>CM075742.1:37360894-37773394 GCA_037974335.1 Prionace glauca | reverse complement strand
GTGAATTAGAACAGAATCCCTGCAGGGCTGAAGGAGGCCATTTGGCCTACCAAGTCTATACCAATCACAATCCCACTCATCCTATTCCCATAGCCCCATGCATTTACCCTAGGTAGACACCCTTACACTAAGGGGCAATTTAGCGAGACCAATCAACCTAACCCATGCTTACCCTTACCCATTGAGTGGATGCCACCAACTGGTTCTGCTGATATTCTTTATTTTTCACCAGTAGATCATTTGCTTGTGACAGCTCCTCAAGTTCACTGATCTATCAGAAATGATTCCATGATGGGGAAGGTACTGGATATGGTATTGAGATGAATGATAGGTGGAATATATAATCTGCATCCTGATTTGAAACCAAGCACTGAATTGGTGGGAAAACTGTTCTAGCTCCCAATTGTTCTGTTGGTTCAGCTTCTCACCTGAATCTCCGCACTCTGTGCACTGCAGAGGTCCCAATCATGAATCTCATTGAAAGCGCAGTGGGCCGGAGTCTATTTGCGCTGGAATCTGACAGCTCTGGAGCTCTGTGCATGGTAAAAAGTCTGACAACACCAGGTTTTAGTCCAACCTATTTATTTGATAATATACGCACAAGCTTTTGGGGTTAGTCCCTTCGTCAGGTGAATGGAGAGTTCTGGCCTCAGACAGAGCATATAAAGCACAGACAGTTTAGAGATTACTGTCTGTGCTTTATATGCTATGTCTGAGGCCAGAACTCTCCATTCACCTGACGAAGGGACTAACCCCGAAAGCTTGTGAGTATATTATCAAATAAATCGGTTGGACTAAAACCTGGTGTTGTCAGACTTCTTACTGTGTTTACGCCAGTCCAACGCCGGCATACCCACATCATGGCTCTGTGCATGCGCAGTTGTCCTGATCTGTCAGTCTCCCCATCTTTCAAGTGTGGGAGGAAACCGGAGCACCTGGAGGAAATCCACACAGACACTGGGAGAAAGTGCAAACTCCACACAGACAGTGACCCAAGCTTGGAATCGAACCAGCGCTGTGAGGCAGCAGTGCTAACCACTGTGCCATCATGACACTCTAATTAAGCCATGACTTTGAATGGAGAAAACCCTTACATTTCTATCGCTCCTTTCACAACAACAAGATATCTCCAAGTGCTTTATGGCCAATGAATGGTAATAACAAACCAACTTTCTCTTTAAGAGCAGTAATGTAGCTGAATATTAGGTTGTCAAATGAGCACTGTTTCTATAAGATGCCAAAAAGCTACTTGCACATGATAACGAACTTTGCTCTTTTGAAGCTTTAAAAAATATATCAAGGATTGTACGAATCTTTCAGCTAATCCATTTTGTGATGGATGATAAGGTGATCTTTTATATGCTGAGCACCACTTACTTTGAGATAATCCTCAAATCTCCATTAAAATAAATTGTGGACCTTAATCGCTAACACTCTGTTCTTCTTTAACAAGTCTTGCAAACATTTTGCCATGTTTGTCAATGGTTTGTTCAGATATAATAAATCTGGCCACTTTGAGTGTGCATCAGTTATGATTAAGAACATGTAATCCTCAAATGGACCAGCAAACTCTGCATGTAATCATTGCTATGGCATTTTAGACCAATCCTAAAGATGTAAAGCAGACAATGGTGATGTATTTATTCCTTATTGATGCACAGGATTGACATTGTCCCACCTGTTCTTCAATCTGAGCATCTAGACCCAATCACCAAAAATAACTAATTCCTTCATCCAGACTAAATTATGATGTCCTTCAAGAAATCTTCCACGCAGAAGAATGATCTCTCGGATTTCCTAGAATAGACACCCACCTAGGATGGTCAAATAAGCTTTTTTAACACATATAGGTCGCAATTTTCCCATCACAACCCGTAACTTCCCTGATGGGTCATGATAGGAGATACACGTCACCAGCCTTGTTCCTGGATTTGTGCCAGGACATCTCACAGAGCCAGTGAACAGACGCCTGTCTCTGAGCATGCTGTAAATCAGCAGGAAGGCAAGTAAGTCATTTCAATCTGTTTAAAATGTATTTTAAATGTGTTTTCAATCTAATTATTGGGAACATTCACGTCCAATTGAATTTCCCCCCTGCCAGGAGTACTTCATTCCGAAGGGGTTTAGAGTTGTTCCCCATGTTTAGGAAACTAGCGGGAGACCGCGCTGAAATGAAGGGGGGGCAATCAGGACCCCCCAGAGGATTGGGTGGTAGGACGTGGTGCCCCCTGGGCATGGGCACCCTTGTACTGCCAGCCTGTGCCCCCTGGCACTGCCCAAGGGACAAAGTGGCAATGCCCAGGGAGAACCTTGGCACTGCCAATCAAGCATCGGGCAGTGCCAAGGGGGTGGGGCCTATTGTGGAAGGGGCCTGGAGGCAATTGGTGGATGGAGGAGTCCCGCTGCCATTCTGCATGGGGATAGGTCTGGGATGGAAGGAGGGCAGCGACTGGGGAGAGCTGGGGGGTTGGTCTGCTGGGAAGGGGGTTGCGTGCCTGCTGGGGGCTGGGGGGGCTGACCCCTGTGGAAGGGGGATCAGCTGGGGGGGGTTTGTCACATTAGGGGAATGGGGGGATCACCACTGCTGGAGGGGGTGGGGGTGGTGGCGGTAGTGGGCTGGACACTGGGGCGCTCCGGGGCGGTGGAGGGGATGGATGGTCAGGGCTAACCCGGGAATTGTTGTGGGTGCCACGATCAGGCTGTGGGGGGGTCTGGAAGGACAGCACTGCAGAGGTCCCGGGCTGGCCAGCTGATGGGGAGACTGACAGATCAGGACCACTGCACATGCACAGAGTACCAGAACTTTCAGACTCCAGCGGGAGTAGCTTCCATCCTGCTGGGCTTTTAATGAGACTCATGACTGGGACCTCTACAGTGCATAGAGTGCGGAGATTCGGGTGAGAAGCTGAACCAACAGAACAGTTGGGAGCTAGAACAGTTTTCCCACCAATTCAGCGCTTTTGGGAGAATCGTAGCCTTGGTTTTAAATCAGGATGCAGATTATATATTCCACCTATCATTCATCTCAATACCATATCATCTCAATACCATACCATGGGTGGCACGGTAGCACAGTGGTTAGCGCTGCTGCTTCACAGCTCCAGGGTCCTGGGTTCGATTCCTGGCTCGGGTCACTGCCTGTGTGGAGTTTGCACATTCTCCTCGTGTCTGAAGTGGTGGAGGCTGCCTCGCTAAATATTTTTAAGAAACGGGTTGATGGGTTTTTGATAAGAGAAGGGATTAAGGGTTATGGGGAGAGGGCGGGAAGGTGGAGCTGAGTCACGACAGATCAGCCATGATCTTATTGAATGGCGGGGCAGGCTCGAAGGGCCAGATGGCCTACTCCTGCTCCTATTTCTTATGTTCTTATGTTCTTATGTCTGCGTGGGTTTTCTCCGGGTGCTCCGGTTTCCTTCCACAGTCCAAAGATGTGCGGGTTAGGTTCATTGGCTATGCTAAAATTGCCCCTTAGTGTCCTGGGATGTGTAAGTTAGAGGGATTAGCAGGTAAATGTGTAGGGATATGGGGATAGGGTCTGGGTGGGATTGTGTTCGGTGCAGACTCGATGGGCCGAAGGGCCTGTTTCTGCACTGTAGGGTTCTATTTCAAAACAGAATATCCATTACCTTCCCCATCATGGAATCATTTCTGACAGATCAGTGAACTTGAGGAGCTGTCACAAGCAAATGATCTACTGGTGAAAAATAAAGAATATCAGCAGAACCAGTTGGTGGCATCCACTCAATGGGTAAAGGTAAGCATGGCAATGCATCAGCATTAGCATGGTAATCTGATTGATGATACTTTATATTGTAAGTATGAGCAGCTAAGATCAGTGACCATCTTTGCAATGAGCTAGCAGCTAACGATAGTGTACCTTTACATGGCCCAAAAATAGATGTTCAGTCAATGATGAGAGATGATGACCATATAAATAATGATGAAACATTCACACACCAAAAATTATACTCAATGCTTCTACTTCGAACTGAGTTTAGTTAGATTCGGCACTAGGCAGAGTACGCAAACCAAGAGATATTAGTCACCTTCTCCCGAAGGCGTAAGATATGAAACTGCTGCTCCCCTACTCCATGAGGTGGTGTCGCAAGCTCTCAGTAATGGTAGCTTCAGATTTCAGACTTTTGCAAAGCACCTTTGACATCCTTGTGTGCTTCCTCACACTCTGTTGTCCAGTTCCTAGAAAGAGGATGCTACCAAAGTCATAATGAAGTGGCAAGCATTAATTAATTAAGGAATTAATTCATGCACAGATTTCTTAAAGACAAATCTTGTTTAACACATTTTGAGGCTTTTGAGGACATAACAAAGAGGGTTGATGAAGACAATGCAGTTAATATTGTGTAAACAGACACCCAAAAGGCAGATGTTATTACATACAATAACAATAAAGTCACCATAGTCCCTGGAGACCATAGGCAGGGGAAGAGCTGACTGGTGGTGATTTAACCTGAGGATCACCACACCTCAGGTGAGGGACAAGACTGAGAAGGTGGGGCCTTTATGAATAATGTCAGGAAAGTAGAAGATCATGGAATGAAAGAGACAGTAACAGCAAGGGCAGGAAATTGGCTCAATGGTAAGAAATAGGGAGTATAGGAAATGGTTGTTTTTTTGGACTGGGGGAAGGTATATTGTGGGATCTTTAGTGATTTACTAAGGAATTACTAGCAATTCCTATTACTAGTGATTAATAATAATCAGTAGTAATGATTAGCAATTACTAATTGCGCCATGGCTTCTCCTGATATGTCAGTGATTTAGACCTGTATATAAAGGACATCATTTCAAAGTTTGCAGATGACACAATACTTGGCAGTGTAGTGAACAGTGAGGAGCTTAAAAATCAAGTAATCAGGTATCCCCTCCATGCTGGGCACAAATTATCGATGGTGGCACAGCAAATTGGGAAAGCAACTACGAAAGCACAAGGAATAGAGGCATAGAATACAAAAGAGGAAAAATTATCCTGAAGCTTGATAAATTACCGGATAGGCAACAATAGTGTGTCCAATTCTGGGCACAGCATGTCAGGAAGAATGTGATGATGTAAGAGAGGTTGCAGAGGAGATTTATTGGAATAGTTCCTGAAATGAGGAATTTTGGTTATTTAAATCGATTGGAGTAACTGGAGTTGCTTTCCTTAAGAGAGGTTTGGGAAGAGGTTCAATACAGCACTTCAAAACCATTGAGAGAAACATCTGAAACAAAGGCTGAGGCCTAGAGGACTGAGGTTTAAGATGATTGACAAAAAAAAAACAAAGACAACATAAAAAACAAATGTTTTACACTGAAAATGGTTCTTATCTGCAATGCACAGGCTAAAAGGGAGATGGAGACACATTTCATTTGAGTTTTCAAAAAGAAATTGTATCAATAGAGATGAAGAAAAATTGTTGAAAGGCTATAGGGAGTGAGAGGGGCAATATGACCACCTACATTCCAAACCCTAATGATCTTCTGAGAGAAGAAATCCCTCCTCATCTCTGTCTTAAATAGAAGGCCTCCAAGGACCTCCAGTTCTAGGTATCCCCATGAGAGAAAACATCCTCCCAACATCTGCCCTGTCAAGCTCCATGAGAGTCTGGTAGAATCATAGAATCCCTACAGGGCAGAATGAGGCCATTTGGCCTATTGAGTCTGCAACCCCACACAGGCCCTATTCGGGTAACCCCACATATTCACCCTGCTAATTCCTCGACACTAGAGTCAATTTAACATGGCCAATCAACCTAACCCGCACATCACTGGACTGTGGGAGGAAACCGCAGCACTCAGAGGAAACCCACACAGATACAGGGAGAATGTGCAAACTCCACACAGAGTGTGATCCGAGGTCAGAATTGAACACAGATTGCTGGCACTATGAGACAGCGGTGCTAACCATCGTGCCAGTGTGCCGTCCCTATACGCTTCAATAAGATCACCTCTCAATCTCCTAAACTCTAATGAGGCCCAACCTACTCAACCTCTCCTTATAAGCCAACCTCTTCATTCCAGGATTCAGCACTGTGAACCTTCTCTGAATTGTTTGCAATGCAAATATGTCCCTCCTTAAGTAAGGTGACTAAAACTACATATTGTGCTCTAGGTGTGGCTTTGTCAATGTTCTCGGAAGACTTTTCTTTCCCTTATACTCCATGGCCCTTGTAATAAATGTCATCACTCCATTTGCCTTCTTAATTTCTGAAAGCTAGCTTTTGTTATTCATGTACGAGTGCATCCAGATCACCCTGTATCTCAGATTTCTGCAATCTCTCTTGGGCCTTTCTACTCCTCCTGCCAAATTGGACAATCCCATATTTTCCCACACTATTCTCCAGGGCTGGTTAAAACCAAGGTTCACAATCCAGATATACCTCATTTAAAGATAAAGTGGGGCAGTTGTTAAGGGAGGGAGATTAATTTGGATCACTCTGAAGAATGCTAAGGCCTTGTCTGGACACATAGAGCTGTTTGTGATCAGAACTCCCACCCACCTGATGAAGGAACAGCCTGTTCCGAAAGCTTGTGGCGTTCGTTACAAATGAACCTGTTCGACTTTCAGCTGGCGTTTTGACACTTCTTTCCGTTTTCACATAGAGCTGTCACAGGCTTTGGCTCAATGCTAGCCTGGCTCCAGGTTCCAGCCTGGTTTCTGTGATTTGGCAATGCAGAGGTCACAAACAGGTCCAGGCAGCAGGTAACTGAGGGGGTATCCGACCTGACTGTCTGCCCCTCTACCACACCTACATTCACAGCCGGGTGTCCATGGAGAGTGTGTCATAGAACCACAGAACCCTACAGTGCAGAAAGAGGCCCTTCGGCCCATCGAGTCTGCACTGAACACAATCCCACCCAGGCCCTACCCCACATCCCTACACGTTTTACCCACTAATACTTCTCACCTAAGCATCTCACTAAGGGGCAATTCTAGCATGGCCAATCAGCCTAACCTGCACATCTTTGGACTGTGGGAGGAAACTGGAGCACCTGGAGGAAGCCCACGCAGACACGAGGAGAATGTGCAAACCTCACATAAACAGTGACCCAAACCGGGAATCGAACCCAGGTCTCTGGAGCTGTGAAGCAGCAGTGCTAACCATTTTGCTACCATGCCGTCCGTTGAGGCCTTCTGTGTTTGTTGAAGCGCAGGGAGTGGGATGTATTATTGACCCTTTTAATGATATTTTGGTTTGCTATTTTAAATTTTGTTTATGTTTTGGTTTTTGTTGCGGGCGGTCATTCCCCCATCCACTGCCCTTTCAGGTTTTACTTTGTCCCTCAGTTTGCTTGGTTTCGTTTATTTGATTTGCCAAAATGAATGGCAACGCAAGGGGTCACAGCTCGAAAAGCTGCTGCCAAGGCAGATACAACATACTTGTCCACAAGCTATACCATTTCCTTATTCCCCAATGTTAAACCCTCTTAAGGCTCCAATGACCACTTTAGCAACTTTTCCATTTTATAGATTCCGAGAAGCTTTTACTCTTTGCTTTTATATTTCTTGCCAGTTTTCTCTCAGACTCCGATTTCTCCCTTTACTTTTTTTTAATCACCTTTTGCTGGTTTTGAAAATCTTTCCAATCCTCTGGGCTAACTTTAACCTTTGCAACAATTTACATATTTTCTTTCGATTTAAATGTTATTATTGCTCAGCTGGATCAAATCACATGCTCCTGGGGCAGAGATAACAAGAAATAATTTCAGCAAACAGAGCTGTACCCATATTCAGAATGGTTCTCATTCTGGAGAATGCACGTCATCTCAAAACACAAGAGCTGAAAAATGCAGTGGAGCAGATGTTTGTCTTTACTACCTGGACAATAAATGTAAGAACAGGAGGGAAACAGTCAGCCCTGTGAACCTGTTCTGCCATTTGTTACTACATTCGAACTGTTCAGTATGATAGAAGCAGGCAGATTTCCTTTTGTTTGAAATTCCCTATCTCTCCGATGTATCCTGAACTATAACAGAGATAGGGTTCCAAATCTGAGAACAGCAAGGAGAGAGAAATGGTATCATAGCCCCATTTGCTCTGCATCTTCAGACTGTCAAAAGTAGCCAGGGTATTATCATTAAAGACATGTTAAAAATGGTAATCCTGGCCACATAACCACTCTCTCTCTGCTGAGTTGTCCGCAGATGTGAGCAGTCCAAAGATGTGCGGGTTAGGTTGATTGGCCATGCTAAAATTGCCCTTAGTGTCCTGAGATGCATAGATTAGAGGGTAAATATGTCGGGACATGGGGGTTGGGCCTGGGTGGGATTGTGGTTGGTGCAGGCTCGATGGGCCGAATGGCCTCTTTCTGTACTGTAGGGATTCTATGAGATCAGCTCATGCCTGGACAGATCTTGGCTTTTGTATGACAGTTTAAAGAGATTAGTTTCTTTATTGTCCCAGCCATTACTTCTGAATGAATAATTCCTCCCTGTGGTGAGTTACGAAGAACATAACAACACATTATTTATAGCTATTGTGCTGCTTGACTTTTTGGGAGGATAAAGGCAAAATACTGGGAATGCTGGAATCTGAAACGAAAACAGAAAATGCTAGAAAATCTCAGCAGGCCCTGATAGTTTCTGTGGAGAGAGAAGAGAGCCAACATTTCGAGTCTGGATGACCCCTTGTTAGAGCTGGAGGCGTTTTCTGGTTCTGTCATGGTGGGAATGACAGGGGAATGTGGAGGGGAGTGTTTCTAGTCGATGTGGGTGTCTTGCCTCATGTCAGGAACCACACTTGAATCAATTTAACATCATTAATACTCACTACAGAGGCAGCACACTAGAATGTTTCTGCACTGTAGGGATCTATGATCTAATAACACCCACACCCCAGATTTTAGGCTAGGACCACAAAGGTGGCTAATTAGATTGGCATGGCTCACCAGCGGATATAAGTGACACGCACCGAGTGAGAACCATTTCACTTGTGATCGCGAGGTTTGTTCACTACCTTTCATCACGCTGATCTGGCTCTGCCCCAGGCTAAACAGGCAAGGATCAGTGGGAAAGCATGGGGGGCTCTGAGCTAAGATTTACCATTCCAGACTAGTGCATAGGTGGAAGGGGGGTGGGTGCGAAGATGCTTGACTGCGGAGAAAGATGCACACAGATGCATGACTGGTGGGGGAAACTAGGGAGGGGTGCACACACAAACATAACGGGAGAGTGTTGGGGGGGGGGGTGCGGGGTGCGGGGGCGGTGGGGGGATGCGGGGGGGGCATGTTTTAATGCAGTCAGGCCAGAAAGCTTAGGTAGCCATGTGAACCCATGTCACCATTTAGAAGCTTGGCTCTCATGGCATTTCTCTTTATCAGCTAAAATAACTCATTGTCAGTGTTAGACTGAGGAGCGAGAGTTCCCTGGTTCAATCTTGTGGTTCAGCACACAACCTGACACGCGTTTGTCCACATGTGGCCTGGCTCCAATCCAGAAGGGTGAGTCAGTCATGTCCAGCATGGTGAATGGCCTGTCAGTCATGCCTAGCATGGCATGTGACCTGTCAGTCAATTCCAACATGGCGTGTGGCCTGTCAGTCATGCCTAGCATGGCGTGTGACCTGTCAGTCAATTCCAACATGGCGTGTGACCTGTCAGTCATGCCTAGCTTGGCGTGTGACCTGTCAGTCAATTTCAGCATGGCGTGTGGCCTGTCAGACATGCCCAGCATGGCATGTGGCCTGTCAGTCATGCCCATCATGATGTCTGGTCTGTCAGTAATGCCCAGCATGGTGTGTGGCCTGTCAGTCATGTCCAGCATGGTGTGTGGCCTGTCAGTCAATTCCAGCATGCTATGTGGCCTGTCAGTCAATTCCAACATGGTGTGTGGCCTGTCAGTCAATTCCAGCATGGTATGTCGCCTGTCAGTCAACTCTAGCATGGTGTGTGGCCCGTCAGTCAATTCCAGCATGGTGTGTGGCCTGTCAGTCAATTCCAGCATGGTATGTGGCCTGTCAGTCAATTCCAGCATGGTGTGTGGCCTGTCAGTCAATTCCAGCATGGTGTGTGGCCTGTCAGTCAATTCCAGCATGGTGTGCAGCCTGTCAGTCGATTCCAGCATGGCGTGTGGCCTGTCAGTCAATTCCAGCATGCTGTGTGGCCTGTCAGTCAATTCCAGCATGCTATGTGGCCTGTCAGTCAATTCCAGCATGGTGTGTGGCCTGTCAGTCAACTCTAGCATGGTGTGTGGCTTGTCAGTCAATTCCAGCATGCTATGTGGCCTGTCAGTCAATTCCAGCATGGTGTGTGGCCTGTCAGTCAATTCCAGCATGGTGTGCAGCCTGTCAGTCGATTCCAGCATGGCGTGTGGCCTGTCAGTCAATTCCAGCATGCTGTGTGGCCTGTCAGTCAATTCCAGCATGCTATGTGGCCTGTCAGTCAATTCCAGCATGGTGTGTGGCCTGTCAGTCAATTCCAGCATGGTGTGCGGCCTGTCAGTCAATTCCAGCATGGTGTGTGGCCTGTCAGTCAATTCCAGCATGGTGTGTGGCCTGTCAGTCAATTCCAGCATGGTGTGTGGCCTGTCAGTCAATTCCAGCATGGCGTGCGGCCTGTCAGTCAATTCCAGCATGGCGTGCAGCCTGTCAGTCAATTCCAGCATGGCGTGCGGCCTCTCAGTCAATTCCAGCATGGCGTGCGGCCTGTCAGTCTATTCCAGCATGGTACGTGGCCTGTCAGTCAATTCCAGCATGGCGTGCGGCCTGTCAATCAATTCCAGCATGGCGTGCGGCCTGTCAGTCAATTCCAGCATAGTGTGCGGCCTGTCAGTCAATTCCAGCATGGTCTGTGGCCTGTCAGTCAATTCCAGCATGGTGTGTGGCCTGTCAATCAATTCCAGCATGGCGTGCGGCCTGTCAATCAATTCCAGCATGGCGTGCGGCCTGTCAGTCAATTCCAGCATAGTGTGCGGCCTGTCAGTCAATTCCAGCATGGTGTGTGGCCTGTCAGTCAATTCCAGCATGGCGTGCGGCCTGTCAGTCAATTCCAGCATGGTGTGTGGCCTGTCAGTCAATTCCAGCATGGTGTGTGGCCTGTCAGTTATGCCCTGCACGCTGTGCAGTCTATCAGTTGTGCCCAGCCTGATGTGCAGCCCATTAGTTCTCATAGAAACATGGAGCGGGAGTAGGCCATTTGGCCCTTTGAACCTGCTCTGACATTCAGTATGATCATGGTTTACCATCGAATTCAATTATCCTGATCCCCCTGCCTTCCATATCCCTTGATCCGTTTAGCCCTAAGAACAATATATAGTTTCTTCTTGAGTTCAGACATTTTGGCTCAACTACATTGAGTAGTGAATTCCACACATTCACCACTCTCTGGGTGAAGAAATTTCTCCTCACCTCAGTTCTGAAAGGTTTACCCCTTATCCTCAAACTATGACCCCGAGTTTGGATTCCCCCCCATTGGGAACATTCTTTCTGAATCTACCCTATCCAATCCTGTTAAAATTTTATAAGTTTCTATGAGATCCCCTCTCACTCTTTTAAACTCCAGAGAGTATAATCCTAACTGACCCAGTCTCTACTTGTGTGACAGACCTGCCATCGCAGGAATCAGCCTGTTAAACCTTCACTGTACTCCCCCTATAGCAAGGATCCTTCCTCAGATAAGGACACCAAAACTGCACATAATACTCCAGGTGTGGCCTCACCAATACAATTGCAGCAAAACATCCCTACCCCTAAACTCAAATCCTCTTGCCATGAAGGCCAACATATCATTTGCCTTCTTTATTGCCTCCAGTGCCTGCGTGCTTACTTTCAGTGACCGATGCATGAAGACTCCAAGGTCTCATTGAGACCTCTCTCAATGTACACCCATTCAAGTAATAATGTGTCTTCCCATTATTGAACCAAAATGAATAGCCTCACATTTATCCACATTATACTGCATCTGCTATGTAGATGCCCACACACTCAGCCTGTCCAAATGCTGAAGCATCTCTGCATCCTTGTCACAGCTCACCCTCCCACCCAACTTTGTATCATCTGCGAATTTGGAGATAATGCATTCAGTTTCCTCTTCTAAATCATTAATATATAATGTGAACAGTTGGGGCCCTAACACAGATCCCTGTGGAACCCCACTAGTCACCAATTGCCAATCAGAAAAAGACCCATTTATGCCAACTCTTTGTTTCCTATCTGCTAACCAGCTTTCTATCCATCTCAAATCATTACCTGCAATCCCATGTGCTTTAACCTTACATAGTAGTCTATTACATGAGATCTTGCCGAAAGCCTTTTGAAATTCCAAATAAACCACATCCACTGGTTCTCCTCAGTCAATTCTACTAACTACATCCTCAAAAAATTCCAATAGATACGTCAAGCACGATTTCCCTTTTATAAATTCATGCTGATTTTCTCTAATTATACTACTGCATTTAAATCACCATGGTGTGGCAGGTTATAGTCCAAGCGCTGATAGATGGTATTAGTATAGATTGGTATTTGATGGCCAGCATAGACATGGCAGGCCGGAGGGTCTTTTCGTGCTATATGACTCTATGACTTTTAGCATCAGTGAATATCCACCACATCCCCGAGAACAAACAGGTCCCTTGACATTGAGAAGTCAAGGGTGACACTGGTTCTCAGTTATTTGCAGGAATGTCAGGCGCTGCCCCTAGTGAAATGCTCTCCGGGGCCTCTCCTTGGGCTGTGGAGTAGGCCCTGTCACCACTTCCTCCTCAAGGACTTGCTTGTGCCCGTGGTGAGCTGGGCAGGTCTGTTGACATCCTCTTTTGTCTTGTCCATGAGCCAGAAGAGCGACCAGCAGTTCAACAGGCTCCATCTCTCTCTTGCTCTCCTCACTGTCAAAGAGAAGACTTGACAGGTAGCACTTATCTCCTTAGGTCCACTGTTTGCCCAATCATATTTGGGAACTGCCTCTAAGAGGCCAATGGCTCATGAACTGGCCTTCACCGTCCTCCAGTCACTTGTTGAATGGACAAGACCCCACACTACCCTTTCCTCAGACCACATGACTGAGTAACCACACCTTTCGCCACTCTGCTGCATCCTGAACTCTCACCTGAGGCACAGGCATTGTCCCAAGCTTAACTCCAAGGCTTTGTGTTTAACACAGTCTGTGGGGGAGGGGGGTGGGGGTTCCGAGGGGTGTGCACTTGTCAAAACACATCTCAGCACACAGTCAAGGGTTCCGAGTGCTGTCATCAGGCAGTGTGCCATTGGCCGCTGTCTAACAGGATATATTTGCTCCAGGAGGTGATTCCACGAACAGGAGGTTAGTGCTCCAAGGAATAAATGCTATGCAGCACTCACAACATCAGTAGTATTTGAGTGGGCATAATTGCATCAGCAGTTAGACTCCAGGCACACTCATTGAGTTACAGGTGACCCATCTCAGCTATAACAGGATAATTATTACTGACAAGTCTTTCCATTGCACTTAACCTTGTCTGTAATAAGCCTTCAGAGCTCCCCCCTCCCAACGTTTGGATCGATCCATCAGTCCATAATAATCACCAGCCACCACCACCCCCCCCCCCACACTGGTCCAGGTGACTCTTCCCTCTGTGTGACCCTTCCAAGAAGCATGTGAACAGCAGCAGAAGGCAGCCTCAGCAATGGTGATTTTTACACTTGGAAACTGCCTGTCCCCCTGCTAGTCTGGAGCCTGTCCCCCTGCTAACCTTCCAGATTGAGTCTGGCCTCCCTCAAGCTCAAGGTTCCTCACCCCAGAGGCCTTTGATGATATGCCTGAGGCCTTTGCCGGTACCTCCTCTTTCCCCTGAATACACAGAGCTGCTCCAAGAGTACGGCACTCACCTCCAAACTCCCATCGGAGGTCTGCCCACCAGGAGCAGGCCTTTTGAAACAAGTTGTGATTGGCACCATTGTGATGCCACACCATTATGGGTGGGTTTTATGATGGGGGAATAATCCCAGTGTAGAGGCCCCAAAATGAGGTCCAACTATATTGAAATAAGGTTCCCATCATTGCATGAGAGGATCCATGGCCCAACACTGATCGGGGAGTGGCGAACAAGGCAAGCTTTCCTGTCAACATGACACACGACTTTGGCCTTCTTGTGCTATTTCCTGCTCCCATTGTCATGCAGCCTGCCAAAAACAGGAGCGGAAAGTCCCATCCTCTGTGTGAAAAGGTGCCTCATAACTCCACCCCGAAACCGCTTTGCTCTAATGTATTTCCTGTTGTTTATGATTCTCACTTCAGGAAAAAAACATTTCTCCATTTTCCCCACACTGCTAACTTCTTTAGCCATCTTCAACAACTCAATTAGGTCCTCCTTTAATCTTCTTTATGCAATGAAGCACATTGTAATTTAACCATTACAGCCCCGATATTATTCTCATAAATCAATGCTGAACCTGTTTTAATCAAGGCCCATAGGCCTTTCCTGAGGTGTCCAAAACTGAACGCAGTAGACCAGATGTGGTACAATCAGAGGTTTATACAGCTGTAGCTCCACTTTGATCCCATTCTAGAACTGAAGTTTCCACTTCACAACCAATGAACTGGAGCAGTTGCAATTTTCCACCCAGTATTCCCTGCAAACAACACTGTGAACTGGGAGCAATGGGTGACGGGATCTTCCTTAATAACTCTGGGGTGTGGGGGGGTGGGGGGAGGTGTGTCCTCCTCTATAGCAAGTTTTGACTGAACTTGACTCGAATCAACTGACATTGATTGGCAGCAGTTATCTTTTAAGGGTAGCTCTAGTGAAAAGGCCTTTCTCACTTGCCGTAAAACCCATAGGAATTTTCATGCTCTCTTGCGGTAGCTGCTGACATTCTCTGGGATATTTTTTCCGGAGTGCTCCAGTTATGTGCCACGTGTCGGCACGTGGCGGTGCCAAAGAAAATAAGCTATCATCTGAGAGTTGATGCTTGTCAACATTCCCTGTTGTAAGGCAGCAGTCAACGCTGCGATCAGAACGAGATTCGGGATAGTGGGTGACGCCAGGAGATGCGCGCACAGGGTCAGAGGCAAAGCCACTGCAAATATGACCCAGCCAATGATCCGTGGCCTTTGTTGACACTTCTTCTTGGCACCTGGCAGGCTGCTTTTCCAGGCTCCAAGCACCTCCAGCTATTCTCACATCTGATAAACACGAGCAGATTGGCTCTGGGATAATTTTCCAGACTCCTGAGGAGGAATAAAGGAATTCTTTCAGTGGAGCCAGGCTCCTGCTCCAGTCCCTGTTATTTTTGGCCTCCTGCTCTCCAGTATGGCTCAGACCTCATTCTGTGTCATTTCAAAAGCCTTTTTTATTTCATTCCCTATATAGAGCTCGGCCTGTGCGAATGATTAAATTGCTGCAATTTACTATAACTCTTTGAATTTCAAGGCCCGTTAGTCCTCGGACAACTTTTTCTTTGGCCCAACGAGCAGCTCTATAATGTACTAATTCTTCAAAGAAAGAAAACATATGAAGTGGTATTTTGGCTGCCTGTGTTTATATGTGGATACAATATAGCCCCTTGTTCCTCCGAATGGGATAGCGTTACTGGGGGGACGATTCACCCAGAACTTTTGGAAAAAATAACTGGACTTTGCTTCAGTCGCCTCTTTTTCCCACTTGCAACAATAAAGATGTCAAAGATCAGGAATATTCTGTTGAAAGAAACAATAAGTAGAAAGCTCCCTCTCTGCCTGTCTCTTTTCTGTAATTTCACCTACTTGTTCAAGCCTTTCTCTCCTCCCGTGTCCTCACAATGCGAGGCTACAGTCTAACAATCTCCCTCCAACACCTCTGCCAAGTCTACAGCTATCACAATGTAAGTGTGAGTGTCAGCAGATTATTGGCTGGGGCTTGGGGGGGGGGGGTAGAATTGACACTGCTGCACACACAGACACTATCCAGTAGGCTGCACTGGAGAGCAGCTGGGAATGACTAAACGGGCGGAATGCCCTCAACAAGGTTCGAATTCGCAGGAAAACCAGAGTAATTCAGGCTGGTTTTTCAGGGGGAGATCACACTAGAATCTCCCTCCCTGTTTACAGTGCAGAGGCCACCAGAGTGAATATCATTAGATTTCAGGGGCACGGTCTATTCACATCTGGGAGGCTGAAACTGGCACATGCACAGTGACCTCGAACTATCAGCCTGCAATTTGTTGGCCAGTGATCCTCGCAGTCTGCCTCCCCCCCCCCACAGCCCAATCGCAGCCCCCCCAACCATTCTCTCGCTCAGTCCCAGGCCGCCCCGATTTCCAGCAAACCCCCCCACGCCCCACACTTCCCCTCCCCCCAGCAGGCAGAACTTTTCAACCCGTCCTGATCTCCAGCCCCCCACCCCAGTGATGATTCCCCCCCCCCGCAACAGTGGAAAACTCACGGGATGCAGACCCTCCCCCTCCACCCCCCCCAACCAGGGCTGACCCCCACCCCTCTGGCAAACCCACCCCTAGCTAATCCTTGCATCAGCAGACCAGCCTTCTCCCCCTCCACTGCCACCCTCCCCCCCACCACTAGCTGACCCCGATCACCCTCTGGGCCCCACTCACTTGACCCTGTCCCATACCCGATATGCAATGCCAAAGTGTCCCATGGGCATGGGTGCTTTGCACCTTAGACTGTGCCAGGGGGCACAAGCTCGCACTGCCAGGGTGCCCATGCACTAGGGACACCAAACCCCTGCCCCCAGATCCCTTGGGGGGCCCCCATTGCCCCAACTTTACTCCAGCTGTGTCATCCCGTTAGTTCTCCAGAAGTGGGGACTACTGTAAACCCCACTGGAGTGAAATACTCCTGGTGGGGTGGGAGAGGCTAACAGGCCTGGAGAATTCAGTCCTGAATTAAAATACATCAACATGACTTACCTTGTCTTCCCACTGGTTTCCAGCGCACATCTGATGGTGCCAGAAATCCAGTGCTGGGAGATGTGTGCATGGTGGGAACACAGGTGTGAATCCCATGTATGCTTGGCCATGAGATTCTCCCAACCCAATGTGCTAGAAAATCAGTGCGGTGAGATAGGAGAATTACCCCCAACCTCTTTAATTCAGAGGGCACAGTGACTCCTAACATATTTCCAAGGCAACGGGAATTGTAGACAGAGTCAATGGGTGGGGCGCTGGTTTGAATGATGGATGAGGCTTTGTTCACAACCCTTTGTAGTTTCTTGCAATCTCGGTCCGAGCAGTAGCTATATCAAGTTGGGATACATCCAGAAAGGATGCTTTCTATGGAGCACCTGTAAATATTTGCCCCTATTATCTCCCCTAAATATTGCCCCTATTAGCCCATAAGGAGACACTGGGAGGTCCTAAAGTTATCAACGCAAAAACTTAACAAATAGGATTGCCATATTACTAGAGGGGCATAGCAATAGAAACTGAGTTCAATAAGTTAAAGCATTATATTTTTTCCAGTGTCAGTTCCGCATCCAGAGGCTGTGGTCCACACAGATCAGGGCAGCACGGTGGCACACTGCTGTGTTCCCTGAGTCTACGTGGGTTTCTTCCGGGTGCTCCAGTTTCCTCTCACAGTCCAAAGATGTTCAAATTAGATGGATTGACCATGCTAAATTGCCCCGTAGTGAGAGGAGGTTTAGCAGAGCAAATATGTGGGGCTATGGAGATAGGGCCTGGGTGGGAATGTTGTCAGTGCAGACTTGATGGGCTGAATGGCCTTCTTCTGCACTGTAGGGACTCTATGGACCAGATCCTTTGAAACCCACAGCCATCCATGACTGGAGACGGGATTTGAATATGGAACTGATCTTTCATTTTTTTTGTCAGGCACCGCAAGTACAGATGAGAAGAAATCCACATCACAGTAAAAGCGAAGTGGAACTATTATTGTACTGAAATCAGAGCTATCAGTATCGGGAATGATAATCACACCATTCCCATTTCCAATTTAAGACCTAATATAGGCATGACAGAAATGGAGACAGTTGAATGTATCTGAATGAATTTGCAATTGTCATTCTCCCTGGTCAGAATTAGACTATTACCACTTACCCAGGATGGAGAGCTCTGATGGAAAGTGTGCAGGGTGACCATAGCCTCACCAGCCTCTGACACCCACAGTCTTAATGGAGTGCAGACTGAAAGGTAGAAGCCAAAATAATTATAATGCAACACAAACACTGGCTTCTAAAGAAATTTGTATAGCACCTGATCATATCTCCCACAATTGCCTCAAACACTTTGCAACCAATAAGCAGTAGCGAATTCACAAGCAGCAATGAGTTGAATGACTGCATAACCAGTGCTGCTTAAAGGGTATTTTTGTCTGAATACCAAGAGAACTCCTGCCTTCACCGATAAATCAAACTGGGAATTTTCACATCCACTAGGCAGAAAGGACTCAGTTTAACACACAGATGTGAAGGTTGGCATCTCTCTCATTGCAGTGCACAGCTCTGGAATGGAGGGTCATCTATGATTGTGTAATCAATTAGCCTAGACTGAGGTCAGACTCTCCCCCATCCCCTCTGCGTCAGGGTTTCCCAGTCCTGCTCGATTCCACATGCAGCATCCCACCAAAGGCAACGGCCAATTGCGTTGCTTGCCGGCTGTAAGTTTAAAAGTGTCAGCAGTTTTCAGGCAGCCACCTAAACCCTTCAGTGGTTGCTGCCACTTGATATTCCAGCCTCAATACTCCATTGGCTGCAGTGTGCCACCTGCTGAGCTGGACTCATTAATCTAAATGAGTCAAATTTGCAGTCTGATGAAGATTCAGCTCTTTGCTATGCTTCATAGGAAACTGGAAGCTTTCTACTCTCCATTAAATGCAAAAATTCAACCTTTTGGCCTCAAAAACGTATCTATACAAAATAATCCACTTAACAGTCAAAGGCATCGCTGTGTCCCTGGAATGGCTAATCACAATCACACGACCATTAACTTTTGCTATGGTTGGTTTTGCCAATACCTGCCCTGCAGGAATCTTGCTGACTGAGAGTGGATAACATTCCCTTGAAATCTTGGCCCAAACTTTTGTGGAGTCCGGCCAAGTCTGGAACCAGCACCTGATTCCAGGATTCCCGCCCCATTTTGCCAGTGCAGAATAAGGGAGTAGTTTGCCAGCCACATGCAGCATCCCAGTCCTGCCAGCTCCATCGTGAGAGGGAGCCGATTTCAAATCCCTCCCTTCAATTTTGATGGAACCTGGTCCATTCTATTTATAGATATGGTTCATGTCACCTCACAGGACTTGTGAACCATGGGGAACGCTACTTCTGTATTGGGAACCAAAACAAGATTGTCCCTATTACCTCCTCGAAAGCTATCAAATAATCACTATGATTCATTGTATCAATGACAAGAAAGCTTTTATCTAAATCCACCTCTTAATCATTTGTAAATAAACATGCAGGTATTGAAAAAAACTCTTCAAAGCATGATCAAGTTATTACAGAAAAATGAAAGGTATCAGTCAAATAATATTGGTCTTTCAAGCTGTATCAATATTGCTTAAAGGGCTGTGCCCATTAGTCATTCTTATAGCTCAGTGAAGCATTCATAATGAGACTATCTTGGACCTGCTTCGTTGATGCAGTTGCCAAGTCCAAATCTTGATCAGATCTATCAAACCACCCTCAGTTTGCTTTGCTCCAAGGAGATCAACCCCAGTTTCTCCAACCTAACCTTGTAGCTAAAGTCCCTCTTCCCTGGAACCATTTCTGCTAAAAAAAAAGACCCATGTCCAGATCAAAAGCCTTCTCATCATTTCAAAAGTGTGACCAGAACTGGACACAGGATACAATACTCTAGTTGTGACCTACCCAGATCTTTATAAAGGCTCAGCCCTTCATTCCCAAGACACTCTGTGTTCAATTAGCTTTGACCCACTGATGGAGGCTTTCCCGTGGCCTTGGTGAGAGTCATGCCAGCTCTCAGCAAGATAGAGTTACTCCAGGGATGTAATGAGTAAAATTCAAAAGTGACCCAAGGACTCTCCCAGGCACTGCCCCTTATTGTAAAGAGAGCAACCTGAAGTGTATACTCAGGATGAAAGTTAAACGCCTTAGAAAGCGGATAGAACCAGCTCATACAACACAATACAGTCAATATATACACTTACCACCTTGCCAACAGCAAATCTTTCAGGCACCAAAGATGGTTAAGGGGAGATTTTACCAAGTATTTTTTATAAATGATGAGCGGTTTTGGTCGGATGGGAAAAAATTATTCCTTCAACCAGGAGTGTCAGTGAAGAAGAGTCACCCATTGAAGAGTCTCACTAAGGGAGTGAGGATTTCTTTGCACATAGGGTGTTGCAGCATGGAAACATTGACCAAGAGAATGGTTGAGGCAGAGATCACTACACCTTTTAAGGAAAAAATACGTAAAGTCAAAGAAAGTATGGAGAAAGAGCAAGATAGAGAAATTTGCTTCCGATTACTCCTGTAAAGAGTCAGCAGAAACTTGATTCAGTGTTGTTTCTGCTTCTCCGATTCTTTGAAAGGGACGAGAATGGTGACATCCCTTTTAAAGAGGTCAGTTCCTAACAGACAGGTGTCCAACAGAGGAACGACAATGCAACTTGCAACGATGGACCGCCTCCTGGGAGACAGGATGAACTTTGACCTAACCGACTGGCTGAGTGATGTTTTATCGGTTACGATCAGAACTGAACTGGGCATTGTTCACGGGGGGAAAGGGAGATAATTTATTTACTGAGATTTTGTGGCCAGAACATTTTCTTCCACATTAATAAAATAAAGAAACGTGAGTTTTCTGAATAAGCTTGAAATAAAGGCAATTTTTATTTGACAGATATGAATAGGGCTCTTGTCTCTTGTTCGCTTGTACAGCTCGAAGTAACTAGCTTCCTTTGCAAAACTCTTTTCCCAGTCTGATAATAAACAGTTGGGGGAAAGCACACACTGAAGGCATCTTGTATGACGGCAGACAAATGTGAATTGGTTTTATTGGGCCTGTTTAAGGCAGGGTTCAATTAGTGGATTCCTATGAAGCATTCACTTCCTGCTATTTAAAGCTCTGGTTCTGGGAGAAACTCAATTCCGAATGCAGCCGATTCCACTTAAAGAAACGTTAGATAACACTGAATTAAGATGGACGATCAGCAACTGTGGTCAGTGTTCCACTGAATTTCCTTCTCAGATTCCTCCGAGAGGCTGCAGGTAACCTGCCCCCCATATTCCGACATCAATTGTGTGTTGCAATCAATGGTTAGGCTCAGTGACAGGGCATCCCCTGTTTGGGATTTTTCACAGTAACTTCATTGCGGTGTTAATGTAAGCCTACTTGTGACAATAATAAATAAACTTCAAACTTTAAACCTTACAATGTCTTGTGATGGGAGTGGGTGCCATAGAATCAGCCAATCATATCAGACTATAATGGTAGTGTACAAGTATGTGCAAAATTGGACATTGTACTTGGATCAATCTGGCCAAAGGTAATCCAGCCTGCAGGCTGTGCCTAACAACACAAGAGACAGTGACACTGCAGTCCCAATCCATCAGATCCCAGATAACACACAGTGTTAACGCTCCACACAGTCCAAATAACACACAATGCTAACACTCCATACAGTCCAAATAACACACAAAGCTAACACTCTATAATGTCCAAATAACACACAATGCTAACACTCTATACAGTCCAAATAACACACAGTGCTATCACTCCACACAGTCCAAATAACACACAGTGCTAACACTCTATAATGTCCAAATAACACACAGTGCTAACACTCTATAATGTCCAAATAACACACAGTGCGAACACTCTATAATGTCCAAATAAGACACAGTGCTATCACTCCATACAGTCCAAATAACACACAGTGCTAACACTCTATAATGTCCAAATAACACACAGTGCGAACACTCTATAATGTCCAAATAACACACAGTGCTATCACTCCACACAGTCCAAATAACACACAGTGTTAACGCTCCACAGAGTCCAAATAACACACAATGCTAACACTCTATAATGTCCAAATAACACACAGTGCTAACACTCTATAATGTCCAAATAACACACAATGCTATCACTCCATACAGTCCAAATAACACACAATGCTAACACTCTATAATGTCCAAATAACACACAGTGCTAACACTCTATAATGTCCAAATAACACACAATGCTAACACTCTATACAGTCCAAATAACACACAGTGCTATCACTCCACACAGTCCAAATAACACACAGTGCTAACACTCTATAATGTCCAAATAACACACAGTGCGAACACTCTATAATGTCCAAATAAGACACAGTGCTATCACTCCATACAGTCCAAATAACACACAGTGCTAACACTCTATAATGTCCAAATAACACACAGTGCGAACACTCTATAATGTCCAAATAACACACAGTGCTATCACTCCACACAGTCCAAATAACACACAGTGTTAACGCTCCACAGAGTCCAAATAACACACAATGCTAACACTCTATAATGTCCAAATAACACACAGTGCTAACACTCTATAATGTCCAAATAACACACAGTGCTAACACTCTATAATGTCCAAATAACACACAGTGCTAACACTCTATAATGTCCAAATAACACACAGTACTATCACTCCATACAGTCCAAATAACACACAATGCTAACACTCTATACAGTCCAAATAACACACAGTGCTAACACTCCATACAGTCCAAATAACACACAGTGTTAACATTCCACACAGTTCAGATAACACACAGTGTTAATGTTCCACACAGTTCAGAGAACACACAGTGTTAACGTTCCACACAGTTCAGATAACACACAGTATTAACATTCCACACAGTTCAGGTAACACACAGTGTTAACGTTCCACACAGTTCATATATCACACAGTGTTAACGTTCCACACAGTTCAGGTAACACACAGTGTTAACGTTCCACACAGTTCAGATAACACACAGTGTTAACATGCCACACAGTTCAGATAACACACAGTGTTAACGTTCCACACAGTTCAGATAACACACAGTGTTAACATTCTACACAGTTCAGGTAACACACAGTGTTAACGTTCCAAACAGTTCAGATAACACACAGTGTTAACGTTCCACACAGTTGAGGTAAACACAGTGTTAACATTCCACACAGTTAAGATAACACACAGTGTTAACGTTCCACACAGTTCAGGTAACACACAGTGTTAACGTTCCACACAGTTCAGGTAACACACAGTGTTAACGTTCCACACAGTTCAGATCACACACAGTGGTAACATTCCACACAGTTCAGATAACACACAGTGTTAACATTACACACAGTTCAGATAATACACAGTGTTAATGTTCCACACAGTTCAGGTAACACACAGTGTTAACGTTCCACACAGTTCAGATAACACACAGTGTTAACATTACACACAGTTCAGATAATACACAGTGTTAATGTTCCACACAGTTCAGGTAACACACAGTGTTAACATTCTACACAGTTCAGGTAACACACAGTGATAACGTTCCAAACAGTTCAGATAACACACAGTGTTAACGTTCCACACAGTTGAGGTAAACACAGTGTTAACATTCCACACAGTTAAGATAACACACAGTGTTAACGTTCCACACAGTTCAGGTAACACACAGTGTTAACGTTCCACACAGTTCAGGTAACACACAGTGTTAACGTTCCACACAGTTCAGATCACACACAGTGGTAACATTCCACACAGTTCAGATAACACACAGTGTTAACATTACACACAGTTCAGATAATACACAGTGTTAATGTTCCACACAGTTCAGGTAACACACAGTGTTAACGTTCCACACAGTTCAGATAACACACAGTGTTAACATTACACACAGTTCAGATAATACACAGTGTTAATGTTCCACACAGTTCAGGTAACACACAGTGTTAATGTTCCACACAGTTCAGGTAACACTCAGTGTTAACATTCCACACAGTTCAGATAACACACAGTGTTAACGTTCCACACAGTTCAGATAACACACAGTGTTAACGTTCCACACAGTTCAGATAACACACAGTGTTAACGTTCCACACAGTTCAGGTAACACACAGTGTTAACGTTCCACACAGTTCAGGTAACACACAGTGTTAACATTCCACACAGTTCAGATAACACACAGTGTTAACGTTCCACACAGTTCAGATAACACACAGTGGTAACGTTCCACACAGTTCAGATAACACACAGTGTTAACGTTCCACACAGTTCAGATAACACACAGTGTTAACGTTCCACACAGTTCAGGTAACACACAGTGTTAACGTTCCACACAGTTCAGATAACACATAATGTTAACGTTCCACACAGTTCAGATAACACACAGTGTTAACATTCCACACAGTTCAGATAACACACAGTGTGAACATTCCACACACTTGAGATAACACACAGTGTGAACATTCCACACAGTTCAGATAACACATAGTGTGAACATTCCACACAGTTCAGATAACACACAGTGTGAACATTCCACACACTTGAGATAACACATAGTGTGAACATTCCACACAGTTCAGATAACACACAGTGTGAACATTCCACACAGTTCAGATAACACACAGTGTGAACATTCCACACACCTGAGATAACACACAGTGTGAACATTCCACACAGTTCAGATAACACACAGTGGTAACGTTCCACACAGTTCAGATAACACACAGTGTTAACGTTCCACACAGTTCAGATAACACACAGTGTTAACGTTCCACACAGTTCAGGTAACACACAGTGTTAACGTTCCACACAGTTCAGATAACACACAATGTTAACGTTCCACACAGTTCAGATAACACACAGTGTGAACATTCCACACAGTTCAGATAACACACAGTGTGAACATTCCACACAGTTCAGATAACACACAGTGTGAACATTCCACACACTTGAGATAACACACAGTGTGAACATTCCACACAGTTCAGGTAACACACAGTGTTAACGTTCCACACAGTTCAGATAACACACAGTGTTAACGTTCCACACAGTTCAGATAACACACAGTGTGAACATTCCACACAGTTCAGGTAACACACAGTATTAACATTCCACACAGTTCAGATAATACACAGTGTTAAGAACATAAGAACATAAGAAATAGGAGCAGGAGTAGGCCATCTGGCCCTTCGAGCCTGCCCCGCCATTCAATAAGATCATGGCTGATCTGTCGTGACTCAGCTCCACCTTCCCGCCCTCTCCCCATAACCCTTAATCCCTTCTCTTATCAAAAACCCATCAACCCGTTTCTTAAAAATATTTAGCGAGGCAGCCTCCACCACTTCAACGGGCAGAGAATTCCAGAGATTCACCACCCTTTGAGTGAAGAAGTTCCTCCTCAACTCTGTTCTAAACCGCCCCCCCCTTTATCTTGAGGCTGTGCCCCCTAGTCCTACTGTCTTTTTTGAGCGGGAACAGTCTCTCCACCTCTATCCTATCCATCTCATTCATCATCTTATACGTCGCAATGAGATCTCCCCTCATTCTTCTAAACTCTAACGAGTACAAGCCTAGTTTATTCAGCCTCTCCTCATAGCTCAATCCCCTCAACTCCGGTATCAGCCGAGTAAACCTCCTCTGCACTCCCTCCAGGGCCAAAACATCCTTGCGCAGGTGCGGCGCCCAAAACTGCACACAGTACTCCAGCTGCGGCCTCACCAATGCTCTATACAGCTGCAGCAAGACCTCCCTACTTTTATATTCAATCCCCTTCGCTATGAAGGCCAGCATCCCATTCGCCTTCCTGACCACCTGCTGCACCTGCAAGCTGGGTTTTTGCGACTCATGCACAAGGACCCCGAGGTCCCTCTGCACCGTCGCCTGCTGCAGTTTTTCGCCCCGTAAGTAATAGTCCTTCCTACCATTCCTCCTACCAAAGTGGAACACCTCACACTTGCCAACATTAAATTCCATTTGCCATTTCCTGGCCCATTCGCCCAGCCTATCTACATCCTTCTGCAGACTCTCCACGCCCTCCGCCCAATTTGCCTTTCCCCCAATCTTGGTGTCATCAGCAAATTTCGACACCCTGCACTCGGTTCCCTCCTCCAGATCATCTATATAAATGGTAAATAGCTGAGGTACCAGCACCGACCCCTGGGGCACCCCACTAGTCACCAACCGCCAATCCGAATAGCATCCATTGACCCCCACTCTCTGCCTCCTATTTGACAACCAATCCTCTATCCACGCTAACACCCTACCCCCAACTCCATGTCCCTTGACCTTCTGCAATAACCTCTTGTGAGGTACCTTGTCAAACGCCTTCTGAAAATCCAGAAAGACCACATCCACCGGCTCTCCTCCATCCACTGCCCTAGACACATCCTCATAGAACTCCAGTAAATTGGTCAGACACGACTTCCCTTTAATGAAACTGTGTTGCGTCTGCCCTATCAAGCAATTCCCCTCAAGATGCGTTCCACACAGTTCAGATAATACACAGTGTTAACGTTCCACACAGTTCAGATAACACACAGTATTAACATTCCACACAGTTCAGATAATACACAGTGTTAACGTTCCACACAGTTCAGATAACACACAGTGTTAACGTTCCACACAGTTCAGATAACACACAGTGTGAACATTCCACACAGATCAGGTTACACACAGTATTAACATTCCACACAGTTCAGATAACACACAGTGTTAACGTTCCACACAGTTCAGATAATACACAGTGTTAACGTTCCACACAGTTCAGATAACACACAGTGTTAACTTCCCACACAGTTCAGATAACACACAGTGTTAACGTTCCACACAGTTCAGGTAACACACAGTGTTAACGTTCCACACAGTTCAGATAACACACAGTGTTAACGTCCCACACAGTTCAGATAATACACTTTGTTAACGTTCCACACAGTTCAGGTAACACACAGTGTTCACGTTCCACACAGTTCAGATAACACACAGTGTTAACGTTCCACACAGTTCAGATAACACACATTGTTAACGTTCCACACAGTTCAGATAACACACAGTGTTAACGTTCCACACAGTTCAGATAACACACAGTGTTAACGTTGCACACAGTTCAGATAACACACAGTGTTAATGTTCCACAAAGTTCAGATAACACACAGTGTGAACATTCCACACAGTTCAGATAACACACAGTGTTAACATTCCACACAGTTCAGATAACACACAGTGTTAACATTCCATACAGTTCAGATAACACACAGTGTTAACGTTCCACACAGTTCAGATAACACACAGTATGAACATTCCACACAGTTCAGATAACACACAGTGTTAACATTCCACACAGTTCAGATAACACACAATGTTAACATTCCATACAGTTCAGATAACACACAGTGTTAACATTCCACACAGTTCATATATCGCACAGTGTTAACGTTCCACACAGTTCAGTTAACACACTGTGTTAACGTTCCACACAGTTCAGGTAACACACAGTGTTAACGTTCCACACAGTTCAGATAACACACAGTATTAACATTCCACACAGTTCAGATAATACACAGTGTTAATGTTCCACACAGTTCAGGTAACACACA
Source organism: Prionace glauca (assembly GCA_037974335.1). Taxonomy (NCBI): domain Eukaryota; kingdom Metazoa; phylum Chordata; class Chondrichthyes; order Carcharhiniformes; family Carcharhinidae; genus Prionace; species Prionace glauca. The sequence continues at coordinate 37,745,950 of CM075742.1, read as the reverse complement.
GTGTTAACGTTCCACACAGTTCAGATAACACACAGTGTTAACGTACCACACAGTTCAGATAACACACAGTGTGAACATTCCACACAGCTCAGATAACACACATTGTTAACATTCCACACAGTTCAGATAACACAGAGTGTTGACATTCCACACAGTTGAGGTAACACAGAGTGTTAACATTCCACAAAGTTCAGATAACACACAGTGTTAACGTTCCACAAAGTTCAGGTAACACACAGTGTTAACATTCCACACAGGACAGATAACACACAGTGTTAACGTTCCACATAGTTCAGGTAACACACAGTGTTAACATTCCACACAGTTCAGATAACACACAGTGTTAATGTTCCACACAGTTCAGGTAACACACAGTGTTAAAGTTCCGCACAGTTCAGGTAACACACAGTGTTAACGTTCCACACTGTTCAGATAAAACACAGTGCTGACACTCCACACAATTCAGATAAGACACAGTGTTAACGTTCCATACACTTCACGATAACATGCAATGTTAACGTTCCACACATTTCAGATAACACACAGTGTTAACATTCCACACAGTTCAGATAACACACAGTGTTAACATTCCACACAGTTCAGATAACACACAGTGTTCACGTTCCACACAGTTCAGGTAACACACAGTGTTAACTTTCCACACAGTTCAGGTAACACACAGTGTTAACGTTCCACACAGTTCAGATAACACACAGTGTTCACGTTCCAAACAGTTCAGATAACACACAGTGTTAACGTTCCACACAGTTCAGATAACAAACAGTGTTCACGTTCCACACTGTTCAGATAAAACACAGTGTTAACGTTCCACAAAGTTCAGATAACACACAGTGTTAACGTTCCACACATGTCAGATAACACACAGTGTTCACGTTCCAAACAGTTCAGATAACACACAGTGTTAACATTCCACACAGTTCAGCTAACACACAGTATGAACATTCCACACAGTTCAGATAAGACACAGTGTTAACGTTCCACACACTTCACGATAACATGCAATGTTAACGTTCCACACATTTCAGATAACACACAGTGTTAACATTCCACACAGTTCAGATAACACACAGTGTTAACATTCCACACAGTTCAGATAACACACAGTGTTCACGTTCCACACAGTTCAGGTAACACACAGTGTTAACGTTCCACACAGTTCAGGTAACACACAGTGTTCACGTTCCACACAGTTTAGATAACACACAGTGTTAACGTTCCACACAGTTCAGGTAACACACAGTGTTAACGTTCCACACAGTTCAGATAACACACAGTGTTCACGTTCCAAACAGTTCAGATAACACACAGTGTTAACGTTCCACACAGTTCAGATAACAAACAGTGTTAATGTTCCACAAAGTTCAGATAACTCACAGTGTGAACATTCCACACAGTTCAGATAACACACAGTGTTAACATTCCACACAGTTCAGATAACACACAGTGTTCACGTTCCACACAGTTCAGATAACACACAGTGTTAACGTTCCACACAGTTCAGGTAACACACAGTGTTAACGTTCTACACAGTTCATATAACACACAGTTTTATCGTTCCACACAGTTCAGGTAACACACAGTGTTAACATTCCACACAGTTCAGATAACACACAGAGTTAACGTTCCACACAGTTCAGATAACACACAGTGTTAACGTTCCACACAGTTCAGATAACACACAGTGTTAACGTTCCACACAGTTCAGATAACACACAGTGTTAACGTTCTACACAGTTCATATAACACACAGTTTTAACGTTCCACACAGTTCAGCTAACACACAGTGTTAACGTTCCACACAGTTCAGATAACACACAGTGTTAACGTTCCACACAGTTCAGGAAACACACAGTGTTAACGTTCCACACTGTTCTGGTAACACACAGTGTTAACGTTCCACACAGTTCAGGTAACAAACAGGGTTAACATTCCACACTGGTCAGATAACACACAGTGTTAACGTTCCACACAGTTCAGATAACACACAGTATTAACGTTCCACATACTTCAGATAACACACAGTGTTAACGTTCCACACAGTTCAGGTAACACACCGTGTTAACGTTCTACACAGTTCAGATTACACACGGTGTTAACGTTCCACACTGTTCAGATAAAACACAGTGTTAACATTCCACACAGTTCAGATTACACACAGTGTTAACGTTCCACACAGTTCAGATAACACCACTGTTAACATTCCACACAGTTCAGATAACACACAGTGTTAACATTCCACACAGTTCAGATAACACATAGTGTTAACGTTCCACACAGTTCAGATAACACACAGTGTTAACGTTCCACACAGTTCAGATAACACGCTGTGTTAACGTTCCACACAGTTCAGATAACACACAGTGTTATCATTCCACACAGTTCAGTTAACACACAGTGTTAACGTTCCACAAAGTTCAGATAACACACAGTGTTAACGTTGTACACAGTTCAGGTAACACACAGTGTTAACGTTCCACACAGTTCAGGTGACACACTGTGTTAACATTCCACACAGTTCAGATAACACACAGTGTTAACGTTCCACACAGTTCATATATCGCACAGTGTTAACGTTCCACACAGTTCAGGTAACACACAGTGTTAACATTCCACACAGTTCAGGTAACACACAGTGTTAATGTTCCACACAGTTCAGATAACACACAGTGTTAACGTTCCACACAGTTCAGATAACACACAGTGTTAACGTTCCACATAGTTCAGGTAACACACAGTGTTAACATTCCACACAGTTCAGATAACACACAGTGTTAACGTTCCACACAGTTCGGCTATCACACCGAGTTAACATTCCACACAGTTCAGATAACACACAGTGTTAACGTTCCACACAGTTCAGGTAACACACAGAGTTAACATTCCACACAGGTCAGATAACACACAGTGTTAACGTTCCACATAGTTCAGGTAACACACAGTGTTAACATTCCACACAGTTCAGATAAAACACAGTGTTAACGTTCCATACAGTTCGGATAACATGCAGTGTTAACGTTCCACACATTTCAGATAACACACAGTGTTAACGTTCCACACAGTTCAGGTAACACACAGTGTTAATGTTCCACACAGTTCAGATAACACACAGTGTTAACGTTCCACACAATTCAGATAACACACAGTGTTAACGTTCCACACAGTTCAGATAACACACAGTGTTAACGTTCCAAACAGTTCAGATAACACACAGTGTTAATGTTCTACACAGTTCATATAACACACAGTTTTAACGTTCCACACAGTTCAGGTAAAACACAGTGTTAACATTCCACACAGTTCAGATAACACACAGTGTTAACGTTCCACACAGTTCAGGTAACACACAGTGTTAACGTTCCGCACAGTTCAGGTAACACACAGTGTTAACGTTCCACACTGTTCAGATAAAACACAGTGCTAACACTCCACACAATTCAGATAAGACACAGTGTTAACGTTCCATACAGTTCGGATAACATGCAGTGTTAACGTTCCACACATTTCAGATAACACACAGTGTTAACGTTCCACACAGTTCAGGTAACACACAGTGTTAACGTTCCACACAGTTCAGATAACACACAGTGTTAACGTTCCACACAATTCAGATAACACACAGTGTTAACGTTCCACACAGTTCAAATAACACACAGTGTTAACGTTCCACACAGTTCAGATAACACACAGTGTTAATGTTCTACACAGTTCATATAACACACAGTTTTAACGTTCCACTCAGTTCAGGTAACACACAGTGTTAACATTCCACACAGTTCAGATAACACACAGTGTTAACGTTCCACACAGTTCAGATAACACACAGTGTTAACGTTCCACACAGTTCAGATAACACACAGTGTTACCGTTCTACACAGTTCATATAACACACAGTTTTAACGTCCCACACAGTTCAGGTAACACACAGTGTTAACATTCCACACAGTTCAGAAAGCACACAGTGTTAACGTTCCACACAGTTCAGATAATACACAGTGTTAACGTTCCACACAGTTCTGGTAACACACAGTGTTAACGTTCCACACAGTTCAGGTAACAAACAGTGTTAACATTCCACACTGGTCAGATAACACACAGTGTTAACGTTCCACACAGTTCAGATAATACACAGTATTAACGTTCCACATACTTCAGATAACACACAGTGTTAACGTTCCACACAGTTCAGGTAAGACACCGTGTTAACGTTCTACACAGTTCAGATAACAAACAGTGTTAACGTTCCACACAGTTCAGGTAACACACAGTGTTAACGTTCCACACAGTTCAGGTAACACACAGTGTTAACGTTCCACACAGTTCAGGTAACATACAGTGTTAACGTTCCACACAGTTCAGATAACACACAGTGTGAACGTTCTACACAGTTCATATAACACACAGTTTTATCGTTCCACACAGTTCAGGTAACACACAGTGTTAACATTCCACACAGTTCAGATAACACACAGTGTTAACGTTCCACACAGTTCAGATAACACACAGTGTTAACATTCCACACAGTTCAGATAACACACAGTGTTAACGTTCCACACAGTTCAGATAACACACCGTGTTAACGTTCTACACAGTTCATATAACACACAGTTTTAACGTTCCACACAGTTCAGCTAACACACAGTGTTAACGTTCCACACAGTTCAGATAACACGCAGTGTTAACGTTCCACACAGTTCAGGAAACACACAGTGTTAACGATCCACACTGTTCTGGTAACACACAGTGTTAACGTTCCACACAGTTCAGGTAACAAACAGTGTTAACATTCCACACTGGTCAGATAACACACAGTGTTCACGTTGCACACAGTTCAGATAACACACAGTATTAACGTTCCACACAGTTCAGATAACACACATTGTTAACGTTCCACACAGTTCAGATAACACACAGTGTTAACGTTCCACACAGTTCAGATAACACACAGTGTTAACGTTGCACACAGTTCAGATAACACACAGTGTTAATGTTCCACAAAGTTCAGATAACACACAGTGTGAACATTCCACACAGTTCAGATAACACACAGTGTTAACATTCCACACAGTTCAGATAACACACAGTGTTAACATTCCATACAGTTCAGATAACACACAGTGTTAACGTTCCACACAGTTCAGATAACACACAGTATGAACATTCCACACAGTTCAGATAACACACAGTGTTAACATTCCACACAGTTCAGATAACACACAATGTTAACATTCCATACAGTTCAGATAACACACAGTGTTAACGTTCCACACAGTTCATATATCGCACAGTGTTAACGTTCCACACAGTTCAGTTAACACACTGTGTTAACGTTCCACACAGTTCAGGTAACACACAGTGTTAACGTTCCACACAGTTCAGATAACACACAGTATTAACATTCCACACAGTTCAGATAATACACAGTGTTAATGTTCCACACAGTTCAGGTAACACACAGTGTTAACGTTCCACACAGTTCAGATAACACACAGTGTTAACGTACCACACAGTTCAGATAACACACAGTGTGAACATTCCACACAGCTCAGATAACACACATTGTTAACATTCCACACAGTTCAGATAACACAGAGTGTTGACGTTCCGCACAGTTCAGGTAACACACAGTGTTAACGTTCCACACTGTTCAGATAAAACACAGTGCTGACACTCCACACAATTCAGATAAGACACAGTGTTAACGTTCCATACACTTCACGATAACATGCAATGTTAACGTTCCACACATTTCAGATAACACACAGTGTTAACATTCCACACAGTTCAGATAACACACAGTGTTAACATTCCACACAGTTCAGATAACACACAGTGTTCACGTTCCACACAGTTCAGGTAACACACAGTGTTAACTTTCCACACAGTTCAGGTAACACACAGTGTTAACGTTCCACACAGTTCAGATAACACACAGTGTTCACGTTCCAAACAGTTCAGATAACACACAGTGTTAACGTTCCACACAGTTCAGATAACAAACAGTGTTCACGTTCCACACTGTTCAGATAAAACACAGTGTTAACGTTCCACAAAGTTCAGATAACACACAGTGTTAACGTTCCACACAGTTCAGATAACACACAGTGTTAATGTTCTACACAGCTCAGATAACACACATTGTTAACATTCCACACAGTTCAGATAACACAGAGTGTTGACGTTCCGCACAGTTGAGGTAACACAGAGTGTTAACATTCCACAAAGTTCAGATAACACACAGTGTTAACGTTCCACAAAGTTCAGGTAACACACAGTGTTAACATTCCACACAGGACAGATAACACACAGTGTTAACGTTCCACATAGTTCAGGTAACACACAGTGTTAACATTCCACACAGTTCAGATAACACACAGTGTTAACGTTCCACACAGTTCAGGTAACACACAGTGTTAAAGTTCCGCACAGTTCAGGTAACACACAGTGTTAACGTTCCACACTGTTCAGATAAAACACAGTGCTGACACTCCACACAATTCAGATAAGACACAGTGTTAACGTTCCATACACTTCACGATAACATGCAATGTTAACGTTCCACACAGTTCAGATAACACACAGTGTTCACGTTCCACACAGTTCAGGTAACACACAGTGTTAACTTTCCACACAGTTCAGGTAACACACAGTGTTAACGTTCCACACAGTTCAGATAACACACAGTGTTCACGTTCCAAACAGTTCAGATAACACACAGTGTTAACGTTCCACACAGTTCAGATAACAAACAGTGTTCACGTTCCACACTGGTCAGATAAAACACAGTGTTAACGTTCCACAAAGTTCAGATAACACACAGTGTTAACGTTCCACACATTTCAGATAACACACAGTGTTCACGTTCCAAACAGTTCAGATAACACACAGTGTTAACATTCCACACAGTTCAGATAACACACAGTATGAACATTCCACACAGTTCAGATAAGACACAGTGTTAACGTTCCACACACTTCACGATAACATGCAATGTTAACGTTCCACACATTTCAGATAACACACAGTGTTAACATTCCACACAGTTCAGATAACACACAGTGTTAACATTCCACACAGTTCAGATAACACACAGTGTTCACGTTCCACACAGTTCAGGTAACACACAGTGTTAACGTTCCACACAGTTCCGGTAACACACAGTGTTCACGTTCCACACAGTTCAGATAACACTCAGTGTTAACGTTCCACACAGTTCAGGTAACACACAGTGTTAACGTTCCACACAGTTCAGATAACACACAGTGTTCACGTTCCAAACAGTTCAGATAACACACAGTGTTAACGTTCCACACAGTTCAGATAACAAACACTGTTAATGTTCCACAAAGTTCAGATAACTCACAGTGTGAACATTCCACACAGTTCAGATAACACACAGTGTTAACATTCCACACAGTTCAGATAACACACAGTGTTCACGTTCCACACAGTTCAGATAACACACAGTGTTAACGTTCCACACAGTTCAGGTAACACACAGTGTTAACGTTCTACACAGTTCATATAACACACAGTTTTATCGTTCCACACAGTTCAGGTAACACACAGTGTTAACATTCCACACAGTTCAGATAACACACAGTGTTAACGTTCCACACAGTTCAGATAACACAAAGTGTTAACGTTCCACACAGTTCAGATAACACACAGTGTTAACGTTCCACACAGTTCAGATAACACACAGTGTTAACGTTCTACACAGTTCATATAACACACAGTTTTAACGTTCCACACAGTTCAGCTAACACACAGTGTTAACGTTCCACACAGTTCAGATAACACACAGTCTTAACGTTCCACACAGTTCAGGAAACACACAGTGTTAACGTTCCACACTGTTCTGGTAACACACAGTGTTAACGTTCCACACAGTTCAGGTAACAAACAGGGTTAACATTCCACACTGGTCAGATAACACACAGTGTTAACGTTCCACACAGTTCAGATAACACACAGTATTAACGTTCCACATACTTCAGATAACACACAGTGTTAACGTTCCACACAGTTCAGGTAACACACCGTGTTAACGTTCTACACAGTTCAGATTACACACGGTGTTAACGTTCCACACTGTTCAGATAAAACACAGTGTTAACATTCCACACAGTTCAGATTACACACAGTGTTAACGTTCCACACAGTTCAGATAACACCACTGTTAACATTCCACACAGTTCAGATAACACACAGTGTTAACATTCCACACAGTTCAGATAACACATAGTGTTAACGTTCCACACAGTTCAGATAACACACAGTGTTAACGTTCCACACAGTTCAGATAACACGCTGTGTTAAAGTTCCACACAGTTCAGATAACACACAGTGTTATCATTCCACACAGTTCAGTTAACACACAGTGTTAACGTTCCACAAAGTTCAGATAACACACAGTGTTAACGTTGTACACAGTTCAGGTAACACACAGTGTTAACGTTCCACACAGTTCAGGTGACACACTGTGTTAACATTCCACACAGTTCAGATAACACACAGTGTTAACGTTCCACACAGTTCAGGTAACACACAGTGTTAACATTCCACACAGTTCAGGTAACACACAGTGTTAATGTTCCACACAGTTCAGATAACACACAGTGTTAACGTTCCACACAGTTCAGATAACACACAGTGTTAACGTTCCACATAGTTCAGGTAACACACAGTGTTAACATTCCACACAGTTCAGATAACACACAGTGTTAACGTTCCACACAGTTCGGCTATCACACCGAGTTAACATTCCACACAGTTCAGATAACACACAGTGTTAACGTTCCACACAGTTCAGGTAACACACAGAGTTAACATTCCACACAGGTCAGATAACACACAGTGTTAACGTTCCACATAGTTCAGGTAACACACAGTGTTAACATTCCACACAGTTCAGATAACACACAGTGTTAACGTTCCATACAGTTCGGATAACATGCAGTGTTAACGTTCCACACATTTCAGATAACACACAGTGTTAACGTTCCACACAGTTCAGGTAACACACAGTGTTAATGTTCCACACAGTTCAGATAACACACAGTGTTAACGTTCCAAACAGTTCAGATAACACACAGTGTTAATGTTCTACACAGTTCATATAACACACAGTTTTAACGTTCCACACAGTTCAGGTAACACACAGTGTTAACATTCCACACAGTTCAGATAACACACAGTGTTAACGTTCCACACAGTTCAGGTAACACACAGTGTTAACGTTCCGCACAGTTCAGGTAACACACAGTGTTAACGTTCCACACTGTTCAGATAAAACACAGTGCTAACACTCCACACAATTCAGATAAGACACAGTGTTAACGTTCCATACAGTTCGGATAACATGCAGTGTTAACGTTCCACACATTTCAGATAACACACAGTGTTAACGTTCCACACAGTTCAGGTAACACACAGTGTTAACGTTCCACACAGTTCAGATAACACACAGTGTTAACGTTCCACACAATTCAGATAACACACAGTGTTAACGTTCCACACAGTTCAAATAACACACAGTGTTAACGTTCCACACAGTTCAGATAACACACAGTGTTAATGTTCTACACAGTTCATTTAACACACAGTTTTAACGTTCCACTCAGTTCAGGTAACACACAGTGTTAACATTCCACACAGTTCAGATAACACACATTGTTAACGTTCCACACAGTTCAGATAACACACAGTGTTAACGTTCCACACAGTTCAGATAACACACAGTGTTACCGTTCTACACAGTTCATATAACACACAGTTTTAACGTCCCACACAGTTCAGGTAACACACAGTGTTAACATTCCACACAGTTCAGAAAGCACACAGTGTTAACGTTCCACACAGTTCAGATAATACACAGTGTTAACGTTCCACACAGTTCTGGTAACACACAGTGTTAACGTTCCACACAGTTCAGGTAACAAACAGTGTTAACATTCCACACTGGTCAGATAACACACAGTGTTAACGTTCCACACAGTTCAGATAACACACAGTATTAACGTTCCACATACTTCAGATAACACACAGTGTTAACGTTCCACACAGTTCAGATAACACACAGTGTTAACGTTCTACACAGTTCATATAACACACAGTTTTATCGTTCCACACAGTTCAGGTAACACACAGTGTTAACGTTCCACACAGTTCAGGTAACATACAGTGTTAACGTTCCACACAGTTCAGATAACACACAGTGTTAACGTTCTACACAGTTCATATAACACACAGTTTTATCGTTCCACACAGTTCAGGTAACACACAGTGTTAACATTCCACACAGTTCAGATAACACACAGTGTTAACGTTCCACACAGTTCAGATAACACACAGTCTTAACATTCCACACAGATCAGATAACACACAGTGTTAACGTTCCACACAGTTCAGATAACACACCGTGTTAACGTTCTACACAGTTCATATAACACACAGTTTTAACGTTGCACACAGTTCAGCTAACACACAGTGTTAACGTTCCACACAGTTCAGATAACACGCAGTGTTAACGTTCCACACAGTTCAGGAAACACACAGTGTTAACGTTCCACACTGTTCTGGTAACACACAGTGTTAACGTTCCACACAGTTCAGGTAACAAACAGTGTTAACATTCCACACTGGTCAGATAACACACAGTGTTCACGTTGCACACAGTTCAGATAACACACATTATTAACGTTCCACATACTTCAGATAACACACAGTGTTAACGTTCCACACAGTTCAGGTAACACACCGTGTTAACGTTCTACACAGTTCAGATTACACACGGTGTTAACGTTCCACACTGTTCAGATAAAACACAGTGTTAACATTCCACACAGTTCAGATTACACACAGTGTTAACGTTCCACACAGTTCAGATAACACCACTGTTAACATTCCACACAGTTCAGATAACACACAGTGTTAACATTCCACACAGTTCAGATAACACATAGTGTTAACGTTCCACACAGTTCAGATAACACACAGTGTTAACGTTCCACACAGTTCAGATAACACGCTGTGTTAACGTTCCACACAGTTCAGATAACACACAGTGTTATCATTCCACACAGTTCAGTTAACACACAGTGTTAACGTTCCACAAAGTTCAGATAACACACAGTGTTAACGTTGCACACAGTTCAGGTAACACACAGTGTGAACGTCCCACACAGTTCAGGTGACACACAGTGTTAACATTCCACACAGTTCAGATAACACACAGTGTTAACGTTCCACACAGTTCATATATCGCACAGTTTTAACGTTCCACACAGTTCAGGTAACACACAGTGTTAACATTCCACACAGTTCAGGTAACACACAGTGTTAATGTTCCACACAGTTCAGATAATACACAGTGTTAACGTTCCACACAGTTCAGATAACACACAGTGTTAACGTTCCACATAGATCAGGTAACACACAGTGTTAACATTCCACACAGTTCAGATAACACACAGTGTTAACGTTCCACACAGTTCGGGTATCACACCGAGTTAACATTCCACACAGTTCAGATAACACACAGTGTTAACGTTCCACACAGTTCAGGTAACACACAGTGTTAACATTCCACACAGGTCAGATAACACACAGTGTTAACTTTCCACATAGTTCAGGTAACACACAGTGTTAACGTTCCACACATTTCAGATAACACACAGTGTTAACGTTCCACACAGTTCAGGTAACACACAGTGTTAACGTTCCACACAGTTCAGATAACACACAGTGTTAACGTTCCACACAATTCAGATAACACACAGTGTTAACGTTCCACACAGTTCAGATAACACACAGTGTTAACGTTCCAAACAGTTCATATAACACACAGTGTTAATGTTCTACACAGTTCATATAACACACAGTTTTAACGTTCCACACAGTTCAGGTAACACACAGTGTTAACATTCCACACAGTTCAGATAACACACAGTGTTAACGTTCCACACAGTTCAGATAACACACAGTGTTAACGTTCCACACAGTTCAGATAACACAGAGTGTTAAAGTTCTACACAGTTCATATAACACACAGTTTTAACGTCCCACACAGTTCAGGTAACACACAGTGTTAACATTCCACACAGTTCAGATAACACACAGTGTTAACGTTCCACACAGTTCAGATAACACACAGTATTAATGTTCCACATACTTCAGATAACACACAGTGTTAACATTCCGCACAGTTCAGGTAACACACCGTGTTAACGTTCTACACAGTTCAGATAACACACAGTGTTAACGTTCCACACATTTCAGGTAACACACAGTGTTAACGTTCCACACAGTTCAGGTAACACACAGTGTTAACGTTCCACACAGTTCAGGTAACATACAGTGTTAACGTTCCACACAGTTCAGATAACACACAGTGTTAACGTTCCACACAGTTCAGGTAACACACAGTGTTAACGTTCCACACAGTTCAGATAACACACATTGTTAACGTTCCACACAGTTCAGATAACACTCAATGTTAACGTTCCACACAGTTCAGATAACACACAGTGTTAACGTTCCACACAGTTCAAGTAACACACAGTGTTAACGTTCCACACAGTTCAGATAACACACAGTGTTAACGTTCCACACAGTTCAGATAACACACAGTGTTAACGTTCCACACAGTTCAGATAACACACAGTATTAACGTTCCACACAGTTCAGATAACACACAATGTTAACATTCCACACAGTTCAGATAACACACAGTGTTAACGTTCCACACAGTTCAGGTAACACACAGTGTTAACGTTCCACACAGTTCAGGTAACACACAGTGTTAACATTCCACACAGTTCAGATAACACACAGTGTTAACGTTCCTCACAGTTCAGAAAACACACAGTGTTAACGTTCCACACAGTTCAGATGACACACAGTGTTAACGTTCCACACAGTTCCGGTAACGCACAGTGTTAACGTTCCACACAGTTCAGATAACACTCAGTGTTAACGTTCCACACAGTTCAGATAACACACAGTGTTAACGTTCCACACAGTTCAGGTAACACACAGTGTTAACGTTCCACACAGTTCAGTTAACACACAGTTTTAACGTTCTACACAGTTCAGATAACACACAGTGTTATCATTCCACACAGTTCAGATAACACACAGAGTTAACGTTCCACACAGTTCAGATGACACAAGGTGTTAACGTTCCACACAGTTCAGATAACAGACAGTGTTAACGTTCCACACAGTTCAGGTAACACACAGTTTTAACGTTCTACACAGTTCAGATAACACACAGTGTTATCATTCCACACAGTTCAGATAACACACAGTGTTAACGTTCCACACAGTTCAGGTAACACAGAGTGTTAACATTCCACAAAGTTCAGATAACACACAGTGTTAACGTTCCACACAGTTCAGGTAACACACAGTTTTAACATGCCACACAGTTCAGATAACACACAGTGTTAACGTTCCACACAGTTCAGATAACACACAGTGTTAACGTTCCATACAGTTCAGATAACATGCAGTGTTAACGTTCCACACATGTCAGATAACACCACTGTTAACATTCCACACAGTTCAGATAACACACAGTGTTAACATTCCACACAGTTCAGATAACACATAGTGTTAACGTTCCACACAGTTCAGATAACACACAGTGTTAACGTTCCACACAGTTCAGATAACACGCTGTGTTAACGATCCACACAGTTCAGATAACACACAGTGTTATCATTCCACACAGTTCAGTTAACACACAGTGTTAACGTTCCACAAAGTTCAGATAACACACAGTGTTAACGTTCCACACAGTTCAGATAACACGCTGTGTTAACGATCCACACAGTTCAGATAACACACAGTGTTATCATTCCACACAGTTCAGTTAACACACAGTGTTAACGTTCCACAAAGTTCAGATAACACACAGTGTTAACGTTGCACACAGTTCAGGTAACTCACACTGTTAACATTCCACACAGGTCAGATAACACACAGTGTTAACGTTCCACATAGTTCAGGTAACACACAGTGTTAACATTCCACACAGTTCAGATAACACACAGTGTTAACGTTCCACACAGTTCAGGTAACACACAGTGTTAACGTTCCGCACAGTTCAGGTAACACACAGTGTTAACGTTCCACACTGTTCAGATAAAACACAGTGCTAACACTCCACAATTCAGATAAGACACAGTGTTAACGTTCCACACAGTTCAGATAACATGCAGTGTTAACGTTCCACACATTTCAGATAACACACAGTGTTAACGTTCCACACAGTTCAGGTAACACACAGTGTTAACGTTCCACACAGTTCAGGTAACACACAGTGTTAACGTTCCACACAATTCAGATAACACACAGTGTTAACGTTCCACACAGTTCAGATAACACACAGTGTTAACGTTCCACACAGTTCAGATAACACACAGTGTTAATGTTCTGCACAGTTCATATAACACACAGTTTTAACGTTCCACACAGTTCAGGTAACACACAGTGTTAACATTCCACACAGTTCAGATAACACACAGTGTTAACGTTCCACACAGTTCAGATAACACACAGTGTTAACGTTCCACACAGTTCAGATAACACACAATGTTAACATTCCACACAGTTCAGGTAACACACAGTGTTAACGTTCCACACAGTTCAGGTAACACACAGTGTTAACGTTCCACACAGTTCAGATAACACACAGTGTTAACGTTCCACACAGTTCAGATAACACAGTGTTAACGTTCCACACAGTTCAGGTAACACACAGTGTTAACGTTCCACACAGTTCATGTAACACACAGTGTTAACGTTCCACACAGTTCAGGTAACACACAGTGTTAACGTTCCACAAAGTTCAGGTAACACACAGTGTTAACGTTCCACACAGTTCAGGTAACACACAGTGTTAACGTTCCACAAAGTTCAGATAACACACAGTGTTCACGTTCCAAACAGTTCAGATAACACACAGTGTTAACGTTCCACACAGTTCAGATAACAAACAGTGTTAACTTTCCACATTGTTCAGATAAAACACAGTGTTAACGTTCCACACAGTTCAGATAACACACAGTGTTAACGTTCCACACAGTTCAGATAACACACAGTGTTAACGTTCCATACAGTTCAGGTGACACACAATGTTAACGTTCCACACAGTTCAGGTAACACACAGTGTTAACGTTCCACACAGTTCAGATAACACACAGTGTTCCCATTCCACACAGTTCAGATAACACACAGTGTTAACATTCCACACAGTTCAGATAACACACAGTGTTAACGTTCCACACAGTTCAGATAACACACAATGTTAACATTCCACACAGTTCAGATAACACAGAGTGTTAACGTTCCACACAGTTCAGGTAACACACAGTGTTAACGTTCCACACAGTTCAGATAACACACAGTGTTAACGTTCCACACAGTTCAGATAACACACAGTGTTAACGTTCATCACAGTTCAGGTAACACACAGTGTTAACGTTCCACACAGTTCAGGTAACACACAGTGTTAACATTCCACACAGTTCAGATAACACAGAGTGTTAACGTTCCTCACAGTTCAGAAAACACACAGTGTTAACGTTCCACACAGTTCAGATGACACACAGTGTTAACGTTCCACACAGTTCCGGTAACGCACAGTGTTAACGTTCCACACAGTTCAGATAACACTCAGTGTTAACGTTCCACTCAGTTCAGATAACACACAGTGTTAACGTTCCACACAGTTCAGGTAACACACAGTGTTAACGTTCCACACAGTTCAGTTAACACACAGTTTTAACGTTCTACACAGTTCAGATAACACACAGTGTTATCATTCCACACAGTTCAGATAACACACAGAGTTAACGTTCCACACAGTTCAGATGACACAAGGTGTTAACGTTCCACACAGTTCAGATAACAGACAGTGTTAACGTTCCACACAGTTCAGGTAACACACAGTTTTAACGTTCTACACAGTTCAAATAACACACAGTGTTATCATTCCACACAGTTCAGATAACACACAGTGTTAACGTTCCACACAGTTCAGGTAACACAGAGTGTTAACATTCCACAAAGTTCAGATAACACACAGTGTTAACGTTCCACACAGTTCAGGTAACACACAGTTTTAACATGCCACACAGTTCAGATAACACACAGTGTTAACGTTCCACACAGTTCAGATAACACACAGTGTTAACGTTCCACACAGTTCAGATACCACACAGTGTTAACGTTCCACACAGTTCAGATAACACACAGTGTTAACGTTCCAAACAGTTCATATAACACACAGTGTTAATGTTCTACACAGTTCATATAACACACAGTTTTAACGTTCCACACAGTTCAGGTAACACACAGTGTTAACATTCCACACAGTTCAGATAACACACAGTGTTAACGTTCCACACAGTTCAGATAACACACAGTGTTAACGTTCCACACAGTTCAGATAACACAGAGTGTTAAAGTTCTACACAGTTCATATAACACACAGTTTTAACGTCCCACACAGTTCAGGTAACACACAGTGTTAACATTCCACACAGTTCAGATAACACACAGTGTTAACGTTCCACACAGTTCAGATAACACACAGTATTAATGTTCCACATACTTCAGATAACACACAGTGTTAACATTCCGCACAGTTCAGGTAACACACCGTGTTAACGTTCTACACAGTT
The DNA here is from genome assembly GCA_037974335.1 of Prionace glauca. Classification (NCBI taxonomy): domain Eukaryota; kingdom Metazoa; phylum Chordata; class Chondrichthyes; order Carcharhiniformes; family Carcharhinidae; genus Prionace; species Prionace glauca. The sequence goes on along the minus strand of CM075742.1, from coordinate 37,729,238 downwards.
CAGATAACACACAGTGTTAACGTTCCACACATTTCAGGTAACACACAGTGTTAACGTTCCACACAGTTCAGGTAACACACAGTGTTAACGTTCCACACAGTTCAGGTAACATACAGTGTTAACGTTCCACACAGTTCAGATAACACACAGTGTTAACGTTCCACACAGTTCAGGTAACACACAGTGTTAACGTTCCACACAGTTCAGATAACACACATTGTTAACGTTCCACACAGTTCAGATAACACTCAATGTTAACGTTCCACACAGTTCAGATAACACACAGTGTTAACGTTCCACACAGTTCAAGTAACACACAGTGTTAACGTTCCACACAGTTCAGATAACACACAGTGTTAACGTTCCACACAGTTCAGATAACACACAGTGTTAACGTTCCACACAGTTCAGATAACACACAGTATTAACGTTCCACACAGTTCAGATAACACACAATGTTAACATTCCACACAGTTCAGATAACACACAGTGTTAACGTTCCACACAGTTCAGGTAACACACAGTGTTAACGTTCCACACAGTTCAGGTAACACACAGTGTTAACATTCCACACAGTTCAGATAACACACAGTGTTAACGTTCCTCACAGTTCAGAAAACACACAGTGTTAACGTTCCACACAGTTCAGATGACACACAGTGTTAACGTTCCACACAGTTCCGGTAACGCACAGTGTTAACGTTCCACACAGTTCAGATAACACTCAGTGTTAACGTTCCACACAGTTCAGATAACACACAGTGTTAACGTTCCACACAGTTCAGGTAACACACAGTGTTAACGTTCCACACAGTTCAGTTAACACACAGTTTTAACGTTCTACACAGTTCAGATAACACACAGTGTTATCATTCCACACAGTTCAGATAACACACAGAGTTAACGTTCCACACAGTTCAGATGACACAAGGTGTTAACGTTCCACACAGTTCAGATAACAGACAGTGTTAACGTTCCACACAGTTCAGGTAACACACAGTTTTAACGTTCTACACAGTTCAGATAACACACAGTGTTATCATTCCACACAGTTCAGATAACACACAGTGTTAACGTTCCACACAGTTCAGGTAACACAGAGTGTTAACATTCCACAAAGTTCAGATAACACACAGTGTTAACGTTCCACACAGTTCAGGTAACACACAGTTTTAACATGCCACACAGTTCAGATAACACACAGTGTTAACGTTCCACACAGTTCAGATAACACACAGTGTTAACGTTCCATACAGTTCAGATAACATGCAGTGTTAACGTTCCACACATGTCAGATAACACCACTGTTAACATTCCACACAGTTCAGATAACACACAGTGTTAACATTCCACACAGTTCAGATAACACATAGTGTTAACGTTCCACACAGTTCAGATAACACACAGTGTTAACGTTCCACACAGTTCAGATAACACGCTGTGTTAACGATCCACACAGTTCAGATAACACACAGTGTTATCATTCCACACAGTTCAGTTAACACACAGTGTTAACGTTCCACAAAGTTCAGATAACACACAGTGTTAACGTTCCACACAGTTCAGATAACACGCTGTGTTAACGATCCACACAGTTCAGATAACACACAGTGTTATCATTCCACACAGTTCAGTTAACACACAGTGTTAACGTTCCACAAAGTTCAGATAACACACAGTGTTAACGTTGCACACAGTTCAGGTAACTCACACTGTTAACATTCCACACAGGTCAGATAACACACAGTGTTAACGTTCCACATAGTTCAGGTAACACACAGTGTTAACATTCCACACAGTTCAGATAACACACAGTGTTAACGTTCCACACAGTTCAGGTAACACACAGTGTTAACGTTCCGCACAGTTCAGGTAACACACAGTGTTAACGTTCCACACTGTTCAGATAAAACACAGTGCTAACACTCCACAATTCAGATAAGACACAGTGTTAACGTTCCACACAGTTCAGATAACATGCAGTGTTAACGTTCCACACATTTCAGATAACACACAGTGTTAACGTTCCACACAGTTCAGGTAACACACAGTGTTAACGTTCCACACAGTTCAGGTAACACACAGTGTTAACGTTCCACACAATTCAGATAACACACAGTGTTAACGTTCCACACAGTTCAGATAACACACAGTGTTAACGTTCCACACAGTTCAGATAACACACAGTGTTAATGTTCTGCACAGTTCATATAACACACAGTTTTAACGTTCCACACAGTTCAGGTAACACACAGTGTTAACATTCCACACAGTTCAGATAACACACAGTGTTAACGTTCCACACAGTTCAGATAACACACAGTGTTAACGTTCCACACAGTTCAGATAACACACAATGTTAACATTCCACACAGTTCAGGTAACACACAGTGTTAACGTTCCACACAGTTCAGGTAACACACAGTGTTAACGTTCCACACAGTTCAGATAACACACAGTGTTAACGTTCCACACAGTTCAGATAACACAGTGTTAACGTTCCACACAGTTCAGGTAACACACAGTGTTAACGTTCCACACAGTTCATGTAACACACAGTGTTAACGTTCCACACAGTTCAGGTAACACACAGTGTTAACGTTCCACAAAGTTCAGGTAACACACAGTGTTAACGTTCCACACAGTTCAGGTAACACACAGTGTTAACGTTCCACAAAGTTCAGATAACACACAGTGTTCACGTTCCAAACAGTTCAGATAACACACAGTGTTAACGTTCCACACAGTTCAGATAACAAACAGTGTTAACTTTCCACATTGTTCAGATAAAACACAGTGTTAACGTTCCACACAGTTCAGATAACACACAGTGTTAACGTTCCACACAGTTCAGATAACACACAGTGTTAACGTTCCATACAGTTCAGGTGACACACAATGTTAACGTTCCACACAGTTCAGGTAACACACAGTGTTAACGTTCCACACAGTTCAGATAACACACAGTGTTCCCATTCCACACAGTTCAGATAACACACAGTGTTAACATTCCACACAGTTCAGATAACACACAGTGTTAACGTTCCACACAGTTCAGATAACACACAATGTTAACATTCCACACAGTTCAGATAACACAGAGTGTTAACGTTCCACACAGTTCAGGTAACACACAGTGTTAACGTTCCACACAGTTCAGATAACACACAGTGTTAACGTTCCACACAGTTCAGATAACACACAGTGTTAACGTTCATCACAGTTCAGGTAACACACAGTGTTAACGTTCCACACAGTTCAGGTAACACACAGTGTTAACATTCCACACAGTTCAGATAACACAGAGTGTTAACGTTCCTCACAGTTCAGAAAACACACAGTGTTAACGTTCCACACAGTTCAGATGACACACAGTGTTAACGTTCCACACAGTTCCGGTAACGCACAGTGTTAACGTTCCACACAGTTCAGATAACACTCAGTGTTAACGTTCCACTCAGTTCAGATAACACACAGTGTTAACGTTCCACACAGTTCAGGTAACACACAGTGTTAACGTTCCACACAGTTCAGTTAACACACAGTTTTAACGTTCTACACAGTTCAGATAACACACAGTGTTATCATTCCACACAGTTCAGATAACACACAGAGTTAACGTTCCACACAGTTCAGATGACACAAGGTGTTAACGTTCCACACAGTTCAGATAACAGACAGTGTTAACGTTCCACACAGTTCAGGTAACACACAGTTTTAACGTTCTACACAGTTCAAATAACACACAGTGTTATCATTCCACACAGTTCAGATAACACACAGTGTTAACGTTCCACACAGTTCAGGTAACACAGAGTGTTAACATTCCACAAAGTTCAGATAACACACAGTGTTAACGTTCCACACAGTTCAGGTAACACACAGTTTTAACATGCCACACAGTTCAGATAACACACAGTGTTAACGTTGCACACAGTTCAGATAACACACAGTGTTAACGTTCCACACAGTTCAGATACCACACAGTGTTAACGTTCCACACAGTTCAGATAACACACAGTGTTAACGTTCCACACAGTTCAGGTAACACTCAGTGTTAACGTTCCACACAGGTCAGATAACACATAGTGTTAACGTTCCACATAGTTCAGGTAACACACAGTGTTAACATTCAACACAGGTCAGATAACACACAGTGTTAACGTTCCACATAGTTCAGGTAACACACAGTGTTAACATTCCACACAGTTCAGATAACACACAGTGTTAACGTTCCACACAGTTCAGGTAACACACAGTGTTAACGTTCCACACAGTTCAGGTGACACACAATGTTAACGTTCCACACAGTTCAGGTAACACACAGTGTTAACATTCCACACAGTTCAGATAACACACAGTGTTAACGTTCCACACAGTTCAGATAACACACAGTGTTAACGTTCCATACAGTTCAGGTGACACACAATGTTAACGTTCCACACAGTTCAGGTAACACACAGTGTTAACGTTCCACACAGTTCAGATAACACACAGTGTTACCATTCCACACAGTTCAGATAACACACAGTGTTAACATTCCACACAGTTCAGATAACACACAGTGTTAACGTTCCATACAGTTCAGGTGACACACAATGTTAACGTTCCACACAGTTCAGGTAACACACAGTGTTAACGTTCCACACAGTTCAGATAACACACAGTGTTAACGTTCCACACAGTTCAGATAACACACAGTGTTAACATTCCACACAGATCAGATAACACACAGTGTTAATGTTCCACACAGTTCAGGTAACACACAGTGTTAACGTTCCACACAGTTCAGATAACACACAGTGTTAACGTTCTACACAGTTCAGATAACACACAGTGTTAACGTTCATCACAGTTCAGGTAACACACAGTGTTAACGTTCCACACAGTTCAGGTAACACACAGTGTTAACATTCCACACAGTTCAGATAACACACAGTGTTAACGTTCCTCACAGTTCAGAAAACACACAGTGTTAACGTTCCACACAGTTCAGATAACACACAGTGTTAACGTTCCACACAGTTCCGGTAACGCACAGTGTTAACGTTCCACACAGTTCAGATAACACTCAGTGTTAACGTTCCACACAGTTCAGATAACACACAGTGTTAACGTTCCACACAGTTCAGGTAACACACAGTGTTAACGTTCCACACAGTTCAGTTAACACACAGTTTTAACGTTCTACACAGTTCAGATAACACACAGTGTTATCTTTCCACACAGTTCAGATAACACACAGAGTTAACGTTCCACACAGTTCAGATGACACAAGGTGTTAACGTTCCACACAGTTCAGATAACAGAGAGTGTTAACTTTCCACACAGTTCAGGTAACACACAGTTTTAACGTTCTACACAGTTCAGATAACACACAGTGTTATCATTCCACACAGTTCAGATAACACACAGTGTTAACGTTCCACACAGTTCAGGTAACACAGAGTGTTAACATTCCACAAAGTTCAGATAACACACAGTGTTAACGTTCCTCACAGGTCAGATAACACACAGTGTTAATGTTCCACACAGTTCAGGAAACACACAGTGTTAACATTCCACACAGGTCAGATAACACACAGTGTTAACGTTCCACATAGTTCAGGTAACACACAGTGTTAACATTCCACACAGTTCAGATAACACACAGTGTTAACGTTCCACACAGTTCAGGTAACACACAGTGTTAACGTTCCGCACAGTTCAGGTAACACACAGTGTTAACGTACCATACTGTTCAGATAAAACACAGTGCTAACACTCCACACAATTCAGATAAGACACAGTGTTAACGTTCCATACAGTTCAGATAACATGCAGTGTTAACGTTCCACACAGTTCAGATAACACACAGTGTTAACGTTCCTCACAGTTCAGAAAACACACAGTGTTAACGTTCCACACAGTTCAGATGACACACAGTGTTAACGTTCCACACAGTTCCGGTAACGCACAGTGTTAACGTTCCACACAGTTCAGATAACACTCAGTGTTAACGTTCCACACAGTTCAGATAACACACAGTGTTAACGTTCCACACAGTTCAGGTAACACACAGTGTTAACGTTCCACACAGTTCAGTTAACACACAGTTTTAACGTTCTACACAGTTCAGATAACACACAGTGTTATCATTCCACACAGTTCAGATAACACACAGAGTTAACGTTCCACACAGTTCAGATGACACAAGGTGTTAACGTTCCACACAGTTCAGATAACAGACAGTGTTAACGTTCCACACAGTTCAGGTAACACACAGTTTTAACGTTCTACACAGTTCAGATAACACACAGTGTTATCATTCCACACAGTTCAGATAACACACAGTGTTAACGTTCCACACAGTTCAGGTAACACAGAGTGTTAACATTCCACAAAGTTCAGATAACACACAGTGTTAACGTTCCACACAGTTCAGGTAACACACAGTTTTAACATGCCACACAGTTCAGATAACACACAGTGTTAACGTTCCACACAGTTCAGATAACACACAGTGTTAACGTTCCATACAGTTCAGATAACATGCAGTGTTAACGTTCCACACATGTCAGATAACACCACTGTTAACATTCCACACAGTTCAGATAACACACAGTGTTAACATTCCACACAGTTCAGATAACACATAGTGTTAACGTTCCACACAGTTCAGATAACACACAGTGTTAACGTTCCACACAGTTCAGATAACACGCTGTGTTAACGATCCACACAGTTCAGATAACACACAGTGTTATCATTCCACACAGTTCAGTTAACACACAGTGTTAACGTTCCACAAAGTTCAGATAACACACAGTGTTAACGTTGCACACAGTTCAGGTAACACACACTGTTAACATTCCACACAGGTCAGATAACACACAGTGTTAACGTTCCACATAGTTCAGGTAACACACAGTGTTAACATTCCACACAGTTCAGATAACACACAGTGTTAACGTTCCACACAGTTCAGGTAACACACAGTGTTAACGTTCCGCACAGTTCAGGTAACACACAGTGTTAACGTTCCACACTGTTCAGATAAAACACAGTGCTAACACTCCACAATTCAGATAAGACACAGTGTTAACGTTCCACACAGTTCAGATAACATGCAGTGTTAACGTTCCACACATTTCAGATAACACACAGTGTTAACGTTCCACACAGTTCAGGTAACACACAGTGTTAACGTTCCACACAGTTCAGATAACACACAGTGTTAACGTTCCACACAATTCAGATAACACACAGTGTTAACGTTCCACACAGTTCAGATAACACACAGTGTTAACGTTCCACACAGTTCAGATAACACACAGTGTTAATGTTCTGCACAGTTCATATAACACACAGTTTTAACGTTCCACACAGTTCAGGTAACACACAGTGTTAACATTCCACACAGTTCAGATAACACACAGTGTTAACGTTCCACACAGTTCAGATAACACACAGTGTTAACGTTCCACACAGTTCAGATAACACACAATGTTAACATTCCACACAGTTCAGGTAACACACAGTGTTAACGTTCCACACAGTTCAGGTAACACACAGTGTTAACGTTCCACACAGTTCAGATAACACACAGTGTTAACGTTCCACACAGTTCAGATAACACAGTGTTAACGTTCCACACAGTTCAGGTAACACACAGTGTTAACGTTCCACACAGTTCATGTAACACACAGTGTTAACGTTCCACACAGTTCAGGTAACACACAGTGTTAACGTTCCACAAAGTTCAGGTAACACACAGTGTTAACGTTCCACACAGTTCAGGTAACACACAGTGTTAACGTTCCACAAAGTTCAGATAACACACAGTGTTCACGTTCCAAACAGTTCAGATAACACACAGTGTTAACGTTCCACACAGTTCAGATAACAAACAGTGTTAACTTTCCACATTGTTCAGATAAAACACAGTGTTAACGTTCCACACAGTTCAGATAACACACAGTGTTAACGTTCCACACAGTTCAGATAACACACAGTGTTAACGTTCCATACAGTTCAGGTGACACACAATGTTAACGTTCCACACAGTTCAGGTAACACACAGTGTTAACGTTCCACACAGTTCAGATAACACACAGTGTTCCCATTCCACACAGTTCAGATAACACACAGTGTTAACATTCCACACAGTTCAGATAACACACAGTGTTAACGTTCCATACAGTTCAGGTGACACACAATGTTAACGTTCCACACAGTTCAGGTAACACACGGTGTTAACGTTCCACACAGTTCAGATAACACACAGTGTTAACGTTCCACACAGTTCAGATAACACACAATGTTAACATTCCACACAGTTCAGATAACACAGAGTGTTAACGTTCCACACAGTTCAGGTAACACACAGTGTTAACGTTCCACACAGTTCAGATAACACACAGTGTTAACGTTCCACACAGTTCAGATAACACACAGTGTTAACGTTCATCACAGTTCAGGTAACACACAGTGTTAACGTTCCACACAGTTCAGGTAACACACAGTGTTAACATTCCACACAGTTCAGATAACACAGAGTGTTAACGTTCCTCACAGTTCAGAAAACACACAGTGTTAACGTTCCACACAGTTCAGATGACACACAGTGTTAACGTTCCACACAGTTCCGGTAACGCACAGTGTTAACGTTCCACACAGTTCAGATAACACTCAGTGTTAACGTTCCACTCAGTTCAGATAACACACAGTGTTAACGTTCCACACAGTTCAGGTAACACACAGTGTTAACGTTCCACACAGTTCAGTTAACACACAGTTTTAACGTTCTACACAGTTCAGATAACACACAGTGTTATCATTCCACACAGTTCAGATAACACACAGAGTTAACGTTCCACACAGTTCAGATGACACAAGGTGTTAACGTTCCACACAGTTCAGATAACAGACAGTGTTAACGTTCCACACAGTTTCAGGTAACACACAGTTTTAACGTTCTACACAGTTCAGATAACACACAGTGTTATCATTCCACACAGTTCAGATAACACACAGTGTTAACGTTCCACACAGTTCAGGTAACACAGAGTGTTAACATTCCACAAAGTTCAGATAACACACAGTGTTAACGTTCCACACAGTTCAGGTAACACACAGTTTTAACATGCCACACAGTTCAGATAACACACAGTGTTAACGTTCCACACAGTTCAGATAACACACAGTGTTAACGTTCCACACAGTTCAGATACCACACAGTGTTAACGTTCCACACAGTTCAGATAACACACAGTGTTAACGTTCCACACAGTTCAGGTAACACTCAGTGTTAACGTTCCACACAGGTCAGATAACACATAGTGTTAACGTTCCACATAGTTCAGGTAACACACAGTGTTAACATTCAACACAGGTCAGATAACACACAGTGTTAACGTTCCACATAGTTCAGGTAACACACAGTGTTAACATTCCACACAGTTCAGATAACACACAGTGTTAACGTTCCACACAGTTCAGGTAACACACAGTGTTAACGTTCCACACAGTTCAGGTGACACACAATGTTAACGTTCCACACAGTTCAGGTAACACACAGTGTTAACATTCCACACAGTTCAGATAACACACAGTGTTAACGTTCCACACAGTTCAGATAACACACAGTGTTAACGTTCCATACAGTTCAGGTGACACACAATGTTAACGTTCCACACAGTTCAGGTAACACACAGTGTTAACGTTCCACACAGTTCAGATAACACACAGTGTTACCATTCCACACAGTTCAGATAACACACAGTGTTAACATTCCACACAGTTCAGATAACACACAGTGTTAACGTTCCATACAGTTCAGGTGACACACAATGTTAACGTTCCACACAGTTCAGGTAACACACAGTGTTAACGTTCCACACAGTTCAGATAACACACAGTGTTAACGTTCCACACAGTTCAGATAACACACAGTGTTAACATTCCACACAGATCAGATAACACACAGTGTTAATGTTCCACACAGTTCAGGTAACACACAGTGTTAACGTTCCACACAGTTCAGATAACACACAGTGTTAACGTTCTACACAGTTCAGATAACACACAGTGTTAACGTTCATCACAGTTCAGGTAACACACAGTGTTAACGTTCCACACAGTTCAGGTAACACACAGTGTTAACATTCCACACAGTTCAGATAACACACAGTGTTAACGTTCCTCACAGTTCAGAAAACACACAGTGTTAACGTTCCACACAGTTCAGAAAACACACAGTGTTAACGTTCCACACAGTTCCGGTAACGCACAGTGTTAACGTTCCACACAGTTCAGATAACACTCAGTGTTAACGTTCCACACAGTTCAGATAACACACAGTGTTAACGTTCCACACAGTTCAGGTAACACACAGTGTTAACGTTCCACACAGTTCAGTTAACACACAGTTTTAAAGTTCTACACAGTTCAGATAACACACAGTGTTATCTTTCCACACAGTTCAGATAACACACAGAGTTAACGTTCCACACAGTTCAGATGACACAAGGTGTTAACGTTCCACACAGTTCAGATAACAGAGAGTGTTAACTTTCCACACAGTTCAGGTAACACACAGTTTTAACGTTCTACACAGTTCAGATAACACACAGTGTTATCATTCCACACAGTTCAGATAACACACAGTGTTAACGTTCCACACAGTTCAGGTAACACAGAGTGTTAACATTCCACAAAGTTCAGATAACACACAGTGTTAACGTTCCTCACAGGTCAGATAACACACAGTGTTAATGTTCCACACAGTTCAGGAAACACACAGTGTTAACATTCCACACAGGTCAGATAACACACAGTGTTAACGTTCCACATAGTTCAGGTAACACACAGTGTTAACATTCCACACAGTTCAGATAACACACAGTGTTAACGTTCCACACAGTTCAGGTAACACACAGTGTTAACGTTCCGCACAGTTCAGGTAACACACAGTGTTAACGTACCATACTGTTCAGATAAAACACAGTGCTAACACTCCACACAATTCAGATAAGACACAGTGTTAACGTTCCATACAGTTCAGATAACATGCAGTGTTAACGTTCCACACATGTCAGATAACACACAGTGTTAACGTTCCATACAGTTCAGATAACATGCAGTGTTAACGTTCCACACATGTCAGATAACACACAGTGTTAACGTTCCACACAGTTCAGATAACACACAGTGTTAACGTTCCACACATGGTCAGATAACACACAGTGTTAACGTTCCACACAGTTCAGGTAACACACAGTGTTAACATTCCACACAGTTCAGATAACACACAGTGTTAACGTTCCACACAGTTCAGGTAACACACAGTGGTACCATTCCACACAGTTCAGATAACACACAGTGTTACCATTCCACACAGTTCAGATAACACACAGTGTTAACATTCCACAAAGTTCAGATAACACACAGTGTTAACGTTCCATACAATTCAGGTGACACACAATGTTAACGTTCCACACAGTTCAGGTAACACACAGTGTTAACATTCCACACAGTTCAGATAACACACAGTGTTAACGTTCCACACAGTTCAGATAACACACAATGTGAACATTCCACACAGTTCAGATAACACACAGTGTTAACGTTCCACACAGTTCAGGTAACACACAGTGTTAACGTTCCACACAGTTCAGATAACACACAGTGTTAACGTTCCACACAGTTCAGATAACACACAGTGTTAACATTCCACACAGTTCAGATAACACACAGTGTTAACGTTCCACACAGTTCAGGTAACACACAGTGTTAACATTCCACACAGGTCAGATAACACACAGTGTTAACGTTCCACATAGTTCAGGTAACACACAGTGATAACATTCCACACAGTTCAGATAACACACAGTGTTAACGTTCCACACAGTTCAGGTAACACACAGTGTTAACGTTCCACACAGTTCAGGTAACACACAGTGTTAACATTCCACACAGGTCAGATAACACACAGTGTTAACGTTCCACATAGTTCAGGTAACACACAGTGATAACATTCCACACAGTTCAGATAACACACAGTGTTAACGTTCCACACTGTTCAGATAAAACACAGTGCTAACACTCCACACAATTCAGATAAGACACAGTGTTAACGTTCCATACAGTTCAGATAACATGCAGTGTTAACGTTCCACACATTTCAGATAACACACAGTGTTAACGTTCCACACAGTTCAGGTAACACACAGTGTTAACGTTCCACACAGCTCAGATAACACACAGTGTTAACGTTCCACACAATTCAGATAACACACAGTGATAACGTTCCACACAGTTCAGATAACACACAGTGTTAACGTTCCACACAGTTCAGATAACACACAGTGTTAATGTTCTGCACAGTTCATATAACACACAGTTTTAACGTTCCACACAGTTCAGGTAACACACAGTGTTAACATTCCACACAGTTCAGATAACACACAGTGTTAACGTTCCACACAGTTCAGATAACACACAGTGTTAACGTTCCACACAGTTGAGATAACACACAATGTTAACATTCCACACAGTTCAGGTAACACACAGTGTTAACGTTCCACACAGTTCAGGTAACACACAGTGTTAACGTTCCACACAGTTCAGATAACACACAGTGTTAATGTTCCACACAGTTCAGATAACACACAGTGTTAACGTTCCACACAGTTCAGGTAACACACAGTGTTAACGTTCCACACAGTTCAGGTAACACACAGTGTTAACGTTCCACAAAGTTCAGGTAACACACAGTGTTAACATTCCACACAGTTCAGGTAACACACAGTGTTAACGTTCCACAAAGTTCAGATAACACACAGTGTTCACGTTCCAAACAGTTCAGATAACACACAGTGTTAACGTTCCACACAGTTCAGATAACAAACAGTGTTAACGTTCCACATTGTTCAGATAAAACACTGTGTTAACGTTCCACACAGTTCAGATAACACACAGTGTTAACGTTCCACACAGTTCAGATAACACACAGTGTTAACGTTCCATACAGTTCAGGTGACACACAATGTTAACGTTCCACACAGTTCAGGTAACACACAGTGTTAACGTTTCCACACAGTTCAGATAACACACAGTGTTACCATTCCACACAGTTCAGATAACACACAGAGTTAACATTCCACACAGTTCAGATAACACACAGTGTTAACGTTCCATACAGTTCAGGTGACACACAATGTTAACGTTCCACACAGTTCAGGTAACACACTGTGTTAACGTTCCACACAGTTCAGATAACACACAGTGTTAACGTTCCACACAGTTCAGATAACACACAATGTTAACATTCCACACAGTTCAGATAACACACAGTGTTAACGTTCCACACAGTTCAGGTAACACACAGTGTTAACGTTCCACACAGTCCAGATAACACACAGTGTTAACGTTCCACACAGTTCAGATAACACACAGTGTTAACGTTCATCACAGTTCAGGTAACACACAGTGTTAACGTTTCACACAGTTCAGGTAACACACAGTGTTAACATTCCACACAGTTCAGATAACACACAGTGTTAACGTTCCTCACAGTTCAGAAAACACACAGTGTTAACGTTCCACACAGTTCAGATGACACACAGTGTTAACGTTCCACACAGTTCCGGTAACGCACAGTGTTAACGTTCCACACAGTTCAGATAAGACTCAGTGTTAACGTTCCACACAGTTCAGATAACGCACAGTGTTAACGTTCCACACAGTTCAGGTAACACACAGTGTTAACGTTCCACATAGTTCAGGTAACACACAGTGTTAACATTCCGCACAGTTCAGATAACACACAGTGTTAACGTTCCACACAGTTCAGGTAACACAGAGTGTTAACGTTCCACACAGTTCAGGTAACACACAGTGTTAACGTTCCACACTGTTCAGCTAAAACACAGTGCTAACACTCCACACAATTCAGATAAGACACAGTGTTAACGTTCCATACAGTTCAGATAACATGCAGTGTTAACGTTCCACACATTTCAGATAACACACAGTGTTAACGTTCCACACAGTTCAGGTAACACACAGTGTTAACGTTCCACACAGTTCAGATAACACACAGTGTTAACGTTCCACACAGTTCAGATAACACACAGTGTTAACGTTCCACACAGTTCAGATAACACACAGTGTTAACGTTCTACACAGTTCATATAACACACAGTTTTAACGTTCCACACAGTTCAGGTAACACACAGTGTTAACATTCCACACAGTTCAGATAACACACAGTGTTAACGTTCCACACAGTTCAGATAACACACAGTGTTAACGTTATACACAGTTCAGATTACACACAGTGTTAACGTTCCACACAGTTCAGATAACACACAGTGTTAACGTTCTACACAGTTCTTATAACACACAGTTTTAACGTTCCACACAGTTCAGACAACATGCAGTGTTAACGTTCCACACATTTCAGATAACACACAGTGTTAACGTTCAACACAGTTCAGGTAACACACAGTGTTAACGTTCCACACAGTTCAGATAACACACAGTGTTAACGTTCCACACAATTCAGATAAAACACAGTGTTAACGTTCCACACATTTCAGATAACACACAGTGTTAACGTTCCACACAGTTCAGATAACACACAGTGTTAATGTTCTACACAGTTCATATAACACACAGTTTTAACGTTCCACACAGTTCAGGTAAGACACAGTGTTAACATTCCACACAGTTCAGATAACACACAGTGTTAACGTTCCACACAGTTCAGATAACACACAGTGTTAATGTTCCACATACTTCAGATAACACACAGTGATAACGTTCCACACAGTTCAGGTAACACACCGTTTTAACGTACTACACAGTTCAGATTACACACTGTGTTAACGTTCCACACTGTTCAGATAAAACACAGTGTTAACATTCCACACAGTTCAGATTACACACAGTGTTAACGTTCCACACAGTTCAGATAACACCACTGTTAACATTCCACACAGTTCAGATAACACACAGTGTTAACATTCCACACAGTTCAGATAACACATAGTGTTAACGTTCCACACAGTTCAGATAACACACAGTGTTAACGTTCCACACAGTTCAGATAACACGCTGTGTTAACGATCCACACAGTTCAGATAACACACAGTGTTATCATTCCACACAGTTCAGTTAACACACAGTGTTAACGTTCCACAAAGTTCAGATAACACACAGTGTTAACATTGCACACAGTTCAGGTAACACATAGTGTTAACGTTCCACACAGTTCAGGTAACACACAGTGTTAACATTCCACACAGGTCAGATAACACACAGTGTTAACGTTCCACATAGTTCAGGTAACACACAGTGATAACATTCCACACAGTTCAGATAACACACAGTGTTAACGTTCCACACAGTTCAGGTAACACACAGTGTTAACGTTCCGCACAGTTCAGGTAACACACAGTGTTAACGTTCCACACTGTTCAGATAAAACACAGTGCTAACACTCCACACAATTCAGATAAGAAACAGTGTTAACGTTCCATACAGTTCAGATAACATGCAGTGTTAACGTTCCACACATTTCAGATAACACACAGTGTTAACGTTCCACACAGTTCAGGTAACACACAGTGTTAACGTTCCACACAGTTCAGATAACACACAGTGTTAACGTTCCACACAATTCAGATAACACACAGTGTTAACGTTCCACACAGTTCAGATAACACACAGTGTTAACGTTCCACACAGTTCAGATAACACACAGTGTTAATTTTCTGCACCGTTCATATAACACACAGTTTTAATGTTCCACACAGTTCAGGTAACACACAGTGTTAACATTCCACACAGTTCAGATAACACACAGTGTTAACGTTCCACACAGTTCAGATAACACACAGTGTTAACGTTCCACACAGTTCAGATAACACACAATGTTAACATTCCACACAGTTCAGGTAACACACAGTGTTAACGTTCCACACAGTTCAGGTAACACACAGTGTTAACGTTCCACACAGTTCAGATAACACACAGTGTTAACGTTCCACACAGTTCAGATAACACACAGTGTTAACGTTCCACACAGTTCAGGTAACACACAGTGTTAACGTTCCACACAGTTCAGGTAACACACAGTGTAAACGTTCCACAAAGTTCAGGTAACACACAGTCTTAACGTTCCACACAGTTCAGGTAACACACAGTGTTAACGTTCCACAAAGTTCAGATAACACACAGTGTTCACGTTCCAAACAGTTCAGATAACACACAGTGTTAACGTTCCACACAGTTCAGATAACAAACAGTGTTAACGTTCCACATTGTTCAGATAAAACACAGTGTTAACGTTCCACACAGTTCAGATAACACACAGTGTTAACGTTCCACACAGTTCAGATAACACACAGTGTTAACGTTCCATACAGTTCAGGTGACACACAATGTTAACGTTCCACACAGTTCAGGTAACACACAGTGTTAACGTTCCACACAGTTCAGATAACACACAGTGTTACCATTCCACACAGTTCAGGTGACACACAATGTTAACGTTCCACACAGTTCAGGTAACACACAGTGTTAACGTTCCACACAGTTCAGATAACACACATTGTTAACGTTCCACACAGTTCAGATAACACTCAATGTTAACATTCCACACAGTTCAGATAACACACAGTGTTAACGTTCCACACAGTTCAAGTAACACACAGTGTTAACGTTCCACACAGTTCAGATAACACACAGTGTTAACGTTCCACACAGTTCAGATAACACACAGTGTTAACGTTCATCACAGTTCAGGTAACACACAGTGTTAACGTTCCACACATTTCAGGTAACACACAGTGTTAACATTCCACACAGTTCAGATAACACACAGTGTTAACGTTCCTCACAGTTCAGAAAACACACAGTGTTAACGTTCCACACAGTTCAGATGACACACAGTGTTAACGTTCCACACATTTCCGGTAACGCACAGTGTTAACGTTCCACACAGTTCAGATAACACTCAGTGTTAACGTTCCACACAGTTCAGATAACACACAGTGTTAACGTTCCACACAGTTCAGGTAACACACAGTGTTAACGTTCCACACAGTTCAGTTAACACACAGTTTTAACGTTCTACACAGTTCAGATAACACACAGTGTTATCAATCCACACAGTTCAGATAACACACAGAGTTAACGTTCCACACAGTTCAGATGACACAAGGTGTTAACGTTCCACACAGTTCAGATAACAGACAGTGTTAACGTTCCACACAGTTCAGGTAACACACAGTTTTAACGTTCTACACAGTTCAGATAACACACAGTGTTATCATTCCACACAGTTCAGATAACACACAGTGTTAACGTTCCACACAGTTCAGGTAACACAGAGTGTTAACATTCCACAAAGTTCAGATAACACACAGTGTTAACGTTCCACACAGTTCAGGTAACACACAGTTTTAACATGCCACACAGTTCAGATAACACACAGTGTTAACGTTCCACACAGTTCAGATAACACACAGTGTTAACGTTCCATACAGTTCAGATAACATGCAGTGTTAACGTTCCACACATGTCAGATAACACCACTGTTAACATTCCACACAGTTCAGATAACACACAGTGTTAACATTCCACACAGTTCAGATAACACATAGTGTTAACGTTCCACACAGTTCAGATAACACACAGTGTTAACGTTCCACACAGTTCAGATAACACGCTGTGTTAACGATCCACACAGTTCAGATAACACACAGTGTTATCATTCCACACAGTTCAGTTAACACACAGTGTTAACGTTCCACAAAGTTCAGATAACACACAGTGTTAACGTTGCATACAGTTCAGGTAACACACACTGTTAACATTCCACACAGGTCAGATAACACACAGTGTTAACGTTCCACATAGTTCAGGTAACAGACAGTGTTAACATTCCACACAGTTCAGATAACACACAGTGTTAACGTTCCACACAGTTCAGGTAACACACAGTGTTAACGTTCCGCACAGTTCAGGTAACACACAGTGTTAACGTTCCACACTGTTCAGATAAAACACAGTGCTAACACTCCACAATTCAGATAAGACACAGTGTTAACGTTCCACACAGTTCAGATAACATGCAGTGTTAACGTTCCACACATTTCAGATAACACACAGTGTTAACGTTCCACACAGTTCAGGTAACACACAGTGTTAACGTTGCACACAGTTCAGATAACACACAGTGTTAACGTTCCACACAATTCAGATAACACACAGTGTTAACGTTCCACACAGTTCAGATAACACACAGTGTTAACGTTCCACACAGTTCAGATAACACACAGTGTTAATGTTCTGCACAGTTCATATAACACACAGTTTTAACGTTCCACACAGTTCAGGTAACACACAGTGTTAACGTTCCACACAGTTCAGATAACACACAGTGTTAACGTTCCACACAGTTCAGATAACACACAATGTTAACATTCCACACAGTTCAGGTAACACACAGTGTTAACGTTCCACACAGTTCAGGTAACACACAGTGTTAACGTTCCACACAGTTCAGATAACACACAGTGTTAACGTTCCACACAGTTCAGATAACACAGTGTTAACGTTCCACACAGTTCAGGTAACACACAGTGTTAACGTTCCACACAGTTCATGTAACACACAGTGCTAACGTTCCACACAGTTCAGGTAACACACAGTGTTAACGTTCCACAAAGTTCAGGTAACACACAGTGTTAACGTTCCACACAGTTCAGGTAACACACAGTGTTAACGTTCCACAAAGTTCAGATAACACACAGTGTTCACGTTCAAAACAGTTCAGATAACACACAGTGTTAACGTTCCACACAGTTCAGATAACAAACAGTGTTAACTTTCCACATTGTTCAGATAAAACACAGTGTTAACGTTCCACACAGTTCAGATAACACACAGTGTTAACGTTCCACACAGTTCAGATAACACACAGTGTTAACGTTCCATACAGTTCAGGTGACACACAATGTTAACGTTCCACACAGTTCAGGTAACACACAGTGTTAACGTTCCACACAGTTCAGATAACACACAGTGTTCCCATTCCACACAGTTCAGATAACACACAGTGTTAACATTCCACACAGTTCAGATAACACACAGTGTTAACGTTCCATACAGTTCAGGTGACACACAGTGTTAACGTTCCACACAGTTCAGATAACACACAGTGTTAACGTTCCACACAATTCAGATAACACACAGTGTTAACGTTCCACACAGTTCAGATAACACACAGTGTTAACGTTCCACACAGTTCAGATAACACACAGTGTTAATTTTCTGCACCGTTCATATAACACACAGTTTTAATGTTCCACACAGTTCAGGTAACACACAGTGTTAACATTCCACACAGTTCAGATAACACACAGTGTTAACGTTCCACACAGTTCAGATAACACACAGTGTTAACGTTCCACACAGTTCAGATAACACACAATGTTAACATTCCACACAGTTCAGGTAACACACAGTGTTAACGTTCCACACAGTTCAGGTAACACACAGTGTTAACGTTCCACACAGTTCAGATAACACACAGTGTTAACGTTCCACACAGTTCAGATAACACACAGTGTTAACGTTCCACACAGTTCAGGTAACACACAGTGTTAACGTTCCACACAGTTCAGGTAACACACAGTGTAAACGTTCCACAAAGTTCAGGTAACACACAGTCTTAACGTTCCACACAGTTCAGGTAACACACAGTGTTAACGTTCCACAAAGTTCAGATAACACACAGTGTTCACGTTCCAAACAGTTCAGATAACACACAGTGTTAACGTTCCACACAGTTCAGATAACAAACAGTGTTAACGTTCCACATTGTTCAGATAAAACACAGTGTTAACGTTCCACACAGTTCAGATAACACACAGTGTTAACGTTCCACACAGTTCAGATAACACACAGTGTTAACGTTCCATACAGTTCAGGTGACACACAATGTTAACGTTCCACACAGTTCAGGTAACACACAGTGTTAACGTTCCACACAGTTCAGATAACACACAGTGTTACCATTCCACACAGTTCAGGTGACACACAATGTTAACGTTCCACACAGTTCAGGTAACACACAGTGTTAACGTTCCACACAGTTCAGATAACACACATTGTTAACGTTCCACACAGTTCAGATAACACTCAATGTTAACATTCCACACAGTTCAGATAACACACAGTGTTAACGTTCCACACAGTTCAAGTAACACACAGTGTTAACGTTCCACACAGTTCAGATAACACACAGTGTTAACGTTCCACACAGTTCAGATAACACACAGTGTTAACGTTCATCACAGTTCAGGTAACACACAGTGTTAACGTTCCACACATTTCAGGTAACACACAGTGTTAACATTCCACACAGTTCAGATAACACACAGTGTTAACGTTCCTCACAGTTCAGAAAACACACAGTGTTAACGTTCCACACAGTTCAGATGACACACAGTGTTAACGTTCCACACAGTTCCGGTAACGCACAGTGTTAACGTTCCACACAGTTCAGATAACACTCAGTGTTAACGTTCCACACAGTTCAGATAACACACAGTGTTAACGTTCCACACAGTTCAGGTAACACACAGTGTTAACGTTCCACACAGTTCAGTTAACACACAGTTTTAACGTTCTACACAGTTCAGATAACACACAGTGTTATCAATCCACACAGTTCAGATAACACACAGAGTTAACGTTCCACACAGTTCAGATGACACAAGGTGTTAACGTTCCACACAGTTCAGATAACAGACAGTGTTAACGTTCCACACAGTTCAGGTAACACACAGTTTTAACGTTCTACACAGTTCAGATAACACACAGTGTTATCATTCCACACAGTTCAGATAACACACAGTGTTAACGTTCCACACAGTTCAGGTAACACAGAGTGTTAACATTCCACAAAGTTCAGATAACACACAGTGTTAACGTTCCACACAGTTCAGGTAACACACAGTTTTAACATGCCACACAGTTCAGATAACACACAGTGTTAACGTTCCACACAGTTCAGATAACACACAGTGTTAACGTTCCATACAGTTCAGATAACATGCAGTGTTAACGTTCCACACATGTCAGATAACACCACTGTTAACATTCCACACAGTTCAGATAACACACAGTGTTAACATTCCACACAGTTCAGATAACACATAGTGTTAACGTTCCACACAGTTCAGATAACACACAGTGTTAACGTTCCACACAGTTCAGATAACACGCTGTGTTAACGATCCACACAGTTCAGATAACACACAGTGTTATCATTCCACACAGTTCAGTTAACACACAGTGTTAACGTTCCACAAAGTTCAGATAACACACAGTGTTAACGTTGCATACAGTTCAGGTAACACACACTGTTAACATTCCACACAGGTCAGATAACACACAGTGTTAACGTTCCACATAGTTCAGGTAACAGACAGTGTTAACATTCCACACAGTTCAGATAACACACAGTGTTAACGTTCCACACAGTTCAGGTAACACACAGTGTTAACGTTCCGCACAGTTCAGGTAACACACAGTGTTAACGTTCCACACTGTTCAGATAAAACACAGTGCTAACACTCCACAATTCAGATAAGACACAGTGTTAACGTTCCACACAGTTCAGATAACATGCAGTGTTAACGTTCCACACATTTCAGATAACACACAGTGTTAACGTTCCACACAGTTCAGGTAACACACAGTGTTAACGTTCCACACAGTTCAGATAACACACAGTGTTAACGTTCCACACAATTCAGATAACACACAGTGTTAACGTTCCACACAGTTCAGATAACACACAGTGTTAACGTTCCACACAGTTCAGATAACACACAGTGTTAATGTTCTGCACAGTTCATATAACACACAGTTTTAACGTTCCACACAGTTCA
Source organism: Prionace glauca (assembly GCA_037974335.1). Taxonomy (NCBI): domain Eukaryota; kingdom Metazoa; phylum Chordata; class Chondrichthyes; order Carcharhiniformes; family Carcharhinidae; genus Prionace; species Prionace glauca. Next base: position 37,707,288 of record CM075742.1, on the reverse strand, counting down.
GGTAACACACAGTGTTAACATTCCACACAGTTCAGATAACACACAGTGTTAAAGTTCCACACAGTTCAGATAACACACAGTGTTAACGTTCCACACAGTTCAGATAACACACAATGTTAACATTCCACACAGTTCAGGTAACACACAGTGTTAACGTTCCACACAGTTCAGGTAACACACAGTGTTAACGTTCCACACAGTTCAGATAACACACAGTGTTAACGTTCCACACAGTTCAGATAACACAGTGTTAACGTTCCACACAGTTCAGGTAACACACAGTGTTAACGTTCCACACAGTTCATGTAACACACAGTGCTAACGTTCCACACAGTTCAGGTAACACACAGTGTTAACGTTCCACAAAGTTCAGGTAACACACAGTGTTAACGTTCCACACAGTTCAGGTAACACACAGTGTTAACGTTCCACAAAGTTCAGATAACACACAGTGTTCACGTTCAAAACAGTTCAGATAACACACAGTGTTAACGTTCCACACAGTTCAGATAACAAACAGTGTTAACTTTCCACATTGTTCAGATAAAACACAGTGTTAACGTTCCACACAGTTCAGATAACACACAGTGTTAACGTTCCACACAGTTCAGATAACACACAGTGTTAACGTTCCATACAGTTCAGGTGACACACAATGTTAACGTTCCACACAGTTCAGGTAACACACAGTGTTAACGTTCCACACAGTTCAGATAACACACACTGTTCCCATTCCACACAGTTCAGATAACACACAGTGTTAACATTCCACACAGTTCAGATAACACACAGTGTTAACGTTCCATACAGTTCAGGTGACACACAATGTTAACGTTCCACACAGTTCAGGTAACACACAGTGTTAACGTTCCACACAGTTCAGATAACACACAGTGTTAACGTTCCACACAGTTCAGATAACACACAATGTTAACATTCCACACAGTTCAGATAACACACAGTGTTAACGTTCCACACAGTTCAGGTAACACACAGTGTTAACGTTCCACACAGTTCAGATAACACACAGTGTTAACGTTCCACACAGTTCAGATAACACACAGTGTTAACGTTCATCACAGTTCAGGTAACACACAGTGTTAACGTTCCACAAAGTTCAGGTAACACACAGTGTTAACATTCCACACAGTTCAGATAACACAGAGTGTTAACGTTCCTCACAGTTCAGAAAACACACAGTGTTAACGTTCCACACAGTTCAGATGACACACAGTGTTAACGTTCCACACAGTTCCGGTAACGCACAGTGTTAACGTTCCACACAGTTCAGATAACACACAGAGTTAACGTTCCACACAGTTCAGATGACACAAGGTGTTAACGTTCCACACAGTTCAGATAACAGACAGTGTTAACGTTCCACACAGTTCAGGTAACACACAGTTTTAACGTTCTACACAGTTCAGATAACACACAGTGTTATCATTCCACACAGTTCAGATAACACACAGTGTTAACGTTCCACACAGTTCAGGTAACACAGAGTGTTAACATTCCACAAAGTTCAGATAACACACAGTGTTAACGTTCCACACAGTTCAGGTAACACACAGTTTTAACATGCCACACAGTTCAGATAACACACAGTGTTAACGTTCCACACAGTTCAGATAACACACAGTGTTAACGTTCCACACAGTTCAGATACCACACAGTGTTAACGTTCCACACAGTTCAGATAACACACAGTGTTAACGTTCCACACAGTTCAGGTAACACTCAGTGTTAACGTTCCACACAGGTCAGATAACACATAGTGTTAACGTTCCACATAGTTCAGGTAACACACAGTGTTAACATTCAACACAGGTCAGATAACACACAGTGTTAACGTTCCACATAGTTCAGGTAACACACAGTGTTAACATTCCACACAGTTCAGATAACACACAGTGTTAACGTTCCACACAGTTCAGGTAACACACAGTGTTAACCTTCCACACAGTTCAGGTGACACACAATGTTAACGTTCCACACAGTTCAGGTAACACACAGTGTTAACGTTCCACACAGTTCAGATAACACACAGTGTTAACGTTCCACACAGTTCAGATAACACACAGTGTTAACGTTCCATACAGTTCAGGTGACACACAATGTTAACGTTCCACACAGTTCAGGTAACACACAGTGTTAACGTTCCACACAGTTCAGATAACACACAGTGTTACCATTCCACACAGTTCAGATAACACAGAGTGTTAACATTCCACACAGTTCAGATAACACACAGTGTTAACGTTCCATACAGTTCAGGTGACACACAATGTTAACGTTCCACACAGTTCAGGTAACACACAGTGTTAACGTTCCACACAGTTCAGATAACACACAGTGTTAACGTTCCACACAGTTCAGATAACACACAGTGTTAACATTCCACACAGATCAGATAACACACAGTGTTAATGTTCCACACAGTTCAGGTAACACACAGTCTTAACGTTCCACACAGTTTAGATAACACACAGTGTTATCGTTCTACACAGTTCAGATAACACACAGTGTTAACGTTCATCACAGTTCAGGTAACACACAGTGTTAACGTTCCACACAGTTCAGGTAACACACAGTGTTAACATTCCACACAGTTCAGATAACACACAGTGTTAACGTTCCTCACAGTTCAGAAAACACACAGTGTTAACGTTCCACACAGTTCAGATAACACACAGTGTTAACGTTCCACACAGTTCCGGTAACGCACAGTGTTAACGTTCCACACAGTTCAGATAACACTCAGTGTTAACGTTCCACACAGTTCAGATAACACACAGTGTTAACGTTCCACACAGTTCAGGTAACACACAGTGTTAACGTTCCACACAGTTCAGTTAACACACAGTTTTAATGTTCTACACAGTTCAGATAACACACAGTGTTATCTTTCCACACAGTTCAGATAACAGACAGAGTTAACATTCCACACAGTTCAGATGACACAAGGTGTTAACGTTCCACACAGTTCAGATAACAGACAGTGTTAACTTTCCACACAGTTCAGGTAACACACAGTTTTAACGTTCTACACAGTTCAGATAACACACAGTGTTATCATTCCACACAGTTCAGATAACACACAGTGTTAACGTTCCACACAGTTCAGGTAACACAGAGTGTTAACATTCCACAAAGTTCAGATAACACACAGTGTTAACGTTCCTCACAGGTCAGATAACACACAGTGTTAATGTTCCACACAGTTCAGGAAACACACAGTGTTAACATTCCACACAGGTCAGATAACACACAGTGTTAACGTTCCACATAGTTCAGGTAACACACAGTGTTAACATTCCACACAGTTCAGATAACACACAGTGTTAACGTTCCACACAGTTCAGGTAACACACAGTGTTAACGTTCCGCACAGTTCAGGTAACACACAGTGTTAACGTTCCACACTGTTCAGATAAAACACAGTGCTAACACTCCACACAATTCAGATAAGACACAGTGTTAACGTTCCATACAGTTCAGATAACATGCAGTGTTAACGTTCCACACATGTCAGATAACACACAGTGTTAACGTTCCATACAGTTCAGATAACATGCAGTGTTAACGTTCCACACATGTCAGATAACACACAGTGTTAACGTTCCACACAGTTCAGATAACACACAGTGTTAACGTTCCACACATGTCAGATAACACACAGTGTTAACGTTCATCACAGTTCAGGTAACACACAGTGTTAACGTTCCACACATTTCAGGTAACACACAGTGTTAACATTCCACACAGTTCAGATAACACACAGTGTTAACGTTCCTCACAGTTCAGAAAACACACAGTGTTAACGTTCCACACAGTTCAGATGACACACAGTGTTAACGTTCCACACAGTTCCGGTAACGCACAGTGTTAACGTTCCACACAGTTCAGATAACACTCAGTGTTAACGTTCCACACAGTTCAGATAACACACAGTGTTAACGTTCCACACAGTTCAGGTAACACACAGTGTTAACGTTCCACACAGTTCAGTTAACACACAGTTTTAACGTTCTACACAGTTCAGATAACACACAGTGTTATCAATCCACACAGTTCAGATAACACACAGAGTTAACGTTCCACACAGTTCAGATGACACAAGGTGTTAACGTTCCACACAGTTCAGATAACAGACAGTGTTAACGTTCCACACAGTTCAGGTAACACACAGTTTTAACGTTCTACACAGTTCAGATAACACACAGTGTTATCATTCCACACAGTTCAGATAACAAACAGTGTTAACGTTCCACACAGTTCAGGTAACACAGAGTGTTAACATTCCACAAAGTTCAGATAACACACAGTGTTAACGTTCCACACAGTTCAGGTAACACACAGTTTTAACATGCCACACAGTTCAGATAACACACAGTGTTAACGTTCCACACAGTTCAGATAACACACAGTGTTAACGTTCCATACAGTTCAGATAACATGCAGTGTTAACGTTCCACACATGTCAGATAACACCACTGTTAACATTCCACACAGTTCAGATAACACACAGTGTTAACATTCCACACAGTTCAGATAACACATAGTGTTAACGTTCCACACAGTTCAGATAACACACAGTGTTAACGTTCCACACAGTTCAGATAACACGCTGTGTTAACGATCCACACATTTAAGGTAACACACACTGTTAACATTCCACACAGGTCAGATAACACACAGTGTTAACGTTCCACATAGTTCAGGTAACACACAGTGTTAACATTCCACACAGTTCAGATAACACACAGTGTTAACGTTCCACACAGTTCAGGTAACACACAGTGTTAACGTTCCGCACAGTTCAGGTAACACACAGTGTTAACGTTCCACACTGTTCAGATAAAACACAGTGCTAACACTCCACAATTCAGATAAGACACAGTGTTAACGTTCCACACAGTTCAGATAACATGCAGTGTTAACGTTCCACACATTTCAGATAACACACAGTGTTAACGTTCCACACAGTTCAGGTAACACACAGTGTTAACGTTCCACACAGTTCAGATAACACACAGTGTTAACGTTCCACACAATTCAGATAACACACAGTGTTAACGTTCCACACAGTTCAGATAACACACAGTGTTAACGTTCCACACAGTTCAGATAACACACAGTGTTAATGTTCTGCACAGTTCATATAACACACAGTTTTAACGTTCCACACAGTTCAGGTAACACACAGTGTTAACATTCCACACAGTTCAGATAACACACAGTGTTAACGTTCCACACAGTTCAGATAACACACAGTGTTAACGTTCCACACAGTTCAGATAACACACAATGTTAACATTCCACACAGTTCAGGTAACACACAGTGTTAACGTTCCACACAGTTCAGGTAACACACAGTGTTAACGTTCCACACAGTTCAGATAACACACAGTGTTAACGTTCCACACAGTTCAGATAACACAGTGTTAACGTTCCACACAGTTCAGGTAACACACAGTGTTAACGTTCCACACAGTTCATGTAACACACAGTGCTAACGTTCCACACAGTTCAGGTAACACACAGTGTTAACGTTCCACAAAGTTCAGGTAACACACAGTGTTAACGTTCCACACAGTTCAGGTAACACACAGTGTTAACGTTCCACAAAGTTCAGATAACACACAGTGTTCACGTTCAAAACAGTTCAGATAACACACAGTGTTAACGTTCCACACAGTTCAGATAACAAACAGTGTTAACTTTCCACATTGTTCAGATAAAACACAGTGTTAACGTTCCACACAGTTCAGATAACACACAGTGTTAACGTTCCACACAGTTCAGATAACACACAGTGTTAACGTTCCATACAGTTCAGGTGACACACAATGTTAACGTTCCACACAGTTCAGGTAACACACAGTGTTAACGTTCCACACAGTTCAGATAACACACAGTGTTCCCATTCCACACAGTTCAGATAACACACAGTGTTAACATTCCACACAGTTCAGATAACACACAGTGTTAACGTTCCATACAGTTCAGGTGACACACAATGTTAACGTTCCACACAGTTCAGGTAACACACAGTGTTAACGTTCCACACAGTTCAGATAACACACAGTGTTAACGTTCCACACAGTTCAGATAACACACAATGTTAACATTCCACACAGTTCAGATAACACACAGTGTTAACGTTCCACACAGTTCAGGTAACACACAGTGTTAACGTTCCACACAGTTCAGATAACACACAGTGTTAACGTTCCACACAGTTCAGATAACACACAGTGTTAACGTTCATCACAGTTCAGGTAACACACAGTGTTAACGTTCCACAAAGTTCAGGTAACACACAGTGTTAACATTCCACACAGTTCAGATAACACAGAGTGTTAACGTTCCTCACAGTTCAGAAAACACACAGTGTTAACGTTCCACACAGTTCAGATGACACACAGTGTTAACGTTCCACACAGTTCCGGTAACGCACAGTGTTAACGTTCCACACAGTTCAGATAACACACAGAGTTAACGTTCCACACAGTTCAGATGACACAAGGTGTTAACGTTCCACACAGTTCAGGTAACACACAGTGTTAACGTTCCACACAGTTCAGATAACACACAGTGTTAACGTTCCACACAGTTCAGATAACACAGTGTTAACGTTCCACACAGTTCAGGTAACACACAGTGTTAACGTTCCACACAGTTCATGTAACACACAGTGCTAACGTTCCACACAGTTCACGTAACACACAGTGTTAACGTTCCACAAAGTTCAGGTAACACACAGTGTTAACGTTCCACACAGTTCAGGTAACACACAGTGTTAACGTTCCACAAAGTTCAGATAACACACAGTGTTCACGTTCAAAACAGTTCAGATAACACACAGTGTTAACGTTCCACACAGTTCAGATAACAAACAGTGTTAACTTTCCACATTGTTCAGATAAAACACAGTGTTAACGTTCCACACAGTTCAGATAACACACAGTGTTAACGTTCCACACAGTTCAGATAACACACAGTGTTAACGTTCCATACAGTTCAGGTGACACACAATGTTAACGTTCCACACAGTTCAGGTAACACACAGTGTTAACGTTCCACACAGTTCAGATAACACACAGTGTTCCCATTCCACACAGTTCAGATAACACACAGTGTTAACATTCCACACAGTTCAGATAACACACAGTGTTAACGTTCCATACAGTTCAGGTGACACACAATGTTAACGTTCCACACAGTTCAGGTAACACACAGTGTTAACGTTCCACACAGTTCAGATAACACACAGTGTTAACGTTCCACACAGTTCAGATAACACACAGTGTTAACGTTCCACACAGTTCAGATAACACACAACGTTAACATTCCACACAGTTCAGATAACATACAGTGTTAATGTTCCACACAGTTCTGATAACACACAGTGTTAACGTTCAACACAGTTCAGGTAACACACAGTGTTAACGTTCCACAATGTTCAGGTAACACACAGTGTTAACATTCCACACAGTTCAGATAACACACAGTGTTAACGTTCCACACAGTTCAGAAAACACACAGTGTTAACGTTCCACACAGTTCAGATAACACACAGTGTTAACGTTCCACACAGTTCAGGTGACACACAATGTTAACGTTCCACACAGTTCAGGTAACACACAGTGTTAACGTTCCACACAGTTCAGATAACACACAGTGTTAACGTTCTACACAGTTCAGATAACACACATTGTTAACATTCCACACAGTTCAGATAACACACAGTGTTAACGTTCCACACAGTTCAGGTAACACACAGTGTTAACGTTCCACACAGTTCAGATAACATACAGTGTTAATGTTCCACACAGTTCTGATAACACACAGTGTTAACGTTCAACACAGTTCATGTAACACACAGTGTTAACGTTCCACAATGTTCAGGTAACACACAGTGTTAACATTCCACACAGTTCAGATAACACACAGTGTTAACGTTCCACACAGTTCAGAAAACACACAGTGTTAACGTTCCACACAGTTCAGATAACACACAGTGTTAACGTTCCACACAGTTCAGATAACACACAATGTTAACATTCCACACAGTTCAGATAACACACAGTGTTAACGTTCCACACAGTTCAGGTAACACACAGTGTTAACGTTCCACACAGTTCAGATAACACACAGTGTTAACGTTCCACACAGTTCAGATAACACTCAGTGTTAACGTTCCACACAGATCAGATAACACACAGTGTTAACGTTCAACACAGTTCAGGTAACACACAGTGTTAACGTTCCACACAGTTCAGTTAACACACAGTGTTAACGTTCCACACAGTTCAGATAACACACAGAGTTAACGTTCCACACAGTTCAGATAACACACAGTGTTAACGTTCCACACAGTTCAGATAACAGACAGTGTTAACGTTCCACACAGTTCAGGTAAAACACAATTTTAACGTTCTACACAGTTCAGATAACACACAGTGTTATCATTCCACACAGTTCAGATAACACACAGTGTTAACACAGTTCAGGTAACACAGAGTGTTAACATTCCACAAAGTTCAGATAACACACAGTGTTGACGTTCCACACAGTTCAGGTAACACACAGTTTTAACATTCCACACAGTTCAGATAACACACAGTATTAACGTTCCACACAGTTCGGATAACACACAGTGTTAACGTTCCACACAGTTCAGATACCACACCGTGTTAACGTTCCACACAGTTCAGATAACACACAGTGTTAACGTTCCACACAGTTCAGGTAACACTCAGTGTTAACGTTCCACACAGGTCAGATAACACACAGTGTTAACGTTCCACATAGTTCAGGTAACACACAGTGTTAACATTCCACACAGGTCAGATAACACACAGTGTTAACGTTCCACATAGTTCAGGTAACACACAGTGTTAACATTCCACACAGTTCAGATAACACACAGTGTTAACGTTCCACACAGTACAGGTAACACACAGTGTTAACATTCCGCACAGTTCAGGTAACACACAGTGTTAACACTCCACACAGTTCACATAACACACACTGTTAACATTACACATAGTTCAGATAACACACAGTGTTAACATTCCACACAATTCAGATAACACACAGTTTTAACGTTCCACACAGTTCAGATAACACACAGTATTAACGTTCCACACAGTTCAGGTAACACACAGTGTTAACGTTCCACACAGTTTAGATACCACACAGTGTTAACATGCCACACAGTTCAGATAACACACACTGTTAACATTCTTCACAGTTCAGGTAACACACAGTGTTAACGTTCCACACAGTTCAGGTAACACACATTGTTAACGTTCCATACAGTTCAGATAACACACAGTGTTAACGTTCCACACAGTTCAGATAACACACAGTGTTAACGTTCCACACAGTTCATATAACACACAGTGTTAATGTTCCACACAGTTCAGATAACATACAGTGTTAACATAACACGCAGTTCAGATAACACACAGTGTTAACATTCCACACAGTTCAGATAACACACAGTGTTAACATTCCACATAGTTCAGATAACACACAGTGTTAACGTTCCACACAGTTCAGATAACACACAGTGTTAACACTCCACACAGTTCACATAACACACACTGTTAACATTACACATAGTTCAGATAACACACAGTGTTAACATTCCACACAATTCAGATAACACACAGTTTTAACGTTCCACATAGTTCAGGTAACACACAGTGTTAACGTTCCACAAAGTTCAGATAACACACAGTGTTGACGTTCCACACAGTTCAGGTAACACACAGTTTTAACATTCCACACAGTTCAGATAACACACAGTATTAACGTTCCACACAGTTCAGATAACACACAGTGTTAACGTTCCACACAGTTCAGATACCACACCGTGTTAACGTTCCACACAGTTCAGATAACACACAGTGTTAACGTTCCACACAGTTCAGGTAACACTCAGTGTTAACGTTCCACACAGGTCAGATAACACACAGTGTTAACGTTCCACATAGTTCAGGTAACACACAGTGTTAACATTCCACACAGGTCAGATAACACACAGTGTTAACGTTCCACATAGTTCAGGTAACACACAGTGTTAACATTCCACACAGTTCAGATAACACACAGTGTTAACGTTCCACACAGTACAGGTAACACACAGTGTTAACATTCCGCACAGTTCAGGTAACACACAGTGTTAACACTCCACACAGTTCACATAACACACACTGTTAACATTACACATAGTTCAGATAACACACAGTGTTAACATTCCACACAATTCAGATAACACACAGTTTTAACGTTCCACACAGTTCAGATAACACACAGTATTAACGTTCCACACAGTTCAGGTAACACACAGTGTTAACGTTCCACACAGTTTAGATACCACACAGTGTTAACATGCCACACAGTTCAGATAACACACACTGTTAACATTCTACACAGTTCAGGTAACACACAGTGTTAACGTTCCACACAGTTCAGGTAACACACATTGTTAACGTTCCATACAGTTCAGATAACACACAGTGTTAACGTTCCACACAGTTCAGATAACACACAGTGTTAACGTTCCACACAGTTCATATAACACACACTGTTAACATTACATAGTTCAGGTAACACACAGTGTTAACATTCCACACAGTTCAGATAACACACAGTGTTAACGTTCCACACAGTACAGGTAACACACAGTGTTAACATTCCGCACAGTTCAGGTAACACACAGTGTTAACACTCCACACAGTTCACATAACACACACTGTTAACATTACACATAGTTCAGATAACACACAGTGTTAACATTCCACACAATTCAGATAACACACAGTGTTAACGTTCCACACAGTTTAGATACCACACAGTGTTAACATGCCACACAGTTCAGATAACACACAGTGTTAACATTCCACACAATTCAGATAACACACAGTTTTAACGTTCCACACAGTTCAGATAACACACAGTATTAACGTTCCACACAGTTCAGGTAACACACAGTGTTAACGTTCCACACAGTTCAGGTAACACACATTGTTAACGTTCCATACAGTTCAGATAACACACAGTGTTAACGTTCTACACAGTTCAGATTACACACTGTGTTAACGTTCCACACTGTTCAGATAAAACACAGTGTTAACATTCCACACAGTTCAGATTACACACACTGTTAACATTCCAAACAGTTCAGATAACACCACTGTTAACATTCCACACAGTTCAGATAACACACAGTGTTAACGTTCCACACAGTTCAGATAACACACAGTGTTAACGTTCCACACAGTTCAGATAACACATAGTGTTAACGTTCCACACAGTTCAGATAACACACAGTGTTAACGTTCCACACAGTTCAGATAACACACAGTGTTAACGTTCCACACAGTTCAGATAACACGCTGTGTTAACGTTCCACACAGTTCAGACAAGACACAGTGTTATCATTCCACACAGTTCAGTTAACACACAGTCTTAACGTTCCACAAAGTTCAGATAACACACAGTGATAACGTTCCACACAGTTCAGGTAACACACAGTGATAACATTCCACACAGTTCAGATAACACACAGTGTTAACGTTCCACACATTTCATATATCGCACAGTGTTAACGTTCCACAGAGTTCAGGTAACAAACAGTGTTAACATTCCACACAGTTCAGGTAACACACAGTGTTAACGTTCCACACAGTTCAGATAACACACAGTGTTAAAATTCCACACAGTTCAGATAACACACAGTGTTAACGTTTCACACAATTCAGGTAACACACAGTGTTAACGTTCCACACAGTTCAGATAACACACAGTGTTAACACTCCACACAGTTCACATAACACACACTGTTAACATTTCACATAGTTCAGATAACACACAGTGTTAACATTCCACACAATTCAGATAACACACAGTTTTAACGTTCCACACAGTTCAGATAACACACAGTATTAACGTTCCACACAGTTCAGGTAACACACAGTGTTAACGTTCCACACAGTTTAGATAACACACAGTGTTAACATGCCACACAGTTCAGATAACACACACTGTTAACATTCTACACAGTTCAGGTAACACACAGTGTTAACGTTCCACACAGTTCAGGTAACACACATTGTTAACGTTCCATACAGTTCAGATAACACACAGTGTTAACGTTCCACACAGTTCAGATAACACACAGTGTTAAAGTTCCACAAAGTTCATATAACACACAGTGTTAATGTTCCACACAGTTCAGATAACATACAGTGTTAACATAACACGCAGTTCAGATAACACACAGTGTTAACATTCCACACAGTTCAGATAACACACAGTGTTAACATTCCACACAGTTCAGATAACACACACTGTTAACGTTCCTCACAGTTCAGACAACACACAGTGTTAACGTTCCACACAGTTCAGGTAACACACAGTGTTAACGTTCCACACAGTTCAGATAACACACAGTGTTAACATTCCACACAGTTCAGATAACACACAGTGTTAACGTTCCACACAGTTCAGATAACACACAGTGTTCACGTTCCACACAGTTCAGGTAACACACAGTGTTAACGTTCCACACAGTTCAGGTAACACACAGTGTTAACGTTCCACAAAGTTCAGATAACACACAGTGTTCACGTTCCAAACAGTTCAGATAACACACAGTGTTAACGTTCCACACAGTTCAGACAACAAACAGTGTTAACGTTCCACACTGTTCAGATAAAACACAGTGTTAACGTTCCACACAGTTCAGATAACACACAGTGTTAACGTTCCACACAGTTCAGATAACACACAGTGTTCACGTTCCAAACAGTTCAGATAACACACAGTGTTAACATTCCACACAGTTCAGATAACACACAGTGTTAACATTCGACACAGTTCAGATAACACACAGTGCTAACGTTCCGCACAGTTCAGATAACACACGGTGTTAACGTTCCACACTGTTCAGATAAATCACAGTGTTAACGTTCCACACAGTTCAGATAACACACAGTGTTAACATTGCACACAGTTCAGATAACACACAGTGTTAACGTTCTACACAGTTCAGATAACACACAGTGTTAACGTTCCATACAGTTCAGGTGACACACAATGTTAACGTTCCACACAGTTCAGGTAACACACAGTGTTAACGTTCCACACAGTTCAGATAACACACAGTGTTACCGTTCCACACAGTTCAGATAACACACAGTGTTAACATTCCACACAGTTCAGATAACACACAGTGTTAACATTCCACACAGTTCAGATAACACACACTGTTAACGTTCCTCACAGTTCAGACAACACACAGTGTTAACGTTCCACACAGTTCAGACAACAAACAGTGTTAACGTTCCACACTGTTCAGATAAAACACAGTGTTAACGTTCCACACAGTTCAGATAACACACAGTGTTAACGTTCCACACAGTTCAGATAACACACAGTGTTCACGTTCCAAACAGTTCAGATAACACACAGTGTTAACATTCCACACAGTTCAGATAACACACAGTGTTAACATTCGACACAGTTCAGATAACACACAGTGCTAACGTTCCGCACAGTTCAGATAACACACGGTGTTAACGTTCCACACTGTTCAGATAAATCACAGTGTTAACGTTCCACACAGTTCAGATAACACACAGTGTTAACATTGCACACAGTTCAGATAACACACAGTGTTAACGTTCTACACAGTTCAGATAACACACAGTGTTAACGTTCCATACAGTTCAGGTGACACACAATGTTAACGTTCCACACAGTTCAGGTAACACACAGTGTTAACGTTCCACACAGTTCAGATAACACACAGTGTTACCGTTCCACACAGTTCAGATAACACACAGTGTTAACATTCCACACAGTTCAGATAACACACAGTGTTAACTTTCCACACAGTTCAGATAACACACACTGTTAACGTTCCTCACAGTTCAGACAACACACAGTGTTAACGTTCCACACAGTTCAGGTAACACACAGTGTTAACGTTCCACACAGTTCAGATAACACACAGTGTTAACATTCCACACAGTTCAGATAACACACAGTGTTAACGTTCCACACAGTTCAGATAACAAACAGTGTTCACGTTCCACACAGTTCAGGTAACACACAGTGTTAACGTTCCACACAGTTCAGGTAACACACAGTGTTAACGTTCCACACAGTTCAGATAACAAACAGTGTTCACGTTCCACACAGTTCAGGTAACACACAGTGTTAACGTTCCACAAAGTTCAGATAACACACAGTGTTAACGTTCCACACAGTTCAGACAACAAACAGTGTTAACGTTCCACACTGTTCAGATAAAACACAGTGTTAACGTTCCACACAGTTCAGATAACACACAGTGTTAACGTTCCACACAGTTCAGATAACACACAGTGTTCACGTTCCAAACAGTTCAGATAACACACAGTGTTAACATTCCACACAGTTCAGATAACACACACTGTTAACGTTCCTCACAGTTCAGACAACACACAGTGTTAACGTTCCACACAGTTCAGACAACAAACAGTGTTAACGTTCCACACTGTTCAGATAAAACACAGTGTTAACGTTCCACACAGTTCAGATAACACACAGTGTTAACGTTCCACACAGTTCAGATAACACACAGTGTTCACGTTCCAAACAGTTCAGATAACACACAGTGTTAACATTCCACACAGTTCAGATAACACACAGTGTTAACATTCGACACAGTTCAGATAACACACAGTGCTAACGTTCCGCACAGTTCAGATAACACACGGTGTTAACGTTCCACACTGTTCAGATAAATCACAGTGTTAACGTTCCACACAGTTCAGATAACACACAGTGTTAACATTGCACACAGTTCAGATAACACACAGTGTTAACGTTCTACACAGTTCAGATAACACACAGTGTTAACGTTCCATACAGTTCAGGTGACACACAATGTTAACGTTCCACACAGTTCAGGTAACACACAGTGTTATCGTTCCACACAGTTCAGATAACACACAGTGTTACCGTTCCACACAGTTCAGATAACACACAGTGTTAACATTCCACACAGTTCAGATAACACACAGTGTTAACATTCCACACAGTTCAGATAACACACACTGTTAACGTTCCTCACAGTTCAGACAACACACAGTGTTAACGTTCCACACAGTTCAGGTAACACACAGTGTTAACGTTCCACACAGTTCAGATAACACACAGTGTTAACATTCCACACAGTTCAGATAACACACAGTGTTAACGTTCCACACAGTTCAGATAACAAACAGTGTTCACGTTCCACACAGTTCAGGTAACACACAGTGTTAACGTTCCACACAGTTCAGGTAACACACAGTGTTAACGTTCCACAAAGTTCAGATAACACACAGTGTTCACGTTCCAAACAGTTCAGATAACACACAGTGTTAACGTTCCACACAGTTCAGACAACAAACAGTGTTAACGTTCCACACTGTTCAGATAAAACACAGTGTTAACGTTCCACACAGTTCAGATAACACACAGTGTTAACGTTCCACACAGTTCAGATAACACACAGTGTTCACGTTCCAAACAGTTCAGATAACACACAGTGTTAACATTCCACACAGTTCAGATAACACACAGTGTTAACATTCGACACAGTTCAGATAACACACAGTGCTAACGTTCCGCACAGTTCAGATAACACACGGTGTTAACGTTCCACACTGTTCAGATAAATCACAGTGTTAACGTTCCACACAGTTCAGATAACACACAGTGTTAACATTGCACACAGTTCAGATAACACACAGTGTTAACGTTCTACACAGTTCAGATAACACACAGTGTTAACGTTCCATACAGTTCAGGTGACACACAATGTTAACGTTCCACACAGTTCAGGTAACACACAGTGTTAACGTTCCACACAGTTCAGATAACACACAGTGTTACCGTTCCACACAGTTCAGATAACACACAGTGTTAACATTCCACACAGTTCAGATAACACACAGTGTTAACGTTCCATACAGTTCAGGTGACACACAATGTTAACGTTCCACACAGTTCAGGTAACACACAGTGTTAACGTTCCACACAGTTCAGATAACACACAGTGTTAACGTTCTACACAGTTCAGATAACACACATTGTTAACATTCCACACAGTTCAGATAACACACAGTGTTAACGTTCCACACAGTTCAGGTAACACACAGTGTTAACGTTCCACACAGTTCAGATAACATACAGTGTTAATGTTCCACACAGTTCTGATAACACACAGTGTTAACGTTCAACACAGTTCATGTAACACACAGTGTTAACGTTCCACAATGTTCAGGTAACACAGAGTGTTAACATTCCACACAGTTCAGATAACACACAGTGTTAACGTTCCACACAGTTCAGAAAACACACAGTGTTAACGTTCCACACAGTTCAGATAACACACAGTGTTAACGTTCCACACAGTTCAGATAACACACAATGTTAACATTCCACACAGTTCAGATAACACACAGTGTTAACGTTCCACACAGTTCAGGTAACACACAGTGTTAACGTTCCACACAGTTCAGATAACACACAGTGTTAACGTTCCACACAGTTCAGATAACACTCAGTGTTAACGTTCCACACAGATCAGATAACACACAGTGTTAACGTTCCACACAGTTCAGGTAACACACAGTGTTAACGTTCCACACAGTTCAGTTAACACACAGTGTTAACGTTCCACACAGTTCAGATAACACACAGAGTTAACGTTCCACACAGTTCAGATAACACACAGTGTTAACGTTCCACACAGTTCAGATAACAGACAGTGTTAACGTTCCACACAGTTCAGGTAAAACACAATTTTAACGTTCTACACAGTTCAGATAACACACAGTGTTATCATTCCACACAGTTCAGATAACACACAGTGTTAACACAGTTCAGGTAACACAGAGTGTTAACATTCCACAAAGTTCAGATAACACACAGTGTTGACGTTCCACACAGTTCAGGTAACACACAGTTTTAACATTCCACACAGTTCAGATAACACACAGTATTAACGTTCCACACAGTTCAGATAACACACAGTGTTAACGTTCCACACAGTTCAGATACCACACCGTGTTAACGTTCCACACAGTTCAGATAACACACAGTGTTAACGTTCCACACAGTTCAGGTAACACTCAGTGTTAAAGTTCCACACAGGTCAGATAACACACAGTGTTAACGTTCCACATAGTTCAGGTAACACACAGTGTTAACATCCCACACAGGTCAGATAACACACAGTGTTAACGTTCCACATAGTTCAGGTAACACACAGTGTTAACATTCCACACAGTTCAGATAACACACAGTGTTAACGTTCCACACAGTACAGGTAACACACAGTGTTAACATTCCGCACAGTTCAGGTAACACACAGTGTTAACACTCCACACAGTTCACATAACACACACTGTTAACATTACACATAGTTCAGATAACACACAGTGTTAACATTCCACACAATTCAGATAACACACAGTTTTAACGTTCCACACAGTTCAGATAACACACAGTATTAACGTTCCACACAGTTCAGGTAACACACAGTGTTAACGTTCCACACAGTTTAGATAACACACAGTGTTAACATGCCACACAGTTCAGATAACACACACTGTTAACATTCTACACAGTTCAGGTAACACACAGTGTTAACGTTCCACACAGTTCAGGTAACACACATTGTTAACGTTCCATACAGTTCAGATAACACACAGTGTTAACGTTCCACACAGTTCAGATAACACACAGTGTTAACGTTCCACACAGTTCATATAACACACAGTGTTAATGTTCCACACAGTTCAGATAACATACAGTGTTAACATAACACGCAGTTCAGATAACACACAGTGTTAACATTCCACACAGTTCAGATAACACACAGTGTTAACATTCCACACAGTTCAGATAACACACAGTGTTAACGTTCCACACAGTTCAGATAACACACAGTGTTAACACTCCACACAGTTCACATAACACACACTGTTAACATTACACATAGTTCAGATAACACACAGTGTTAACATTCCACACAATTCAGATAACACACAGTTTTAACGTTCCACACAGTTCAGATAACACACAGTATTAACGTTCCACACAGTTCAGGTAACACACAGTGTTAACGTTCCACACAGTTTAGATACCACACAGTGTTAACATGCCACACAGTTCAGATAACACACACTGTTAACATTCTACACAGTTCAGGTAACACACAGTGTTAACGTTCCACACAGTTCAGGTAACACACATTGTTAACGTTCCATACAGTTCAGATAACACACAGTGTTAACGTTCCACACAGTTCAGATAACACACAGTGCTAACGTTCCACACAGTTCATATAACACACAGTGTTAATGTTCCACACAGTTCAGATAACATACAGTGTTAACATAACACGCAGTTCAGATAACACACAGTGTTAACATTCCACACAGTTCAGATAACACACAGTGTTAACATTCCACACAGTTCAGATAACACACAGTGTTAACGTTCCTCACAGTTCAGATAACACACAGTGTTCACGTTCCACACAGTTCAGATAACACACAGTGTTAACGTTCCACACAGTTCAGGTAACACACAGTGTTAACGTTCCACACAGTTCAGATAACACACAGTGTTAACATTCCACACAGTTCAGATAACACACAGTGTTAACGTTCCACACAGTTCAGATAACACACAGTGTTCACGTTCCACACAGTTCAGGTAACACACAGTGTTAACGTTCCACACAGTTCAGGTAACACACAGTGTTAACGTTCCACAAAGTTCAGATAACACACAGTGTTCACGTTCCAAACAGTTCAGATAACACACAGTGTTAACGTTCCACACAGTTCAGACAACAAACAGTGTTAACGTTCCACACTGTTCAGATAAAACACAGTGTTAACGTTCCACACAGTTCAGATAACACAAAGTGTTAACGTTCCACACAGTTCAGATAACACACAGTGTTCACGTTCCAAACAGTTCAGATAACACACAGTGTTAACATTCCACACAGTTCAGATAACACACAGTGTTAACATTCGACACAGTTCAGATAACACACAGTGCTAACGTTCCACACAGTTCAGATAACACACGGTGTTAACGTTCCACACTGTTCAGATAAATCACAGTGTTAACGTTCCACACAGTTCAGATAACACACAGTGTTAACATTGCACACAGTTCAGATAACACACAGTGTTAACGATCTACACAGTTCAGATAACACACATTGTTAACGTTCCATACAGTTCAGGTGACACACAATGTTAACGTTCCACACAGTTCAGGTAACACGCAGTGTTAACGTTCCACACAGTTCAGATAACACACAGTGTTACCGTTCCACACAGTTCAGATAACACACAGTGTTAACATTCCACACAGTTCAGATAACACACAGTGTTAACGTTCCATACAGTTCAGGTGACACACAATGTTAACGTTCCACACAGTTCAGGTAACACACAGTGTTAACGTTCCACACAGTTCAGATAACACACAGTGTTAACGTTCCACACAGTTCAGATAACACACAACGTTAACATTCCACACAGTTCAGATAACACACAGTGTTAACGTTCCACACAGTTCAGGTAACACACAGTGTTAACGTTCCACACAGTTCAGATAACATACAGTGTTAATGTTCCACACAGTTCTGATAACACACAGTGTTAACGTTCAACACAGTTCAGGTAACACACAGTGTTAACGTTCCACAATGTTCAGGTAACACACAGTGTTAACATTCCGCACAGTTCAGATAACACACAGTGTTAACGTTCCACACAGTTCAGAAAACACACAGTGTTAACGTTCCACACAGTTCAGATAACACACAGTGTTAACGTTCCACACAGTTCAGATAACACACAATGTTAACATTCCACACAGTTCAGATAACACACAGTGTTAACGTTCCACACTGTTCAGGTAACACACAGTGTTAACGTTCCACACAGTTCAGATAACACACAGTGTTAACGTTCCACACAGTTCAGATAACACTCAGTGTTAACGTTCCACACAGATCAGATAACACACAGTGTTAACGTTCCACACAGTTCAGGTAACACACAGTGTTAACGTTCCACACAGTTCAGTTAACACACAGTGTTAACGTTCCACACAGTTCAGATAACACACAGAGTTAACGTTCCACACAGTTCAGATAACACACAGTGTTAACGTTCCACACAGTTCAGATAACAGACAGTGTTAACGTTCCACACAGTTCAGGTAAAACACAATTTTAACGTTCTACACAGTTCAGATAACACACAGTGTTATCATTCCACACAGTTCAGATAACACACAGTGTTAACGTTCCACACAGTTCTGGTAACACACAGTGTTAACGTTCCACACAGTTCAGGTAACAAACAGTGTTAACCTTCCACACTGGTCAGATAACACACAGTGTTAACGTTCCACACAGTTCAGATAACACACAGTATTAACGTTCCACATACTTCAGATAACACACAGTGTTAACGTTCCACACAGTTCAGGTAACACACCGTGTTAACGTTCTACACAGTTCAGATTACACACTGTGTTAACGTTCCACACTGTTCAGATAAAACACAGTGTTAACATTCCACACAGTTCAGATTACACACACTGTTAACATTCCAAACAGTTCAGATAACACCACTGTTAACATTCCACACAGTTCAGATAACACACAGTGTTAACGTTCCACACAGTTCAGATAACACACAGTGTTAACGTTCCACACAGTTCAGATAACACATAGTGTTAACGTTCCACACAGTTCAGATAACACACAGTGTTAACGTTCCACACAGTTCAGATAACACACAGTGTTAACGTTCCACACAGTTCAGATAACACGCTGTGTTAACGTTCCACACAGTTCAGACAAGACACAGTGTTATCATTCCACACAGTTCAGTTAACACACAGTCTTAACGTTCCACAAAGTTCAGATAACACACAGTGATAACGTTCCACACAGTTCAGGTAACACACAGTGATAACATTCCACACAGTTCAGATAACACACAGTGTTAACGTTCCACACATTTCATATATCGCACAGTGTTAACGTTCCACAGAGTTCAGGTAACAAACAGTGTTAACATTCCACACAGTTCAGGTAACACACAGTGTTAACGTTCCACACAGTTCAGATAACACACAGTGTTAAAATTCCACACAGTTCAGATAACACACAGTGTTAACGTTTCACACAATTCAGGTAACACACAGTGTTAACGTTCCACACAGTTCAGATAACACACAGTGTTAACACTCCACACAGTTCACATAACACACACTGTTAACATTTCACATAGTTCAGATAACACACAGTGTTAACATTCCACACAATTCAGATAACACACAGTTTTAACGTTCCACACAGTTCAGATAACACACAGTATTAACGTTCCACACAGTTCAGGTAACACACAGTGTTAACGTTCCACACAGTTTAGATAACACACAGTGTTAACATGCCACACAGTTCAGATAACACACACTGTTAACATTCTACACAGTTCAGGTAACACACAGTGTTAACGTTCCACACAGTTCAGGTAACACACATTGTTAACGTTCCATACAGTTCAGATAACACACAGTGTTAACGTTCCACACAGTTCAGATAACACACAGTGTTAAAGTTCCACAAAGTTCATATAACACACAGTGTTAATGTTCCACACAGTTCAGATAACATACAGTGTTAACATAACACGCAGTTCAGATAACACACAGTGTTAACATTCCACACAGTTCAGATAACACACAGTGTTAACATTCCACACAGTTCAGATAACACACACTGTTAACGTTCCTCACAGTTCAGACAACACACAGTGTTAACGTTCCACACAGTTCAGGTAACACACAGTGTTAACGTTCCACACAGTTCAGATAACACACAGTGTTAACATTCCACACAGTTCAGATAACACACAGTGTTAACGTTCCACACAGTTCAGATAACACACAGTGTTCACGTTCCACACAGTTCAGGTAACACACAGTGTTAACGTTCCACACAGTTCAGGTAACACACAGTGTTAACGTTCCACAAAGTTCAGATAACACACAGTGTTCACGTTCCAAACAGTTCAGATAACACACAGTGTTAACGTTCCACACAGTTCAGACAACAAACAGTGTTAACGTTCCACACTGTTCAGATAAAACACAGTGTTAACGTTCCACACAGTTCAGATAACACACAGTGTTAACGTTCCACACAGTTCAGATAACACACAGTGTTCACGTTCCAAACAGTTCAGATAACACACAGTGTTAACATTCCACACAGTTCAGATAACACACAGTGTTAACATTCGACACAGTTCAGATAACACACAGTGCTAACGTTCCGCACAGTTCAGATAACACACGGTGTTAACGTTCCACACTGTTCAGATAAATCACAGTGTTAACGTTCCACACAGTTCAGATAACACACAGTGTTAACATTGCACACAGTTCAGATAACACACAGTGTTAACGTTCTACACAGTTCAGATAACACACAGTGTTAACGTTCCATACAGTTCAGGTGACACACAATGTTAACGTTCCACACAGTTCAGGTAACACACAGTGTTAACGTTCCACACAGTTCAGATAACACACAGTGTTACCGTTCCACACAGTTCAGATAACACACAGTGTTAACATTCCACACAGTTCAGATAACACACAGTGTTAACGTTCCATACAGTTCAGGTGACACACAATGTTAACGTTCCACACAGTTCAGGTAACACACAGTGTTAACGTTCCACACAGTTCAGATAACACACAGTGTTAACGTTCTACACAGTTCAGATAACACACATTGTTAACATTCCACACAGTTCAGATAACACACAGTGTTAACGTTCCACACAGTTCAGGTAACACACAGTGTTAACGTTCCACACAGTTCAGATAACATACAGTGTTAATGTTCCACACAGTTCTGATAACACACAGTGTTAACGTTCAACACAGTTCATGTAACACACAGTGTTAACGTTCCACAATGTTCAGGTAACACACAGTGTTAACATTCCACACAGTTCAGATAACACACAGTGTTAACGTTCCACACAGTTCAGAAAACACACAGTGTTAACGTTCCACACAGTTCAGATAACACACAGTGTTAACGTTCCACACAGTTCAGATAACACACAATGTTAACATTCCACACAGTTCAGATAACACACAGTGTTAACGTTCCACACAGTTCAGGTAACACACAGTGTTAACGTTCCACACAGATCAGATAACACACAGTGTTAACGTTCCACACAGTTCAGATAACACTCAGTGTTAACGTTCCACACAGATCAGATAACACACAGTGTTAACGTTCCACACAGTTCAGGTAACACACAGTGTTAACGTTCCACACAGTTCAGTTAACACACAGTGTTAACGTTCCACACAGTTCAGATAACACACAGAGTTAACGTTCCACACAGTTCAGATAACACACAGTGTTAACGTTCCACACAGTTCAGATAACAGACAGTGTTAACGTTCCACACAGTTCAGGTAAAACACAATTTTAACGTTCTACACAGTTCAGATAACACACAGTGTTATCATTCCACACAGTTCAGATAACACACAGTGTTAACACAGTTCAGGTAACACAGAGTGTTAACATTCCACAAAGTTCAGATAACACACAGTGTTGACGTTCCACACAGTTCAGGTAACACACAGTTTTAACATTCCACACAGTTCAGATAACACACAGTATTAACGTTCCACACAGTTCAGATAACACACAGTGTTAACGTTCCACACAGTTCAGATACCACACCGTGTTAACGTTCCACACAGTTCAGATAACACACAGTGTTAACGTTCCACACAGTTCAGGTAACACTCAGTGTTAACGTTCCACACAGGTCAGATAACACACAGTGTTAACGTTCCACATAGTTCAGGTAACACACAGTGTTAACATTCCACACAGTTCAGATAACACACAGTGTTAACGTTCCACACAGTACAGGTAACACACAGTGTTAACATTCCGCACAGTTCAGGTAACACACAGTGTTAACACTCCACACAGTTCAGATAACACACACTGTTAACATTACACACAGTTCAGATAACACACAGTGTTAACATTCCACACAATTCAGATAACACACAGTTTTAACGTTCCACACAGTTCAGATAACACACAGTATTAACGTTCCACACAGTTCAGGAAACACACAGCGTTAACGTTCCACACAGTTTAGATAACACACAGTGTTAACATGCCACACAGTTCAGATAACACACACTGTTAACATTCTACACAGTTCAGGTAACACACAGTGTTAACGTTCCACACAGTTGAGGTAACACACAGTGTTAACGTTCCATACAGTTCAGATAACACACAGTGTTAACGTTCCACACAGTTCAGATAACACACAGTGTTAACGTTCCACACAGTTCAGATAACACACAGTGTTAATGTTCCACACAGTTCAGATAACATACAGTGTTAACATAACACGCAGTTCAGATAACACACAGTGTTAACATTCCACACAGTTCAGATAACACACAGTGTTAACGTTCCACACAGTTCAGGTAACACACAGTGTTAACGTTCCACACAGTTCAGATAACACACAGTGTTAACGTTCCACACAGTTCAGATAACACACAGTGTTAACGTTCCACACAGTTCAGATAACACACAGTGTTAACGTTCCACACAGTTCAGATAACACACAATGTTAACATTCCACACAGTTCAGATAACACACAGTGTTAACGTTCCACACAGTTCAGGTAACACACAGTGTTAACGTTCCATACAGTTCAGATAACACACAGTGTTAACGTTCCACACAGTTCAGATAACACACAGTGTTAACGTTCCACACAGTTCAGATAACACACAGTGTTAACGTTCCACACAGTTCAGATAACACACAGTGTTAACGTTCCACACAGTTCAGATAACACACAATGTTAACATTCCACACAGTTCAGATAACACACAGTGTTAACGTTCCACACAGTTCAGGTAACACACAGTGTTAACGTTCCACACAGTTCAGATAACACACAGTGTTAACGTTCCACACAGTTCAGATAACACTCAGTGTTAACGTTCCACACAGATCAGATAACACACAGTGTTAACGTTCCACACAGTTCAGGTAACACACAGTGTTAACGTTCCACACAGTTCAGTTAACACACAGTGTTAACGTTCCACACAGTTCAGATAACACACAGAGTTAACGTTCCACACAGTTCAGATAACACACAGTGTTAACGTTCCACACAGTTCAGATAACAGACAGTGTTAACGTTCCACACAGTTCAGGTAAAACACAATTTTAACGTTCTACACAGTTCAGATAACACACAGTGTTATCATTCCACACAGTTCAGATAACACACAGTGTTAACACAGTTCAGGTAACACAGAGTGTTAACATTCCACAAAGTTCAGATAACACACAGTGTTGACGTTCCACACAGTTCAGGTAACACACAGTTTTAACATTCCACACAGTTCAGATAACACACAGTATTAACGTTCCACACAGTTCAGATAACACACAGTGTTAACGTTCCACACAGTTCAGATACCACACCGTGTTAACGTTCCACACAGTTCAGATAACACACAGTGTTAACGTTCCACACAGTTCAGGTAACACTCAGTGTTAACGTTCCACACAGGTCAGATAACACACAGTGTTAACGTTCCACATAGTTCAGGTAACACACAGTGTTAACATTCCACACAGGTCAGATAACACACAGTGTTAACGTTCCACATAGTTCAGGTAACACACAGTGTTAACATTCCACACAGTTCAGATAACACACAGTGTTAACGTTCCACACAGTACAGGTAACACACAGTGTTAACATTCCGCACAGTTCAGGTAACACACAGTGTTAACACTCCACACAGTTCAGATAACACACACTGTTAACATTACACACAGTTCAGATAACACACAGTGTTAACATTCCACACAATTCAGATAACACACAGTTTTAACGTTCCACACAGTTCAGATAACACACAGTATTAACGTTCCACACAGTTCAGGAAACACACAGCGTTAACGTTCCACACAGTTTAGATAACACACAGTGTTAACATGCCACACAGTTCAGATAACACACACTGTTAACATTCTGCACAGTTCAGGTAACACACAGTGTTAACGTTCCACACAGTTGAGGTAACACACAGTGTTAACGTTCCATACAGTTCAGATAACACACAGTGTTAACGTTCCACACAGTTCAGATAACACACAGTGTTAACGTTCCACACAGTTCAGATAACACACAGTGTTAATGTTCCACACAGTTCAGATAACATACAGTGTTAACATAACACGCAGTTCAGATAACACACAGTGTTAACATTCCACACAGTTCAGATAACACACAGTGTTAACGTTCCACACAGTTCAGGTAACACACAGTGTTAACGTTCCACACAGTTCAGATAACTCACAGTGTTAACGTTCCACACAGTTCCGGTAACGCACAGTGTTAACGTTCCACACAGTTCAGATAACACACAGTGTTAACGTTCCACACAGTTCAGATAACACACAATGTTAACATTCCACACAGTTCAGATAACACACAGTGTTAACGTTCCACACAGTTCAGGTAACACACAGTGTTAACGTTCCACACAGTTCAGATAACACACAGTGTTAACGTTCCACACAGTTCAGATAACACTCAGTGTTAACGTTCCACACAGATCAGATAACACACAGTGTTAACGTTCCACACAGTTCAGGTAACACACAGTGTTAACGTTCCACACAGTTCAGTTAACACACAGTGTTAACGTTCCACACAGTTCAGATAACACACAGAGTTAACGTTCCACACAGTTCAGATAACACACAGTGTTAACGTTCCACACAGTTCAGATAACAGACAGTGTTAACGTTCCACACAGTTCAGGTAAAACACAATTTTAACGTTCTACACAGTTCAGATAACACACAGTGTTATCATTCCACACAGTTCAGATAACACACAGTGTTAACACAGTTCAGGTAACACAGAGTGTTAACATTCCACAAAGTTCAGATAACACACAGTGTTGACGTTCCACACAGTTCAGGTAACACACAGTTTTAACATTCCACACAGTTCAGATAACACACAGTATTAACGTTCCACACAGTTCAGATAACACACAGTGTTAACGTTCCACACAGTTCAGATACCACACCGTGTTAACGTTCCACACAGTTCAGATAACACACAGTGTTAACGTTCCACACAGTTCAGGTAACACTCAGTGTTAACGTTCCACACAGGTCAGATAACACACAGTGTTAACGTTCCACATAGTTCAGGTAACACACAGTGTTAACATTCCACACAGGTCAGATAACACACAGTGTTAACGTTCCACATAGTTCAGGTAACACACAGTGTTAACATTCCACACAGTTCAGATAACACACAGTGTTAACGTTCCACACAGTACAGGTAACACACAGTGTTAACATTCCGCACAGTTCAGGTAACACACAGTGTTAACACTCCACACAGTTCAGATAACACACACTGTTAACATTACACACAGTTCAGATAACACACAGTGTTAACATTCCACACAATTCAGATAACACACAGTTTTAACGTTCCACACAGTTCAGATAACATACAGTATTAACGTTCCACACAGTTCAGGAAACACACAGCGTTAACATTCCACACAGTTTAGATAACACACAGTGTTAACATGCCACACAGTTCAGATAACACACACTGTTAACATTCTACACAGTTCAGGTAACACACAGTGTTAACGTTCCACACAGTTGAGGTAACACACAGTGTTAACGTTCCATACAGTTCAGATAACACACAGTGTTAACGTTCCACACAGTTCAGATAACACACAGTGTTAACGTTCCACACAGTTCAGATAACACACAGTGTTAATGTTCCACACAGTTCAGATAACATACAGTGTTAACATAACACGCAGTTCAGATAACACACAGTGTTAACGTTCCACACAGTTCAGGTAACACACAGTGTTAACGTTCCACACAGTTCAGATAACTCACAGTGTTAACGTTCCACACAGTTCCGGTAACGCACAGTGTTAACGTTCCACACAGTTCAGATAACACTCAGTGTTAACGTTCCACACAGTTCAGATAACACACAGTGTTAACGTTCCACACAGTTCAGGTAACACACAGTGTTAACGTTCCACACAGTTCAGTTAACACACAGTTTTAACGTTCGACACAGTTCAGATAACACACAGTGTTATCATTCCACACAGTTCAGATAACACACAGAGTTAACGTTCCACACAGTTCAGATGACACAAGGTGTTAACGTTCCACACAGTTCAGATAACAGACAGTGTTAACGTTCCACACAGTTCAGGTAACACACAGTTTTAACGTTCTACACAGTTCAGATAACACAGAGTATTAACATTCCACAAAGTTCAGATAACACACAGTGTTAACGTTCCACACAGTTCAGGTAACACACAGTTTTAACATGCCACACAGTTCAGATAACACACAGTGTTAACGTTCCACACAGTTCAGATAACACACAGTGTTAACGTTCCACACAGTTCAGATACCACACAGTGTTAACGTTCCACACAGTTCAGATAACACACAGTGTTAACGTTCCACATAGTTCAGGTAACACTCAGTGTTAACGTTCCACACAGGTCAGATAACACACAGTGTTAACGTTCCACACAGTTCAGATAACACACAGTGTTAACGTTCCACACAGTTCAGATAACACACAGTGTTAATGTTCCACACAGTTCAGATAACATACAGTGTTAACATAACACGCAGTTCAGATAACACACAGTGTTAACATTCCACACAGTTCAGATAACACACAGTGTTAACGTTCCACACAGTTCAGGTAACACACAGTGTTAACGTTCCACACAGTTCAGATAACACACAGTGTTAACGTTCCACACAGTTCAGATAACACACAGTGTTAACGTTCCACACAGTTCAGATAACACACAGTGTTAACGTTCCACACAGTTCAGATAACACACAATGTTAACATTCCACACAGTTCAGATAACACACAGTGTTAACGTTCCACACAGTTCAGGTAACACACAGTGTTAACGTTCCATACAGTTCAGATAACACACAGTGTTAACGTTCCACACAGTTCAGATAACAC
Source organism: Prionace glauca (assembly GCA_037974335.1). Classification (NCBI taxonomy): domain Eukaryota; kingdom Metazoa; phylum Chordata; class Chondrichthyes; order Carcharhiniformes; family Carcharhinidae; genus Prionace; species Prionace glauca. The sequence goes on along the minus strand of CM075742.1, from coordinate 37,678,020 downwards.
ACAGTGTTAACGTTCCACACAGTTCAGATAACACACAGTGTTAACGTTCCACACAGTTCAGATAACACACAGTGTTAACGTTCCACACAGTTCAGATAACACACAATGTTAACATTCCACACAGTTCAGATAACACACAGTGTTAACGTTCCACACAGTTCAGGTAACACACAGTGTTAACGTTCCACACAGTTCAGATAACACACAGTGTTAACGTTCCACACAGTTCAGATAACACTCAGTGTTAACGTTCCACACAGATCAGATAACACACAGTGTTAACGTTCCACACAGTTCAGGTAACACACAGTGTTAACGTTCCACACAGTTCAGTTAACACACAGTGTTAACGTTCCACACAGTTCAGATAACACACAGAGTTAACGTTCCACACAGTTCAGATAACACACAGTGTTAACGTTCCACACAGTTCAGATAACAGACAGTGTTAACGTTCCACACAGTTCAGGTAAAACACAATTTTAACGTTCTACACAGTTCAGATAACACACAGTGTTATCATTCCACACAGTTCAGATAACACACAGTGTTAACACAGTTCAGGTAACACAGAGTGTTAACATTCCACAAAGTTCAGATAACACACAGTGTTGACGTTCCACACAGTTCAGGTAACACACAGTTTTAACATTCCACACAGTTCAGATAACACACAGTATTAACGTTCCACACAGTTCAGATAACACACAGTGTTAACGTTCCACACAGTTCAGATACCACACCGTGTTAACGTTCCACACAGTTCAGATAACACACAGTGTTAACGTTCCACACAGTTCAGGTAACACTCAGTGTTAACGTTCCACACAGGTCAGATAACACACAGTGTTAACGTTCCACATAGTTCAGGTAACACACAGTGTTAACATTCCACACAGGTCAGATAACACACAGTGTTAACGTTCCACATAGTTCAGGTAACACACAGTGTTAACATTCCACACAGTTCAGATAACACACAGTGTTAACGTTCCACACAGTACAGGTAACACACAGTGTTAACATTCCGCACAGTTCAGGTAACACACAGTGTTAACACTCCACACAGTTCAGATAACACACACTGTTAACATTACACACAGTTCAGATAACACACAGTGTTAACATTCCACACAATTCAGATAACACACAGTTTTAACGTTCCACACAGTTCAGATAACACACAGTATTAACGTTCCACACAGTTCAGGAAACACACAGCGTTAACGTTCCACACAGTTTAGATAACACACAGTGTTAACATGCCACACAGTTCAGATAACACACACTGTTAACATTCTGCACAGTTCAGGTAACACACAGTGTTAACGTTCCACACAGTTGAGGTAACACACAGTGTTAACGTTCCATACAGTTCAGATAACACACAGTGTTAACGTTCCACACAGTTCAGATAACACACAGTGTTAACGTTCCACACAGTTCAGATAACACACAGTGTTAATGTTCCACACAGTTCAGATAACATACAGTGTTAACATAACACGCAGTTCAGATAACACACAGTGTTAACATTCCACACAGTTCAGATAACACACAGTGTTAACGTTCCACACAGTTCAGGTAACACACAGTGTTAACGTTCCACACAGTTCAGATAACTCACAGTGTTAACGTTCCACACAGTTCCGGTAACGCACAGTGTTAACGTTCCACACAGTTCAGATAACACACAGTGTTAACGTTCCACACAGTTCAGATAACACACAATGTTAACATTCCACACAGTTCAGATAACACACAGTGTTAACGTTCCACACAGTTCAGGTAACACACAGTGTTAACGTTCCACACAGTTCAGATAACACACAGTGTTAACGTTCCACACAGTTCAGATAACACTCAGTGTTAACGTTCCACACAGATCAGATAACACACAGTGTTAACGTTCCACACAGTTCAGGTAACACACAGTGTTAACGTTCCACACAGTTCAGTTAACACACAGTGTTAACGTTCCACACAGTTCAGATAACACACAGAGTTAACGTTCCACACAGTTCAGATAACACACAGTGTTAACGTTCCACACAGTTCAGATAACAGACAGTGTTAACGTTCCACACAGTTCAGGTAAAACACAATTTTAACGTTCTACACAGTTCAGATAACACACAGTGTTATCATTCCACACAGTTCAGATAACACACAGTGTTAACACAGTTCAGGTAACACAGAGTGTTAACATTCCACAAAGTTCAGATAACACACAGTGTTGACGTTCCACACAGTTCAGGTAACACACAGTTTTAACATTCCACACAGTTCAGATAACACACAGTATTAACGTTCCACACAGTTCAGATAACACACAGTGTTAACGTTCCACACAGTTCAGATACCACACCGTGTTAACGTTCCACACAGTTCAGATAACACACAGTGTTAACGTTCCACACAGTTCAGGTAACACTCAGTGTTAACGTTCCACACAGGTCAGATAACACACAGTGTTAACGTTCCACATAGTTCAGGTAACACACAGTGTTAACATTCCACACAGGTCAGATAACACACAGTGTTAACGTTCCACATAGTTCAGGTAACACACAGTGTTAACATTCCACACAGTTCAGATAACACACAGTGTTAACGTTCCACACAGTACAGGTAACACACAGTGTTAACATTCCGCACAGTTCAGGTAACACACAGTGTTAACACTCCACACAGTTCAGATAACACACACTGTTAACATTACACACAGTTCAGATAACACACAGTGTTAACATTCCACACAATTCAGATAACACACAGTTTTAACGTTCCACACAGTTCAGATAACATACAGTATTAACGTTCCACACAGTTCAGGAAACACACAGCGTTAACATTCCACACAGTTTAGATAACACACAGTGTTAACATGCCACACAGTTCAGATAACACACACTGTTAACATTCTACACAGTTCAGGTAACACACAGTGTTAACGTTCCACACAGTTGAGGTAACACACAGTGTTAACGTTCCATACAGTTCAGATAACACACAGTGTTAACGTTCCACACAGTTCAGATAACACACAGTGTTAACGTTCCACACAGTTCAGATAACACACAGTGTTAATGTTCCACACAGTTCAGATAACATACAGTGTTAACATAACACGCAGTTCAGATAACACACAGTGTTAACGTTCCACACAGTTCAGGTAACACACAGTGTTAACGTTCCACACAGTTCAGATAACTCACAGTGTTAACGTTCCACACAGTTCCGGTAACGCACAGTGTTAACGTTCCACACAGTTCAGATAACACTCAGTGTTAACGTTCCACACAGTTCAGATAACACACAGTGTTAACGTTCCACACAGTTCAGGTAACACACAGTGTTAACGTTCCACACAGTTCAGTTAACACACAGTTTTAACGTTCGACACAGTTCAGATAACACACAGTGTTATCATTCCACACAGTTCAGATAACACACAGAGTTAACGTTCCACACAGTTCAGATGACACAAGGTGTTAACGTTCCACACAGTTCAGATAACAGACAGTGTTAACGTTCCACACAGTTCAGGTAACACACAGTTTTAACGTTCTACACAGTTCAGATAACACAGAGTATTAACATTCCACAAAGTTCAGATAACACACAGTGTTAACGTTCCACACAGTTCAGGTAACACACAGTTTTAACATGCCACACAGTTCAGATAACACACAGTGTTAACGTTCCACACAGTTCAGATAACACACAGTGTTAACGTTCCACACAGTTCAGATACCACACAGTGTTAACGTTCCACACAGTTCAGATAACACACAGTGTTAACGTTCCACATAGTTCAGGTAACACTCAGTGTTAACGTTCCACACAGGTCAGATAACACACAGTGTTAACGTTCCACATAGTTCAGGTAACACACAGTGTTAACATTCCACACAGGTCAGATAACACACAGTGTTAACGTTCCACATAGTTCAGGTAATACACAGTGTTAACATTCCACACAGTTCAGATAACACACAGTGTTAACGTTCCACACAGTTCAGGTAACACACAGTGTTAACGTTCCGCACAGTTCAGGTAACACACAGTGTTAACGTTCCACACTGTTCAGATAAAACACAGTGCTAACACTCCGCAAAATTCAGATAAGACACAGTGTTAACGTTCCATACAGTTCAGATAACATGCAGTGTTAACGTTCCACACATGTCAGATAACACACAGTGTTAACGTTCCACACAGTTCAGATAACACACAGTGTTAACGTTCCACACAGTTCAGATAACACACAGTGTTAACGTTCTACACAGTTCATATAACACACAGTTTTAACGTCCCACACAGTTCAGGTAACACACATTGTTAACATTCCACACAGTTCAGATAACACACAGTGTTAACGTTCCACACAGTTCAGGTAACACACAGTGTTAACGGTCCACACAGTTCAGATAACACACAGTGTTACCATTCCACACAGTTCAGATAACACACAGTGTTACCATTCCACACAGTTCAGATAACACACAGTGTTAACATTTCACACAGTTCAGATAACACACAGTGTTAACGTTCCATACAGTTCAGGTGACACACAATGTTAACGTTCCACACAGTTCAGGTAACACACAGTGTTAACGTTCCACACAGTTCAGATAACACACAGTGTTAACGTTCCACACAGTTCAGATAACACACAATGTTAACATTCCACACAGTTCAGATAACACACAGTGTTAACGTTCCACACAGTTCAGGTAACACACAGTGTTAACGTTCCACACAGTTCAGATAACACACAGTGTTAACGTTCCACACAGTTCAGATAACACACAGTGTTAACGTTCAACACAGTTCAGGTAACACACAGTGTTAACGTTCCACACAGTTCAGGTAACACACAGTGTTAACATTCCACACAGTTCAGATAACACACAGTGTTAACGTTCCACACAGTTCAGAAAACACACAGTGTTAACGTTCCACACAGTTCAGATAAGACACAGTGTTAACGTTCCACACAGTTCCGGTAACGCACAGTGTTAACGTTCCACACAGTTCAGATAACACTCAGTGTTAACGTTCCACACAGTTCAGATAACACACAGTCTTAACGTTCCACACAGTTCAGGTAACACACAGTGTTAACGTTCCACACAGTTCAGTTAACACACAGTGTTATCATTCCACACAGTTCAGATAACACACAGAGTTAACGTTCCACACAGTTCAGATAACACACAGTGTTAACGTTCCACACAGTTCAGATAACAGACAGTGTTAACGTTCCACACAGTTCAGGTAACACACAGTTTTAACGTTCTACACAGTTCAGATAACACACAGTGTTAACGTTCCACACAGTTCAGATAACACACAGTGTTAACGTTCCACACAGTTCAGATACCACACAGTGTTAACGTTCCACACAGTTCAGATAACACACAGTGTTAACGTTCCACACAGTTCAGGTAACACTCAGTGTTAACGTTCCACACAGGTCAGATAACACACAGTGTTAACGTTCCACATAGTTCAGGTAACACACAGTGTTAACATTCCACACAGTTCAGATAACACACGGTGTTAACGTTCCGCACAGTTCAGGTAACACACAGTGTTAACGTTCCACACTGTTCAGATAAAACACAGTGCTAACACTCCACACAATTCCGATAAGACACAGTGTTAACGTTCCATACAGTTCAGATAACATGCAGTGTTAACGTTCCACACATGTCAGATAACACACAGTGTTAACGTTCCACACAGTTCAGATAACACACAGTGTTAACGTTCCACACAGTTCAGATAACACACAGTGTTAACGTTCTACACAGTTCATATAACACACAGTTTTAACGTCCCACACAGTTCAGGTAACACACAGTGTTAACATTCCACACAGTTCAGATAACACACAGTGTTAACGTTCCACACAGTTCAGATAACACACAGTGTTAACGTTCCACACAGTTCAGGTAACACACAGTGTTAACGTTCCACACAGTTCTGGTAACACACAGTGTTAACGTTCCACACAGTTCAGGTAACAAACAGTGTTAACATTCCACACTGGTCAGATAACACACAGTGTTAACGTTCCACACAGTTCAGATAACACACAGTATTAACGTTCCACATACTTCAGATAACACACAGTGTTAATGTTCCACACAGTTCAGGTAACACACCGTGTTAACGTTCCACACAGTTCAGATAACACACAGTTTTAATGTTCCACACAGTTCAGATACCATACAGTGTTAACATAACACGCAGTTCAGATAACACACAGTGTTAACATTCCACACAGTTCAGATAACACACAGTGTTAACATTCCACACAGTTCAGATAACACACAGTGTTAACGTTCCACACAGTTCAGATAACACACAGTGTTCACTTCCACACAGTTCAGATAACACACAGTGTTAACGTTCCACACAGTTCAGGTAACACACAGTGTTAACGTTCCACACAGTTCAGATAACACACAGTGTTAACATTCCACACAGTTCAGATAACACACAGTGTTAACGTTCCACACAGTTCACATAACACACAGTGTTCACGTTCCACACAGTTCAGGTAACACACAGTGTTAACGTTCCACACAGTTCAGGTAACACACAGTGTTAACGTTCCACAAAGTTCAGATAACACACAGTGTTCTCGTTCCAAACAGTTCAGATAACACACAGTGTTAACGTTCCACACAGTTCAGACAACAAACAGTGTTAACATTCCACACAGTTCAGATAACACACAGTGTTAACGTTCCACACAGTTCAGATAACACACAGTGTTAATGTTCCACACAGTTCAGATAACATACAGTGTTAACATAACACGCAGTTCAGTTAACACACAGTGTTAACATTTCACACAGTTCAGATAACACACAGTGTTAACGTTCCACACAGTTCACGTAACACACAGTGTTAACATTCCACACAGTTCAGATAACACACAGTGTTAACGTTCCACACTGTTCAGATAACACACAGTGTTATCGTTCCACACAGTTCAGATAGCACACAGTGTTAACATTCCACACAGTTCAGATAACACACAGTGTTAACGTTCCACACAATTCAGGTAACACACAGTGTTAAGAATCCACACAGTTCAGATAACACACAGTGTTAACGTTCCACACAGTTCAGGTAACACACAGTGTTAACATTCCACACAGTTCAGGTAACACACAGTGTTAACGTTCCACACAGTTCAGGTAACACACAGTGTTAACATTCCACACAGGTCAGATAACACACAGTGTTAACGTTCCACATAGTTCAGGTAACACACAGTGTTAACATTCCACACAGTTCAGATAACACACAGTGTTAATGTGCCACGCAGTTCAGATAACACACAGTGTTAACGTTCCACACAGTTCAGATAACACACAGTGTTAACGTTCCACACAGTTCAGATAACACACGGTGTTAACGTTCTACACAGTTCATATAACACACAGTTTTAACGTTCCACACAGTTCAGGTAACACACAGTGTTAACGTTCCACACAGTTCAGATAACACACAGTGTTAACGTTCCACACAGTTCAGGTAACACACAGTGTTAACGTTCCACGCAGTTCTGGTAACACAGTGTTAACGTTCCACACAGTTCAGGTAACAAACAGTGTTAACATTCCACACTGGTCAGATAACACACAGTGTTAACGTTCCACACAGTTCAGATAACACACAGTATTAACGTTCCACATACTTCAGATAACACACAGTGTTAACGTTCCACACAGTTCAGGTAACACACCGTGTTAACGTTCTACACAGTTCAGATTACACACTGTGTTAACGTTCCACACTGTTCAGATAAAACACAGTGTTAACAGTCCACACAGTTCAGATTACACACAGTGTTAACGTTCCACACAGTTCAGATAACACCACTGTTAACATTCCACACAGTTCAGATAACACACAGTGTTAACATTCCACACAGTTCAGATAACACACAGTGTTAACGTTCCACTCAGTTCAGATAACACACAGTGTTATCATTCCACACAGTTCAGTTAACACACAGTGTTAACGTTCCACAAAGTTCAGATAACACACAGTGTTAACGTTGCACACAGTTCAGGTAACACACAGTGTTACCGTTCCACACAGTTCAGGTGACACACAGTGTTAACATTCCACACAGTTCAGATAACACACAGTGTTAACGTTCCACACAGTTCATATATCGCACAGTGTTAACGTTCCACACAGTTCAGGTAACACACAGTGTTAACATTCCACACAGTTCAGGTAACACACAGTGTTAATGTTCCACACAGTTCAGATAACACACAGTGTTCACGTTCCACACAGTTTAGATAACACACAGTGTTAAAATTCCACACAGTTCAGATAACACACAGTGTTACCGTTTCACACAATTCAGGTAACACACAGTGTTAACGTTCCACACAGTTCGGATAACACACAGTGTTAACACTCCACACAGTTCAGATAACACACACTGTTAACATTACACACAGTTCAGATAACACACAGTGTTAACATTCCACACAATTCAGATAACACACATTTTTAACGTTCCACACAGTTCAGATAACACACAGTGTTAACGTTCCACACAGTTCAGGTAACACACAGTGTTAACGTTCCACACAGTTCAGGTAACACACAGTGTTAACGTTCCACACAGTTCAGGTAACACACAGTGTTAACGTTCCACAAAGTTCAGGTAACACACAGTGTTAACGTTCCACACAGTTCAGGTAACACACAGTGTTAACGTTCCACAAAGTTCAGATAACACACAGTGTTCACGTTCCAAACAGTTCAGATAACACACAGTGTTAACGTTCCACACAGTTCAGATAACAAACAGTGTTAACGTTCCACATTGTTCAGTTAAAACACAGTGTTAACGTTCCACACAGTTCAGATAACACACAGTGTTACCATTCCACACAGTTCAGATAACACACAGTGTTAACATTCAACACAGTTCAGATAACACACAGTGTTAACGTTCCATACAGTTCAGGTGACACACAATGTTAACGTTCCACACAGTTCAGGTAACACACAGTGTTAACGTTCCACACAGTTCAGATAACACACAGTGTTAACGTTCCACACAGTTCAGCTAACACACAGTGTTAACATTCCACACAGATCAGATAACACACAGTGTTAACGTTCCACACAGTTCAGGTAACACACAGTGTTAACGTTCCACACAGTTCAGATAACACACAGTGTTAACGTTCTACACAGTTCAGATAACACACAGTGTTAACGTTCATCACAGTTCAGGTAACACACAGTGTTAACGTTCCACACAGTTCAGGTAACACACAGTGTTAACATTCCGCACAGTTCAGATAACACACAGTGTTAACGTTCCTCACAGTTCAGAAAATACACAGTGTTAATGTTCCACACAGTTCAGATGACACACAGTGTTAACGTTCCACACAGTTCCGGTAACGCACAGTGTTAACGTTCCACACAGTTCAAATAACACTCAGTGTTAACGTTCCACACAGTTCAGATAACACACAGTGTTAACGTTCCACACAGTTCAGGTAACACACAGTGTTAACGTTCCACACAGTTCAGTTAACACACAGTTTTAACGTTCTACACAGTTCAGATAACACAGATAACACACAGTGTTATCATTCCACACAGTTCAGATAACACACAGAGTTAACGTTCCACACAGTTCAGATGACACAAGGTCAGGTAACCACACAGTTCAGGTAACACACAGTGTTAACGTTCCACACAGTTCAGATAACACACAGTGTTAACGTTCCACACAGTTCAGATAACACACAGTGTTAACATTCCACACAGTTCAGATAACACACAGTGTTAACGTTCCATACAGTTCAGGTGACACACAATGTTAACGTTCCACACAGTTCAGGTAACACACAGTGTTAACGTTCCACACAGTTCAGATAACACACATTATTAACGTTCCACACAGTTCAGATAACACACAATGTTAACATTCCACACAGTTCAGATAACACACAGTGTTAACGTTCCACACAGTTCAGGTACCACACAGTGTTAACGTTCCACACAGTTCAGGTAACACACAGTGTTAACATTCCACACAGTTCAGATAACACACAGTGTTAACGTTCCTCACAGTTCAGAAAACACACAGTGTTAACGTTCCACACAGTTCAGATGACACACAGTGTTAACGTTCCACACAGTTCCGGTAACGCACAGTGTTAACGTTCCACACAGTTCAGATAACACTCAGTGTTAAAGTTCCACACAGTTCAGATAACACACAGTGTTAACTTTCCACACAGTTCAGGTAACACACAGTTTTAACGTTCTACACAGTTCAGATAACACACAGTGTTATCATTCCACACAGTTCAGATAACACACAGTGTTAACGTTCCACACAGTTCAGGTAACACAGAGTGTTAACATTCCACAAAGTTCAGATAACACACAGTGTTAACGTTCCTCACAGGTCAGATAACACACAGTGTTAATGTTCCACACAGTTCAGGTAACACACAGTGTTAACATTCCACACAGGTCAGATAACACACAGTGTTAACGTTCCACATAGTTCATGTAACACACAGTGTTAACATTCCACACAGTTCAGATAACACACAGTGTTAACGTTCCACACAGTTCAGGTAACACACAGTGTTAACGTTCCGCACAGTTCAGGTAACACACAGTGTTAACGTTCCACACTGTTCAGATAAAACACAGTGCTAACACTCCACACAATTCAGATAAGACACAGTGTTAACGTTCCATACAGTTCAGATAACATGCAGTGTTAACGTTCCACACATGTCAGATAACACACAGTGTTAACGTTCCATACAGTTCAGATAACATGCAGTGTTAACGTTCCACACATGTCAGATAACACGCAGTGTTAACGTTCCACACAGTTCAGATAACACACAGTGTTAACATTCCACACAGGTCAGATAACACACAGTGTTAACGTTCCACATAGTTCATGTAACACACAGTGTTAACATTCCACACAGTTCAGATAACACACAGTGTTAACGTTCCACACAGTTCAGGTAACACACAGTGTTAACGTTCCGCACAGTTCAGGTAACACACAGTGTTAACGTTCCACACTGTTCAGATAAAACACAGTGCTAACACTCCACACAATTCAGATAAGACACAGTGTTAACGTTCCATACAGTTCAGATAACATGCAGTGTTAACGTTCCACACATGTCAGATAACACACAGTGTTAACGTTCCACACAGTTCAGATAACACACAGTGTTAACGTTCCACACATGTCAGATAACACACAGTGTTAACGTTCCACACAGTTCAGATAACACACAGTGTTAACATTCCACACAGTTCAGATAACACACAGTGTTAACGTTCCACACAGTTCAGGTAACACACAGTGGTACCATTCCACACAGTTCAGATAACACACAGTGTTACCATTCCACACAGTTCAGATAACACACAGTGTTAACATTCCACACAGTTCAGATAACACACAGTGTTAACGTTCCATACAGTTCAGGTGACACACAATGTTAACGTTCCACACAGTTCAGGTAACACACAGTGTTAACGTTCCACACAGTTGAGATAACACACAGTGTTAATGTTCCACACAGTTCAGATAACACACAATGTTAACATTCCACACAGTTCAGATAACACACAGTGTTAACGTTCCACACAGTTCAGGTAACACACAGTGTTAACGTTCCACACAGTTCAGATAACACACAGTGTTAACGTTCCACACAGTTCAGATAACACACAGTGTTAACATTCCACACAGTTCAGATAACACACAGTGTTAACGTTCCACACAGTTCAGGTAACACACAGTGTTAACGTTCCACACAGTTCAGATAACACACAGTGTTAACGTTCCACACAGTTCAGGTAACACACAGTGTTAACGTTCCACGCAGTTCTGGTAACACACAGTGTTAACGTTCCACACAGTTCAGGTAACAAACAGTGTTAACATTCCACACTGGTCAGATAACACACAGTGTTAACGTTCCACACAGTTCAAATAACACACAGTATTAACGTTCCACATACTTCAGATAACACACAGTGTTAACGTTCCACACAGTTCAGGTAACACACCGTGTTAACGTTCTACACAGTTCAGATTACACACTGTGTTAACGTTCCACACTGTTCAGATAAAACACAGTGTTAACAGTCCACACAGTTCAGATTACACACAGTGTTAACGTTCCACACAGTTCAGATAACACCACTGTTAACATTCCACACAGTTCAGATAACACACAGTGTTAACATTCCACACAGTTCAGATAACACACAGTGTTAACGTTCCACACAGTTCAGATAACACACAGTGTTATCATTCCACACAGTTCAGTTAACACACAGTGTTAACGTTCCACAAAGTTCAGATAACACACAGTGTTAACGTTGCACACAGTTCAGGTAACACACAGTGTTAACGTTCCACACAGTTCAGGTGACACACAGTGTTAACATTCCACACAGTTCAGATAACACACAGTGTTAACGTTCCACACAGTTCATATATCGCACAGTGTTAACGTTCCACACAGTTCAGGTAACACACAGTGTTAACATTCCACACAGTTCAGGTAACACACAGTGTTAATGTTCCACACAGTTCAGATAACACACAGTGTTCACGTTCCACACAGTTCAGATAACACACAGTGTTAAAATTCCACACAGTTCAGATAACACACAGTGTTACCGTTTCACACAATTCAGGTAACACACAGTGTTAACGTTCCACACAGTTCGGATAACACACAGTGTTAACACTCCACACAGTTCAGATAACACACACTGTTAACATTAGACACAGTTCAGATAACACACAGTGTTAACATTCCACACAATTCAGATAACACACAGTTTTAACGTTCCACACAGTTCAGATAACACACAGTGTTAACGTTCCACACAGTTCAGGTAACACACAGTGTTAACGTTCCACACAGTTCAGGTAACACACAGTGTTAACGTTCCACACAGTTCAGGTAACACACAGTGTTAACGTTCCACAAAGTTCAGGTAACACACAGTGTTAACGTTCCACACAGTTCAGGTAACACACAGTGTTAACGTTCCACAAAGTTCAGATAACACACAGTGTTCACGTTCCAAACAGTTCAGATAACACACAGTGTTAACGTTCCACACAGTTCAGATAACAAACAGTGTTAACGTTCCACATTGTTCAGTTAAAACACAGTGTTAACGTTCCACACAGTTCAGATAACACACAGTGTTACCATTCCACACAGTTCAGATAACACACAGTGTTAACATTCAACACAGTTCAGATAACACACAGTGTTAACGTTCCATACAGTTCAGGTGACACACAATGTTACCGTTCCACACAGTTCAGGTAACACACAGTGTTAACGTTGCACACAGTTCAGATAACACACAGTGTTAACGTTCCACACAGTTCAGATAACACACAGTGTTAACATTCCACACAGATCAGATAACACACAGTGTTAACGTTCCACACAGTTCAGGTAACACACAGTGTTAACGTTCCACACAGTTCAGATAACACACAGTGTTAACGTTCTACACAGTTCAGATAACACACAGTGTTAACGTTCATCACAGTTCAGGTAACACACAGTGTTAACGTTCCACACAGTTCAGGTAACACACAGTGTTAACATTCCGCACAGTTCAGATAACACACAGTGTTAACGTTCCTCACAGTTCAGAAAATACACAGTGTTAACGTTCCACACAGTTCAGATGACACACAGTGTTAACGTTCCACACAGTTCCGGTAACGCACAGTGTTAACGTTCCACACAGTTCAAATAACACTCAGTGTTAACGTTCCACACAGTTCAGATAACACACAGTGTTAACGTTCCACACAGTTCAGGTAACACACAGTGTTAACGTTCCACACAGTTCAGTTAACACACAGTTTTAACGTTCTACACAGTTCAGATAACACAGATAACACACAGTGTTATCATTCCACACAGTTCAGATAACACACAGAGTTAACGTTCCACACAGTTCAGATGACACAAGGTCAGGTAACCACACAGTTCAGGTAACACACAGTGTTAACGTTCCACACAGTTCAGATAACACACAGTGTTAACGTTCCACACAGTTCAGATAACACACAGTGTTAACATTCCACACAGTTCAGATAACACACAGTGTTAACGTTCCATACAGTTCAGGTGACACACAATGTTAACGTTCCACACAGTTCAGGTAACACACAGTGTTAACGTTCCACACAGTTCAGATAACACACAGTATTAACGTTCCACACAGTTCAGATAACACACAATGTTAACATTCCACACAGTTCAGATAACACACAGTGTTAACGTTCCACACAGTTCAGGTACCACACAGTGTTAACGTTCCACACAGTTCAGGTAACACACAGTGTTAACATTCCACACAGTTCAGATAACACACAGTGTTAACGTTCCTCACAGTTCAGAAAACACACAGTGTTAACGTTCCACACAGTTCAGATGACACACAGTGTTAACGTTCCACACAGTTCCGGTAACGCACAGTGTTAACGTTCCACACAGTTCAGATAACACTCAGTGTTAACGTTCCACACAGTTCAGATAACACACAGTGTTAACTTTCCACACAGTTCAGGTAACACACAGTTTTAACGTTCTACACAGTTCAGATAACACACAGTGTTATCATTCCACACAGTTCAGATAACACACAGTGTTAACGTTCCACACAGTTCAGGTAACACAGAGTGTTAACATTCCACAAAGTTCAGATAACACACAGTGTTAACGTTCCTCACAGGTCAGATAACACTCAGTGTTAATGTTCCACACAGTTCAGGTAACACACAGTGTTAACATTCCACACAGTTCAGATAACACACAGTGTTAACGTTCCACATAGTTCATGTAACACACAGTGTTAACATTCCACACAGTTCAGATAACACACAGTGTTAACGTTCCACACAGTTCAGGTAACACACAGTGTTAACGTTCCGCACAGTTCAGGTAACACACAGTGTTAACGTTCCACACTGTTCAGATAAAACACAGTGCTAACACTCCACACAATTCAGATAAGACACAGTGTTAACGTTCCATACAGTTCAGATAACATGCAGTGTTAACGTTCCACACATGTCAGATAACACACAGTGTTAACGTTCCATACAGTTCAGATAACATGCAGTGTTAACGTTCCACACATGTCAGATAACACACAGTGTTAACGTTCCACACAGTTCAGATAACACACAGTGTTAACGTTCCACACATATCAGATAACACACAGTGTTAACGTTCCACACAGTTCAGATAACACACAGTGTTAACATTCCACACAGTTCAGATAACACACAGTGTTAACGTTCCACACAGTTCAGGTAACACACAGTGGTACCATTCCACACAGTTCAGATAACACACAGTGTTACCATTCCACACAGTTCAGATAACACACAGTGTTAACATTCCACACAGTTCAGATAACACACAGTGTTAACGTTCCATACAGTTCAGGTGACACACAATGTTAACGTTCCACACAGTTCAGGTAACACACAGTGTTAACGTTCCACACAGTTCAGATAACACACAGTGTTAACCTTCCACACAGTTCAGATAACACACAATGTTAACATTCCACACAGTTCAGATAACACACAGTGTTAACGTTCCACACAGTTCAGGTAACACACAGTGTTAACGTTCCACACAGTTCAGATAACACACAGTGTTAACGTTCCACACAGTTCAGATAACACACAGTGTTAACATTCCACACAGTTCAGATAACACACAGTGTTAACGTTCCACACAGTTCAGGTAACACACAGTGTTAACGTTCCACACAGTTCAGATAACACACAGTGTTAACGTTCCACACAGTTCAGATAACACACAATGTTAACATTCCACACAGTTCAGATAACACACTGTGTTAACGTTCCACACAGTTCAGGTAACACACAGTGTTAACGTTCCACACAGTTCAGGTAACACACAGTGTTAACATTCCACACAGTTCAGATAACACACAGCGTTAACGTTCCTCACAGTTCAGAAAACACATAGTGTTAACGTTCCACACAGTTCAGATGACACACAGTGTTAACGTTCCACACAGTTCCGGTAACGCACAGTGTTAACGTTCCACACAGTTCAGATAACACTCAGTGTTAACGTTCCACACAGTTCAGATAACACACAGTGTTAACGTTCCACACAGTTCAGGTAACACACAGTGTTAACGTTCCACACAGTTCAGTTAACACACAGTTTTAACGTTCTACACAGTTCAGATAACACACAGTGTTATCATTCCACACAGTTCAGATAACACACAGAGCTAACGTTCCACACAGTTCAGATGACACAAGGTGTTAACGTTCCACACAGTTCAGATAACAGACAGTGTTAACGTTCCACACAGTTCAGGTAACACACAGTTTTAACGTTCTACACAGTTCAGATAACACACAGTGTTATCATTCCACACAGTTCAGATAACACACAGTGTTAACGTTCCACACAGTTCAGGTAACACAGAGTGTTAACATTCCACAAAGTTCAGATAACACACAGTGTTAACGTTCCACACAGTTCAGGTAACACACAGTTTTAACATGCCACACAGTTCAGATAACACACAGTGTTAACGTTCCACACAGTTCAGATAACACACAGTGTTAACGTTCCACACAGTTCAGATACCACACAGTGTTAACGTTCCACACAGTTCAGATAACACACAGTGTTAACGTTCCACACAGTTCAGGTAACACTCAGTGTTAACGTTCCACACAGGTCAGATAACACACAGTGTTAACGTTCCACATAGTTCAGGTAACACACAGTGTTAACATTCCACACAGGTCAGATAACACACAGTGTTAACGTTCCACATAGTTCAGGTAACACACAGTGTTAACATTCCACACAGTTCAGATAACACACAGTGTTAACGTTCCACACAGTTCAGGTAACAAACAGTGTTAACGTTCCGCACAGTTCAGGTAACACACAGTGTTAACGTTCCACACTGTTCAGATAAAACACAGTGCTAACACTCCGCACAATTCAGATAAGACACAGTGTTAACGTTCCATACAGTTCAGATAACATGCAGTGTTAACGTTCCACACATGTCAGATAACACACAGTGTTAACGTTCCACACAGTTCAGATAACACACAGTGTTAACGTTCCACACAGTTCAGGTAACACTCAGTGTTAACGTTCCACACAGGTCAGATAACACACAGTGTTAACGTTCCACATAGTTCAGGTAACACACAGTGTTAACATTCCACACAGGTCAGATAACACACAGTGTTAACGTTCCACATAGTTCAGGTAACACACAGTGTTAACATTCCACACAGTTCAGATAACACACAGTGTTAACGTTCCACACAGTTCAGGTAACAAACAGTGTTAACGTTCCGCACAGTTCAGGTAACACACAATGTTAACATTCCACACAGTTCAGATAACACACAGTGTTAACGTTCCACACAGTTCAGGTAACAAACAGTGTTAACGTTCCGCACAGTTCAGGTAACACACAATGTTAACATTCCACACTGTTCAGATAAAACACAGTGCTAACACTCCGCACAATTCAGATAAGACACAGTGTTAACGTTCCATACAGTTCAGATAACATGCAGTGTTAACGTTCCACACATGTCAGATAACACACAGTGTTAACGTTCCACACATGTCAGATAACACACAGTGTTAACGTTCCACATAGTTCAGGTAACACACAGTGTTAACATTCCACACAGTTCAGGTAACACACAGTGTTAACGTTCCGCACAGTTCAGATAACACACAGTGTTAACGTTCCACACAGTTCAGATAACACACAATGTTAACATTCCACACAGTTCAGATAACACACAGTGTTAACGTTCCACACAGTTCAGGTAACACACAGTGTTAACGTTCCACACAGTTCAGATAACACACAGTGTTAACGTTCCACACAGTTCAGATAACACACAGTGTTAACGTTCAACACAGTTCAGGTAACACACAGTGTTAACGTTCCACACAGTTCAGGTAACACACAGTGTTAACATTCCACACAGTTCAGATAACACACAGTGTTAACGTTCCACACAGTTCAGAAAACACACAGTGTTAACGTTCCACACAGTTCAGATAAGACACAGTGTTAACGTTCCACACAGTTCCGGTAACGCACAGTGTTAACGTTCCACACAGTTCAGATAACACTCAGTGTTAACGTTCCACACAGTTCAGATAACACACAGTGTTAACGTTCCACAAAGTTCAGGTAACACACAGTGTTAACGTTCCACACAGTTCAGTTAACACACAGTGTTTACATTCCACACAGTTCAGATAAAACACAGAGTTAACGTTCCACACAGTTCAGATAACACACAGTGTTAACGTTCCACACAGTTCAGATAACAGACAGTGTTAACGTTCCACACAGTTCAGGTAACACACAGTTTTAACGTTCTACACAGTTCAGATAACACACAGTGTTATCATTCCACAAAGTTCAGATAACACACAGTGTTAACGTTCCACACAGTTCAGGTAACACACAGTTTTAACATGCCACACAGTTCAGATAACACACAGTGTTAACGTTCCACACAGTTCAGATAACACACAGTGTTAACGTTCCACACAGTTCAGATACCACACAGTGTTAACGTTCCACACAGTTCAGATAACATACAGTGTTAACGTTCCACACAGTTCAGGTAACACTCAGTGTTAACGTTCCACACAGGTCAGATAACACACAGTGTTAAAGTTCCACATAGTTCAGGTAACACACAGTGTTAACATTCCACACAGGTCAGATAACACACAGTGTTAACGTTCCACATAGTTCAGGTAACACACAGTGTTAACATTCCACACAGTTCAGATAACACACGGTGTTAACGTTCCACACAGTTCAGGTAACACACAGTGTTAACGTTCCGCACAGTTCAGGTAACACACAGTGTTAACGTTCCACACTGTTCAGATAAAACACAGTGCTAACACTCCACACAATTCCGATAAGACACAGTGTTAACGTTCCATACAGTTCAGATAACATGCAGTGTTAACGTACCACACATGTCAGATAACACACAGTGTTAACGTTCCACACAGTTCAGATAACACACAGTGTTAACGTTCCACACAGTTCAGATAACACACAGTGTTAACGTTCTACACAGTTCATATAACACACAGTTTTACCGTCCCACACAGTTCAGGTAACACACAGTGTTAACATTCCACACAGTTCAGATAACACACAGTGTTAACGTTCCACACAGTTCAGACAACACACAGTGTTAACGTTCCACACAGTTCAGGTAACACACAGTGTTAACGTTCCACACAGTTCTGGTAACACACAGTGTTAACGTTCCACACAGTTCAGGTAACAAACAGTGTTAACATTCCACACTGGTCAGATAACACACAGTGTTAACGTTCCACACAGTTCAGATAACACACAGTATTAACGTTCCACATACATCAGATAACACACAGTGTTAACGTTCCACACAGTTCAGGTAACACACCGTGTTAACGTTCTACACAGTTCAGATTACACACTGTGTTAACGTTCCACACTGTTCAGATAAAACACAGTGTTAACATTCCACACAGTTCAGATTACACACACTGTTAACATTCCACACAGTTCAGATAACACACAGTGTTAACGTTCCACACAGTTCAGATAACACACAGTGTTAACGTTCCACACAGTTCAGATAACACATAGTGTTAACGTTCCACACAGTTCAGATAACACACAGTGTTAACGTTCCACACAGTTCAGATAACACACAGTGTTAACGTTCCACACAGTTCAGATAACACGCTGTGTTAACGTTCCACACAGTTCAGACAACACACAGTGTTATCATTCCACACAGTTCAGTTAACACACAGTCTTAACGTTCCACAAAGTTCAGATAACACACAGTGTTAACGTTCCACACAGTTCAGGTAACACACAGTGTTAACATTCCACACAGTTCAGATAACACACAGTGTTAACGTTCCACACAGTTCATATATCGCACAGTGTTAACGTTCCACAGAGTTCAGGTAACACACAGTGTTAACATTCCACACAGTTCACGTAACACACAGTGTTAACGTTCCACACAGTTCAGGTAACACACAGTGTTAACGTTCCACACAGTTCAGATAACACACAGTGTTAACATTCCACACAGTTCAGATAACACACAGTGTTAACGTTCCACACAGTTCACATAACACACAGTGTTCACGTTCCACACAGTTCAGGTAACACACAGTGTTAACGTTCCACACAGTTCAGGTAACACACAGTGTTAACGTTCCACAAAGTTCAGATAACACACAGTGTTCACGTTCCAAACAGTTCAGATAAAACACAGTGTTAACGTTCCACACAGTTCAGACAACAAACAGTGTTAACATTCCACACAGTTCAGATAACACACAGTGTTAACGTTCCACACAGTTCAGATAACACACTGTGTTAATGTTCCACACAGTTCAGATAACATACAGTGTTAACATAACACGCAGTTCAGATAACACACAGTGTTAACATTTCACACAGTTCAGATAACACACAGTGTTAACGTTCCACACAATTCAGGTAACACACAGTGTTAAGAATCCACACAGTTCAGATAACACACAGTGTTAACGTTCCACACAGTTCAGGTAACACACAGTGTTAACATTCCACACAGTTCAGGTAACACACAGTGTTAACGTTCCACACAGTTCAGGTAACACACAGTGTTAACATTCCACACAGGTCAGATAACACACAGTGTTAACGTTCCACATAGTTCAGGTAACACACAGTGTTAACATTCCACACAGTTCAGATAACACACAGTGTTAATGTGCCACGCAGTTCAGATAACACACAGTGTTAACGTTCCACACAGTTCAGATAACACACAGTGTTAACGTTCCATACAGTTCAGATAACACACAGTGTTAACGTTCTACACAGTTCATATAACACACAGTTTTAACGTTCCACACAGTTCGGGTAACACACAGTGTTAACGTTCCACACAGTTCAGATAACACACAGTGTTAACGTTCCACACAGTTCAGGTAACACACAGTGTTAACATTCCACACAGTTCTGGTAACACACAGTGTTAACGTTCCACACAGTTCAGGTAACAAACAGTGTTAACATTCCACACTGGTCAGATAACACACAGTGTTAACGTTCCACACAGTTCAGATAACACACAGTATTAACGTTCCACATACTTCAGATAACACACAGTGTTAACGTTCCACACAGTTCAGGTAACGCACCGTGTTAACGTTCTACACAGTTCAGATTACACACTGTGTTAACGTTCCACACTGTTCAGATAAAACACAGTGTTAACATTCCACACAGTTCAGATTACACACAGTGTTAACGTTCCACACAGTTCAGATAACACCACTGTTAACATTCCACACAGTTCAGATAACACACAGTGTTAACATTCCACACAGTTCAGATAACACACAGTGTTAACGTTCCACACAGTTCAGATAACACGCTGTGTTAACGTTCCACACAGTTCAGATAACACACAGTGTTATCATTCCACACAGTTCAGTTAACACACAGTGTTAACGTTCCACAAAGTTCAGATAACACACAGTGTTAACGTTGCACACAGTTCAGGTAACACACAGTGTTAACGTTCCACACAGTTCAGGTGACACACAGTGTTAACATTCCACACAGTTCAGATAACACACAGTGTTAACGTTCCACACAGTTCATATATCGCACAGTGTTAACGTTCCACACAGTTCAGGTAACACACAGTGTTAACATTCCACACAGTTCAGGTAACACACAGTGTTAATGTTCCACACAGTTCAGATAACACACAGTGTTCACGTTCCACACAGTTCAGATAACACACAGTGTTAAAATTCCACACAGTTCAGATAACACACAGTGTTACCGTTTCACACAATTCAGGTAACACACAGTGTTAACGTTCCACACAGTTCGGATAACACACAGTGTTAACACTCCACACAGTTCAGATAACACACACTGTTAACATTACACACAGTTCAGATAACACACAGTGTTAACATTCCACACAATTCAGATAACACACAGTTTTAACGTTCCACACAGTTCAGATAACACACAGTGTTAACGTTCCACACAGTTCAGGTAACACACAGTGTTAACGTTCCACACAGTTCAGGTAACACACAGTGTTAACGTTCCACACAGTTCAGGTAACACACAGTGTTAACGTTCCACAAAGTTCAGGTAACACACAGTGTTAACGTTCCACACAGTTCAGGTAACACACAGTGTTAACGTTCCACAAAGTTCAGATAACACACAGTGTTCACGTTCCAAACAGTTCAGATAACACACAGTGTTAACGTTCCACACAGTTCAGATAACAAACAGTGTTAACGTTCCACATTGTTCAGTTAAAACACAGGGTTAACGTTCCACACAGTTCAGATAACACACAGTGTTAACGTTCCACACAGTTCAGATAACACACAGTGTTAAAGTTCCATACAGTTCAGGTGACACACAATGTTAACGTTCCACACAGTTCAGGTAACACACAGTGTTAACGTTCCACACAGTTCAGATAACACACAGTGTTACCATTCCACACAGTTCAGATAACACACAGTGTTAACATTCCACACAGTTCAGATAACACACAGTGTTAACGTTCCATACAGTTCAGGTGACACACAATGTTAACGTTCCACACAGTTCAGGTAACACACAGTGTTAACGTTCCACACAGTTCAGATAACACACAGTGTTAACGTTCCACACAGTTCAGATAACACACAGTGTTAACATTCCACACAGATCAGATAACACACAGTGTTAACGTTCCACACAGTTCAGGTAACACACAGTGTTAACGTTCCACACAGTTCAGATAACACACAGTGTTAACGTTCTACACAGTTCAGATAACACACAGTGTTAACGTTCATCACAGTTCAGGTAACACACAGTGTTAACGTTCCACACAGTTCAGGTAACACTCAGTGTTAACATTCCGCACAGTTCAGATAACACACAGTGTTAACGTTCCTCACAGTTCAGAAAACACACAGTGTTAACGTTCCACACAGTTCAGATGACACACAGTGTTAACGTTCCACACAGTTCCGGTAACGCACAGTGTTAACGTTCCACACAGTTCAGATAACACTCAGTGTTAACGTTCCACACAGTTCAGATAACACACAGTGTTAACGTTCCACACAATTCAGGTAACACACAGTGTTAACGTTCCACACAGTTCAGATAACACACAGAGTTAACGTTCCACACAGTTCAGATGACACAAGGTCAGGTAACCACACAGTTCAGGTAACACACAGTGTTAACGTTCCACACAGTTCAGATAACACACAGTGTTAACGTTCCACACAGTTCAGATAACACACAGTGTTAACATTCCACACAGTTCAGATAACACACAGTGTTAACGTTCCATAAAGTTCAGGTGACACACAATGTTAACGTTCCACACAGTTCAGGTAACACACAGTGTTAACGTTCCACACAGTTCAGGTAACACACAGTGTTAACGTTCCACACAGTTCAGGTAACACACAGTGTTAACATTCCACACAGTTCAGATAACACACAGTGTTAACGTTCCTCACAGTTCAGAAAACACACAGTGTTAACGTTCCACACAGTTCAGATGACACACAGTGTTAACGTTCCACACAGTTCCGGTAACGCACAGTGTTAACGTTCCACACAGTTCAGATAACACTCAGTGTTAACGTTCCACACAGTTCAGATAACACACAGTGTTAACTTTCCACACAGTTCAGGTAACACACAGTTTTAACGTTCTACACAGTTCAGATAACACACAGTGTTATCATTCCACACAGTTCAGATAACACACAGTGTTAACGTTCCACACAGTTCAGGTAACACACAGTGTTAACGTTCCGCACAGTTCAGGTAACACACAGTGTTAACGTTCCACACTGTTCAGATAAAACACAGTGCTAACACTCCACACAATTCAGATAAGACACAGTGTTAACGTTCCATACAGTTCCGATAACATGCAGTGTTAACGTTCCACACATGTCAGATAACACACAGTGTTAACGTTCCATACAGTTCAGATAACATGCAGTGTTAACGTTCCACACATGTCAGATAACACACAGTGTTAACGTTCCACACAGTTCAGATAACACACAGTGTTAACGTTCCACACATGTCAGATAACACACAGTGTTAACATTCCACACAGTTCAGATAACACACAGTGTTAACATTCCACACAGTTCAGATAACACACAGTGTTAACGTTCCACACAGTTCAGGTAACACACAGTGGTACCATTCCACACAGTTCAGATAACACACAGTGTTACCATTCCACACAGTTCAGATAACACACAGTGTTAACATTCCACACAGTTCAGATAACACACAGTGTTAACGTTCCATACAGTTCAGGTGACACACAATGTTAACGTTCCACACAGTTCAGGTAACACACAGTGTTAACGTTCCACACAGTTCAGATAACACACAGTGTTAACGTTCCACACAGTTCAGATAACACACAATGTTAACATTCCACACAGTTCAGATAACACACAGTGTTAACGTTCCACACAGTTCAGGTAACACACAGTGTTAACGTTCCACACAGTTCAGATAACACACAGTGTTAACGTTCCACACAGTTCAGATAACACACAGTGTTAACATTCCACACAGTTCAGATAACACACAGTGTTAACGTTCCACACAGTTCAGGTAACACACAGTGTTAACGTTCCACACAGTTCAGATAACACACAGTGTTAACGTTCCACACAGTTCAGATAACACACAATGTTAACATTCCACACAGTTCAGATAACACACAGTGTTAACGTTCCACACAGTTCAGGTAACACACAGTGTTAACGTTCCACACAGTTCAGGTAACACACAGTGTTAACATTCCACACAGTTCAGATAACACACAGTGTTAACGTTCCTCACAGTTCAGAAAACACACAGTGTTAACGTTCCACACAGTTCAGATGACACACAGTGTTAACGTTCCACACAGTTCCGGTAACGCACAGTGTTAACGTTCCACACAGTTCAGATAACACACAGTGTTAATGTTCCACACAGTTCAGGTAACACACAGTGTTAACGTTCCACACAGTTCAGTTAACACACAGTTTTAACGTTCTACACAGTTCAGATAACACACAGTGTTATCATTCCACACAGTTCAGATAACACACAGAGTTAACGTTCCACACAGTTCAGATGACACAAGGTGTTAACGTTCCACACAGTTCAGATAACAGACAGTGTTAACGTTCCACACAGTTCAGGTAACACACAGTTTTAACGTTCTACACAGTTCAGATAACACACAGTGTTATCATTCCACACAGTTCAGATAACACACAGTGATAACGTTCCACAAAGTTCAGGTAACACAGAGTGTTAACATTCCACAAAGTTCAGATGACACACAGTGTTAACGTTCCACACAGTTCAGGTAACACACAGTTTTAACATGCCACACAGTTCAGATAACACACAGTGTTAACGTTCCACACAGTTCAGATAACACACAGTGTTAACGTTCCACACAGTTCAGATACCACACAGTGTTAACGTTCCACACAGCTCAGATAACACACAGTGTTGACGTTCCACACAGTTCAGGTAACACTCAGTGTTAACGTTCCACACAGGTCAGATAACACACAGTGTTAACGTTCCACATAGTTCAGGTAACACACAGTGTTAACATTCCACACAGGTCAGATAACACACAGTGTTAACGTTCCACATAGTTCAGGTAACACACAGTGTTAACATTCCACACAGTTCAGGTAACACACAGTGTTAACGTTCCACACTGTTCAGATAAAACACAGTGCTAACACTCCGCACAATTCAGATAAGACACAGTGTTAACGTTCCATACAGTTCAGATAACATGCAGTGTTAACGTTCCACACATGTCAGATAACACACAGTGTTAACGTTCCACACAGTTCAGATAACACACAGTGTTAACGTTCCACATAGTTCAGGTAACACACAGTGTTAACATTCCACACAGTTCAGATAACACACAGTGTTAACATTCCACACAGTTCAGATAACACACAGTGTTAACGTTCCGCACAGTTCAGATAACACACAGTGTTACCATTCCACACAGTTCAGATAACACACAGTGTTAACATTCCACACAGTTCAGATAACACACAGTGTTAACATTTCACACAGTTCAGATGACACACAGTGTTAACGTTCCATACAGTTCAGGTGACACACAATGTTAACGTTCCACACAGTTCATGTAACACACAGTGTTAACGTTCCACACAGTTCAGATAACACACAGTGTTAACGTTCCACACAGTTCAGATAACACACAATGTTAACATTCCACACAGTTCAGATAACACACAGTGTTAACGTTCCACACAGTTCAGGTAACACACAGTGTTAACGTTCCACACAGTTCAGATAACACACAGTGTTAACGTTCCACACAGTTCAGATAACACACAGTGTTAACGTTCAACACAGTTCAGGTAACACACAGTGTTAACGTTCCACACAGTTCAGGTAACACACAGTGTTAACATTCCACACAGTTCAGATAACACACAGTGTTAACGTTCCACACAGTTCAGAAAACACACAGTGTTAACGTTCCACACATTTCAGATAAGACACAGTGTTAACGTTCCACACAGTTCCGGTAACGCACAGTGTTAACGTTCCACACAGTTCAGATAACACTCAGTGTTAACGTTCCACACAGTTCAGATAACACACAGTGTTAACGTTCCACAAAGCTCAGGTAACACACAGTGTTAACGTTCCACACAGTTCAGTTAACACACAGTGTTAACATTCCACACAGTTCAGATAACACACAGAGTTAACGTTCCACACAGTTCAGATAACACACAGTGTTAACGTTCCACACAGTTCAGATAACAGACAGTGTTAACGTTCCACACAGTTCAGGTAACACACAGTTTTAACGTTCTACACAGTTCAGATAACACACAGTGTTATCATTCCACAAAGTTCAGATAACACACAGTGTTAACGTTCCACACAGTTCAGGTAACACACAGTTTTAACATGCCACACAGTTCAGATAACACACAGTGTTAACGTTCCACACAGTTCAGATAACACACAGTGTTAACGTTCCACACAGTTCAGATACCACACAGTGTTAACGTTCCACACAGTTCAGATAACACACAGTGTTAACGTTCCACACAGTTCAGGTAACACTCAGTGTTAACGTTCCACACAGGTCAGATAACACACAGTGTTAACGTTCCACATAGTTCAGGTAACACACAGTGTTAACATTCCACACAGGCCAGATAACACACAGTGTTAACGTTCCACATAGTTCAGGTAACACACAGTGTTAACATTCCACACAGTTCAGATAACACACGGTGTTAACGTTCCACACAGTTCAGGTAACACACAGTGTTAACGTTCCGCACAGTTCAGGTAACACACAGTGTTAACGTTCCACACTGTTCAGATAAAACACAGTGCTAATACTCCACACAATTCCGATAAGACACAGTGTTAACGTTCCATACAGTTCAGATAACATGCAGTGTTAACGTTCCACACATGTCAGATAACACACAGTGTTAACGTTCCACACAGTTCAGATAACACACAGTGTTAACGTTCCACACAGTTCAGATAACACACAGTGTTAACGTTCTACACAGTTCATATAACACACAGTTTTAACGTTCCACACAGTTCAGGTAACACACAGTGTTAACATTCCACACAGTTCAGATAACACACAGTGTTAACGTTCCACACAGTTCAGATAACACACAGTGTTAACGATCCACACAGTTCAGGTAACACACAGTGTTAACGTTCCACACAGTTCTGGTAACACACAGTGTTAACGTTCCACACAGTTCAGGTAACAAACAGTGTTAACATTCCACACTGGTCAGATAACACACAGTGTTAACGTTCCACACAGTTCAGATAACACACAGTATTAACGTTCCACATACATCAGATAACACACAGTGTTAACGTTCCACACAGTTCAGGTAACACACCGTGTTAACGTTCTACACAGTTCAGATTACACACTGTGTTAACGTTCCACACTGTTCAGATAAAACACAGTGTTAACATTCCACACAGTTCAGATTACACACACTGTTAACATTCCAAACAGTTCAGATAACACCACTGTTAGCATTCCACACAGTTCAGATAACACACAGTGTTAACGTTCCACACAGTTCAGATAACACACAGTGTTAACGTTCCACACAGTTCAGATAACACACAATGTTAACATTCCACACAGTTCAGATAACACACAGTGTTAACGTTCCACACAGTTCAGGTAACACACAGTGTTAACGTTCCACACAGTTCAGGTAACACACAGTGTTAACATTCCACACAGTTCAGATAACACACAGTGTTAACGTTCCTCACAGTTCAGAAAACACACAGTGTTGACGTTCCACACAGTTCAGATGACACACAGTGTTAACGTTCCACACAGTTCCGGTAACGCACAGTGTTAACGTTCCACACAGTTCAGATAACACTCAGTGTTAACGTTCCACACAGTTCAGATAACACACAGTGTTAACGTTCCACACAGTTCAGGTAACACACAGTGTTAACGTTCCACACAGTTCAGTTAACACACAGTTTTAACGTTCTACACAGTTCAGATAACACACAGTGTTATCATTCCACACAGTTCAGATAACACACAGAGTTAACGTTCCACACAGTTCAGATGACACAAGGTGTTAACGTTCCACACAGTTCAGATAACAGACAGTGTTAACGTTCCACACAGTTCAGGTAACACACAGTTTTAACGTTCTACACAGTTCAGATAACACACAGTGTTATCATTCCACACAGTTCAGATAACACACAGTGTTAACGTTCCACACAGTTCAGGTAACACAGAGTGTTAACATTCCACAAAGTTCAGATGACACACAGTGTTAACGTTCCACACAGTTCAGGTAACACACAGTTTTAACATGCCACACAGTTCAGATAACACACAGTGTTAACGTTCCACACAGTTCAGATAACACACAGTGTTAACATTCCACACAGTTCTGGTAACACACAGTGTTAACGTTCCACACAGTTCAGATAACACACAGTATTAACGTTCCACATACTTCAGATAACACACAGTGTTAACGTTCCACACAGTTCAGGTAACGCACCGTGTTAACGTTCTACACAGTTCAGATTACACACTGTGTTAACGTTCCACACTGTTCAGATAAAACACAGTGTTAACATTCCACACAGTTCAGATTACACACAGTGTTAACGTTCCACACAGTTCAGATAACACCACTGTTAACATTCCACACAGTTCAGATAACACACAGTGTTAACATTCCACACAGTTCAGATAACACACAGTGTTAACGTTCCACACAGTTCAGATAACACGCTGTGTTAACGTTCCACACAGTTCAGATAACACACAGTGTTATCATTCCACACAGTTCAGTTAACACACAGTGTTAACGTTCCACAAAGTTCAGATAACACACAGTGTTAACGTTGCACACAGTTCAGGTAACACACAGTGTTAACGTTCCACACAGTTCAGGTGACACACAGTGTTAACATTCCACACAGTTCAGATAACACACAGTGTTAACGTTCCACACAGTTCATATATCGCACAGTGTTAACGTTCCACACAGTTCAGGTAACACACAGTGTTAACATTCCACACAGTTCAGGTAACACACAGTGTTAATGTTCCACACAGTTCAGATAACACACAGTGTTCACGTTCCACACAGTTCAGATAACACACAGTGTTAAAATTCCACACAGTTCAGATAACACACAGTGTTACCGTTTCACACAATTCAGGTAACACACAGTGTTAACGTTCCACACAGTTCGGATAACACACAGTGTTAACACTCCACACAGTTCAGATAACACACACTGTTAACATTACACACAGTTCAGATAACACACAGTGTTAACATTCCACACAATTCAGATAACACACAGTTTTAACGTTCCACACAGTTCAAATAACACACAGTGTTAACGTTCCACACAGTTCAGGTAACACACAGTGTTAACGTTCCACACAGTTCAGGTAACACACAGTGTTAACGTTCCACACAGTTCAGGTAACACACAGTGTTAACGTTCCACAAAGTTCAGGTAACACACAGTGTTAACGTTCCACACAGTTCAGGTAACACACAGTGTTAACGTTCCACAAAGTTCAGATAACACACAGTGTTCACGTTCCAAACAGTTCAGATAACACACAGTGTTAACGTTCCACACAGTTCAGATAACAAACAGTGTTAACGTTCCACATTGTTCAGTTAAAACACAGGGTTAACGTTCCACACAGTTCAGATAACACACAGTGTTAACGTTCCACACAGATCAGATAACACACAGTGTTAAAGTTCCATACAGTTCAGGTGACACACAATGTTAACGTTCCACACAGTTCAGGTAACACACAGTGTTAACGTTCCACACAGTTCAGATAACACACAGTGTTACCATTCCACACAGTTCAGATAACACACAGTGTTAACATTCCACACAGTTCAGATAACACACAGTGTTAACGTTCCATACAGTTCAGGTGACACACAATGTTAACGTTCCACACAGTTCAGGTAACACACAGTGTTAACGTTCCACACAGTTCAGATAACACACAGTGTTAACGTTCCACACAGTTCAGATAACACACAGTGTTAACATTCCACACAGATCAGATAACACACAGTGTTAACGTTCCACATTGTTCAGTTAAAACACAGGGTTAACGTTCCACACAGTTCAGATAACACACAGTGTTAACGTTCCACACAGATCAGATAACACACAGTGTTAAAGTTCCATACAGTTCAGGTGACACACAATGTTAACGTTCCACACAGTTCAGGTAACACACAGTGTTAACGTTCCACACAGTTCAGATAACACACAGTGTTACCATTCCACACAGTTCAGATAACACACAGTGTTAACATTCCACACAGTTCAGATAACACACAGTGTTAACGTTCCATACAGTTCAGGTGACACACAATGTTAACGTTCCACACAGTTCAGGTAACACACAGTGTTAACGTTCCACACAGTTCAGATAACACACAGTGTTAACGTTCCACACAGTTCAGATAACACACAGTGTTAACATTCCACACAGATCAGATAACACACAGTGTTAACGTTCCACACAGTTCAGGTAACACACAGTGTTAACGTTCCACACAGTTCAGATAACACACAGTGTTAACGTTCTACACAGTTCAGATAACACACAGTGTTAACGTTCATCACAGTTCAGGTAACACACAGTGTTAACGTTCCACACAGTTCAGGTAACACTCAGTGTTAACATTCCGCACAGTTCAGATAACACACAGTGTTAACGTTCCTCACAGTTCAGAAAACACACAGTGTTAACGTTCCACACAGTTCAGATGACACACAGTGTTAACGTTCCACACAGTTCCGGTAACGCACAGTGTTAACGTTCCACACAGTTCAGATAACACTCAGTGTTAACGTTCCACACAGTTCAGATAACACACAGTGTTAACGTTCCACACAATTCAGGTAACACACAGTGTTAACGTTCCACACAGTTCAGTTAACACACAGTTTTAACGTTCTACACAGTTCAGATAACACAGATAACACACAGTGTTATCATTCCACACAGTTCAGATAACACACAGAGTTAACGTTCCACACAGTTCAGATGACACAAGGTCAGGTAACCACACAGTTCAGGTAACACACAGTGTTAACGTTCCACACAGTTCAGATAACACACAGTGTTAACGTTCCACACAGTTCAGATAACACACAGTGTTAACATTCCACACAGTTCAGATAACACACAGTGTTAACGTTCCATAAAGTTCAGGTGACACACAATGTTAACGTTCCACACAGTTCAGGTAACACACAGTGTTAACGTTCCACACAGTTCAGGTAACACACAGTGTTAACGTTCCACACAGTTCAGGTAACACACAGTGTTAACATTCCACACAGTTCAGATATCACACAGTGTTAACGTTCCTCACAGTTCAGAAAACACACAGTGTTAACGTTCCACACAGTTCAGATGACACACAGTGTTAACGTTCCACACAGTTCCGGTAACGCACAGTGTTAACGTTCCACACAGTTCAGATAACACTCAGTGTTAACGTTCCACACAGTTCAGATAACACACAGTGTTAACTTTCCACACAGTTCAGGTAAC
The DNA here is from genome assembly GCA_037974335.1 of Prionace glauca. Classification (NCBI taxonomy): domain Eukaryota; kingdom Metazoa; phylum Chordata; class Chondrichthyes; order Carcharhiniformes; family Carcharhinidae; genus Prionace; species Prionace glauca. The sequence continues at coordinate 37,645,589 of CM075742.1, read as the reverse complement.
ACACAGTTTTAACGTTCTACACAGTTCAGATAACACACAGTGTTATCATTCCACACAGTTCAGATAACACACAGTGTTAACGTTCCACACAGTTCAGGTAACACACAGTGTTAACGTTCCGCACAGTTCAGGTAACACACAGTGTTAACGTTCCACACTGTTCAGATAAAACACAGTGCTAACACTCCACACAATTCAGATAAGACACAGTGTTAACGTTCCATACAGTTCAGATAACATGCAGTGTTAACGTTCCACACATGTCAGATAACACACAGTGTTAACGTTCCATACAGTTCAGATAACATGCAGTGTTAACGTTCCACACATGTCAGATAACACACAGTGTTAACGTTCCACACAGTTCAGATAACACAAAGTGTTAACGTTCCACACATGTCAGATAACACACAGTGTTAACATTCCACACAGTTCAGATAACACACAGTGTTAACATTCCACACAGTTCAGATAACACACAGTGTTAACGTTCCACACAGTTCAGGTAACACACAGTGGTACCATTCCACACAGTTCAGATAACACACAGTGTTACCATTCCACACAGTTCAGATAACACACAGTGTTAACATTCCACACAGTTCAGATAACACACAGTGTTAACGTTCCATACAGTTCAGGTGACACACAATGTTAACGTTCCACACAGTTCAGGTAACACACAGTGTTAACGTTCCACACAGTTCAGATAACACACAGTGTTAACGTTCCACACAGTTCAGATAACACACAATGTTAACATTCCACACAGTTCAGATAACACACAGTGTTAACGTTCCACACAGTTCAGGTAACACACAGTGTTAACGTTCCACACAGTTCAGATAACACACAGTGTTAACGTTCCACACAGTTCAGATAACACACAGTGTTAACATTCCACACAGTTCAGATAACACACAGTGTTAACGTTCCACACAGTTCAGGTAACACACAGTGTTAACGTTCCACACAGTTCAGATAACACACAGTGTTAACGTTCCACACAGTTCAGATAACACACAATGTTAACATTCCACACAGTTCAGATAACACACAGTGTTAACGTTCCACACAGTTCAGGTAACACACAGTGTTAACGTTCCACACAGTTCAGGTAACACACAGTGTTAACATTCCACACAGTTCAGATAACACACAGTGTTAACGTTCCTCACAGTTCAGAAAACACACAGTGTTAACGTTCCACACAGTTCAGATGACACACAGTGTTAACGTTCCACACAGTTCCGGTAACGCACAGTGTTAACGTTCCACACAGTTCAGATAACACTCAGTGTTAACGTTCCACACAGTTCAGATAACACACAGTGTTAACGTTCCACACAGTTCAGGTAACACACAGTGTTAACGTTCCACACAGTTCAGTTAACACACAGTTTTAACGTTCTACACAGTTCAGATAACACACAGTGTTATCATTCCACACAGTTCAGATAACACACAGAGTTAACGTTCCACACAGTTCAGATGACACAAGGTGTTAACGTTCCACACAGTTCAGATAACAGACAGTGTTAACGTTCCACACAGTTCAGGTAACACACAGTTTTAACGTTCTACACAGTTCAGATAACACACAGTGTTATCATTCCACACAGTTCAGATAACACACAGTGTTAACGTTCCACACAGTTCAGGTAACACAGAGTGTTAACATTCCACAAAGTTCAGATGACACACAGTGTTAACGTTCCACACAGTTCAGGTAACACACAGTTTTAACATGCCACACAGTTCAGATAACACACAGTGTTAACGTTCCACACAGTTCAGATAACACACAGTGTTAACGTTCCACACAGTTCAGATACCACACAGTGTTAACGTTCCACACAGCTCAGATAACACACAGTGTTGACGTTCCACACAGTTCAGGTAACACTCAGTGTTAACGTTCCACACAGGTCAGATAACACACAGTGTTAACGTTCCACATAGTTCAGGTAACACACAGTGTTAACATTCCACACAGGTCAGATAACACACAGTGTTAACGTTCCACATAGTTCAGGTAACACACAGTGTTAACATTCCACACAGTTCAGGTAACACACAGTGTTAACGTTCCACACTGTTCAGATAAAACACAGTGCTAACACTCCGCACAATTCAGATAAGACACAGTGTTAACGTTCCATACAGTTCAGATAACATGCAGTGTTAACGTTCCACACATGTCAGATAACACACAGTGTTAACGTTCCACACAGTTCAGATAACACACAGTGTTAACGTTCCACATAGTTCAGGTAACACACAGTGTTAACATTCCACACAGTTCAGATAACACACGGTGATAACGTTCCACACAGTTCAGGTAACACACAGTGTTAACGTTCCGCACAGTTCAGATAACACACAGTGTTACCATTCCACACAGTTCAGATAACACACAGTGTTAACATTCCACACAGTTCAGATAACACACAGTGTTAACATTTCACACAGTTCAGATGACACACAGTGTTAACGTTCCATACAGTTCAGGTGACACACAATGTTAACGTTCCACACAGTTCATGTAACACACAGTGTTAACGTTCCACACAGTTCAGATAACACACAGTGTTAACGTTCCACACAGTTCAGATAACACACAATGTTAACATTCCACACAGTTCAGATAACACACAGTGTTAACGTTCCACACAGTTCAGGTAACACACAGTGTTAACGTTCCACACAGTTCAGATAACACACAGTGTTAACGTTCCACACAGTTCAGATAACACACAGTGTTAACGTTCAACACAGTTCAGGTAACACACAGTGTTAACGTTCCACACAGTTCAGGTAACACACAGTGTTAACATTCCACACAGTTCAGATAACACACAGTGTTAACGTTCCACACAGTTCAGAAAACACACAGTGTTAACGTTCCACACATTTCAGATAAGACACAGTGTTAACGTTCCACACAGTTCCGGTAACGCACAGTGTTAACGTTCCACACAGTTCAGATAACACTCAGTGTTAACGTTCCACACAGTTCAGATAACACACAGTGTTAACGTTCCACAAAGCTCAGGTAACACACAGTGTTAACGTTCCACACAGTTCAGTTAACACACAGTGTTAACATTCCACACAGTTCAGATAACACACAGAGTTAACGTTCCACACAGTTCAGATAACACACAGTGTTAACGTTCCACACAGTTCAGATAACAGACAGTGTTAACGTTCCACACAGTTCAGGTAACACACAGTTTTAACGTTCTACACAGTTCAGATAACACACAGTGTTATCATTCCACAAAGTTCAGATAACACACAGTGTTAACGTTCCACACAGTTCAGGTAACACACAGTTTTAACATGCCACACAGTTCAGATAACACACAGTGTTAACGTTCCACACAGTTCAGATAACACACAGTGTTAACGTTCCACACAGTTCAGATACCACACAGTGTTAACGTTCCACACAGTTCAGATAACACACAGTGTTAACGTTCCACACAGTTCAGGTAACACTCAGTGTTAACGTTCCACACAGGTCAGATAACACACAGTGTTAACGTTCCACATAGTTCAGGTAACACACAGTGTTAACATTCCACACAGGCCAGATAACACACAGTGTTAACGTTCCACATAGTTCAGGTAACACACAGTGTTAACATTCCACACAGTTCAGATAACACACGGTGTTAACGTTCCACACAGTTCAGGTAACACACAGTGTTAACGTTCCGCACAGTTCAGGTAACACACAGTGTTAACGTTCCACACTGTTCAGATAAAACACAGTGCTAATACTCCACACAATTCCGATAAGACACAGTGTTAACGTTCCATACAGTTCAGATAACATGCAGTGTTAACGTTCCACACATGTCAGATAACACACAGTGTTAACGTTCCACACAGTTCAGATAACACACAGTGTTAACGTTCCACACAGTTCAGATAACACACAGTGTTAACGTTCTACACAGTTCATATAACACACAGTTTTAACGTCCCACACAGTTCAGGTAACACACAGTGTTAACATTCCACACAGTTCAGATAACACACAGTGTTAACGTTCCACACAGTTCAGATAACACACAGTGTTAACGATCCACACAGTTCAGGTAACACACAGTGTTAACGTTCCACACAGTTCTGGTAACACACAGTGTTAACGTTCCACACAGTTCAGGTAACAAACAGTGTTAACATTCCACACTGGTCAGATAACACACAGTGTTAACGTTCCACACAGTTCAGATAACACACAGTATTAACGTTCCACATACATCAGATAACACACAGTGTTAACGTTCCACACAGTTCAGGTAACACACCGTGTTAACGTTCTACACAGTTCAGATTACACACTGTGTTAACGTTCCACACTGTTCAGATAAAACACAGTGTTAACATTCCACACAGTTCAGATTACACACACTGTTAACATTCCAAACAGTTCAGATAACACCACTGTTAACATTCCACACAGTTCAGATAACACACAGTGTTAACGTTCCACACAGTTCAGATAACACACAGTGTTAACGTTCCACACAGTTCAGATAACACACAATGTTAACATTCCACACAGTTCAGATAACACACAGTGTTAACGTTCCACACAGTTCAGGTAACACACAGTGTTAACGTTCCACACAGTTCAGGTAACACACAGTGTTAACATTCCACACAGTTCAGATAACACACAGTGTTAACGTTCCTCACAGTTCAGAAAACACACAGTGTTGACGTTCCACACAGTTCAGATGACACACAGTGTTAACGTTCCACACAGTTCCGGTAACGCACAGAGTTAACGTTCCACACAGTTCAGATAACACTCAGTGTTAACGTTCCACACAGTTCAGATAACACACAGTGTTAACGTTCCACACAGTTCAGGTAACACACAGTGTTAACGTTCCACACAGTTCAGTTAACACACAGTTTTAACGTTCTACACAGTTCAGATAACACACAGTGTTATCATTCCACACAGTTCAGATAACACACAGAGTTAACGTTCCACACAGTTCAGATGACACAAGGTGTTAACGTTCCACACAGTTCAGATAACAGACAGTGTTAACGTTCCACACAGTTCAGGTAACACACAGTTTTAACGTTCTACACAGTTCAGATAACACACAGTGTTATCATTCCACACAGTTCAGATAACACACAGTGTTAACGTTCCACACAGTTCAGGTAACACAGAGTGTTAACATTCCACAAAGTTCAGATGACACACAGTGTTAACGTTCCACACAGTTCAGGTAACACACAGTTTTAACATGCCACACAGTTCAGATAACACACAGTGTTAACGTTCCACACAGTTCAGATAACACACAGTGTTAACGTTCCACACAGTTCAGATACCACACAGTGTTAACGTTCCACACAGCTCAGATAACACACAGTGTTGACGTTCCACACAGTTCAGGTAACACTCAGTGTTAACGTTCCACACAGGTCAGATAACACACAGTGTTAACGTTCCACATAGTTCAGGTAACACACAGTGTTAACATTCCACACAGGTCAGATAACACACAGTGTTAACGTTCCACATAGTTCAGGTAACACACAGTGTTAACATTCCACACAGTTCAGGTAACACACAGTGTTAACGTTCCACACTGTTCAGATAAAACACAGTGCTAACACTCCGCACAATTCAGATAAGACACAGTGTTAACGTTCCATACAGTTCAGATAACATGCAGTGTTAACGTTCCACACATGTCAGATAACACACAGTGTTAACGTTCCACACAGTTCAGATAACACACAGTGTTAACGTTCCACATAGTTCAGGTAACACACAGTGTTAACATTCCACACAGTTCAGATAACACACGGTGATAACGTTCCACACAGTTCAGGTAACACACAGTGTTAACGTTCCGCACAGTTCAGATAACACACAGTGTTACCATTCCACACAGTTCAGATAACACACAGTGTTAACATTCCACACAGTTCAGATAACACACAGCGTTAACATTTCACACAGTTCAGATGACACACAGTGTTAACGTTCCATACAGTTCAGGTGACACACAATGTTAACGTTCCACACAGTTCAGGTAACACACAGTTTTAACATGCCACACAGTTCAGATAACACACAGTGTTAACGTTCCACACAGTTCAGATAACACACAATGTTAACGTTCCACACAGTTCAGATACCACACAGTGTTAACGTTCCACACAGCTCAGATAACACACAGTGTTGACGTTCCACACAGTTCAGGTAACACTCAGTGTTAACGTTCCACACAGGTCAGATAACACACAGTGTTAACGTTCCACATAGTTCAGGTAACACACAGTGTTAACATTCCACACAGGTCAGATAACACACAGTGTTAACGTTCCACATAGTTCAGGTAACACACAGTGTTAACATTCCACACAGTTCAGGTAACACACAGTGTTAACGTTCCACACTGTTCAGATAAAACACAGTGCTAACACTCCGCACAATTCAGATAAGACACAGTGTTAACGTTCCATACAGTTCAGATAACATGCAGTGTTAACGTTCCACACATGTCAGATAACACACAGTGTTAACGTTCCACACAGTTCAGATAACACACAGTGTTAACGTTCCACATAGTTCAGGTAACACACAGTGTTAACATTCCACACAGTTCAGATAACACACGGTGATAACGTTCCACACAGTTCAGGTAACACACAGTGTTAACGTTCCGCACAGTTCAGATAACACACAGTGTTACCATTCCACACAGTTCAGATAACACACAGTGTTAACATTCCACACAGTTCAGATAACACACAGTGTTAACATTTCACACAGTTCAGATGACACACAGTGTTAACGTTCCATACAGTTCAGGTGACACACAATGTTAACGTTCCACACAGTTCATGTAACACACAGTGTTAACGTTCCACACAGTTCAGATAACACACAGTGTTAACGTTCCACACAGTTCAGATAACACACAATGTTAACATTCCACACAGTTCAGATAACACACAGTGTTAACGTTCCACACAGTTCAGGTAACACACAGTGTTAACGTTCCACACAGTTCAGATAACACACAGTGTTAACGTTCCACACAGTTCAGATAACACACAGTGTTAACGTTCAACACAGTTCAGGTAACACACAGTGTTAACATTCCACACAGTTCAGATAACACACAGTGTTAACGTTCCACACAGTTCAGAAAACACACAGTGTTAACGTTCCACACATTTCAGATAAGACACAGTGTTAACGTTCCACACAGTTCCGGTAACGCACAGTGTTAACGTTCCACACAGTTCAGATAACACTCAGTGTTAACGTTCCACACAGTTCAGATAACACACAGTGTTAACGTTCCACAAAGCTCAGGTAACACACAGTGTTAACGTTCCACACAGTTCAGTTAACACACAGTGTTAACATTCCACACAGTTCAGATAACACACAGAGTTAACGTTCCACACAGTTCAGATAACACACAGTGTTAACGTTCCACACAGTTCAGATAACAGACAGTGTTAACGTTCCACACAGTTCAGGTAACACACAGTTTTAACGTTCTACACAGTTCAGATAACACACAGTGTTATCATTCCACAAAGTTCAGATAACACACAGTGTTAACGTTCCACACAGTTCAGGTAACACACAGTTTTAACATGCCACACAGTTCAGATAACACACAGTGTTAACGTTCCACACAGTTCAGATAACACACAGTGTTAACGTTCCACACAGTTCAGATACCACACAGTGTTAACGTTCCACACAGTTCAGATAACACACAGTGTTAACGTTCCACACAGTTCAGGTAACACTCAGTGTTAACGTTCCACACAGGTCAGATAACACACAGTGTTAACGTTCCACATAGTTCAGGTAACACACAGTGTTAACATTCCACACAGGCCAGATAACACACAGTGTTAACGTTCCACATAGTTCAGGTAACACACAGTGTTAACATTCCACACAGTTCAGATAACACACGGTGTTAACGTTCCACACAGTTCAGGTAACACACAGTGTTAACGTTCCGCACAGTTCAGGTAACACACAGTGTTAACGTTCCACACTGTTCAGATAAAACACAGTGCTAATACTCCACACAATTCCGATAAGACACAGTGTTAACGTTCCATACAGTTCAGATAACATGCAGTGTTAACGTTCCACACATGTCAGATAACACACAGTGTTAACGTTCCACACAGTTCAGATAACACACAGTGTTAACGTTCCACACAGTTCAGATAACACACAGTGTTAACGTTCTACACAGTTCATATAACACACAGTTTTAACGTCCCACACAGTTCAGGTAACACACAGTGTTAACATTCCACACAGTTCAGATAACACACAGTGTTAACGTTCCACACAGTTCAGATAACACACAGTGTTAACGATCCACACAGTTCAGGTAACACACAGTGTTAACGTTCCACACAGTTCTGGTAACACACAGTGTTAACGTTCCACACAGTTCAGGTAACAAACAGTGTTAACATTCCACACTGGTCAGATAACACACAGTGTTAACGTTCCACACAGTTCAGATAACACACAGTATTAACGTTCCACATACATCAGATAACACACAGTGTTAACGTTCCACACAGTTCAGGTAACACACCGTGTTAACGTTCTACACAGTTCAGATTACACACTGTGTTAACGTTCCACACTGTTCAGATAAAACACAGTGTTAACATTCCACACAGTTCAGATTACACACACTGTTAACATTCCAAACAGTTCAGATAACACCACTGTTAACATTCCACACAGTTCAGATAACACACAGTGTTAACGTTCCACACAGTTCAGATAACACACAGTGTTAACGTTCCACACAGTTCAGATAACACACAATGTTAACATTCCACACAGTTCAGATAACACACAGTGTTAACGTTCCACACAGTTCAGGTAACACACAGTGTTAACGTTCCACACAGTTCAGGTAACACACAGTGTTAACATTCCACACAGTTCAGATAACACACAGTGTTAACGTTCCTCACAGTTCAGAAAACACACAGTGTTGACGTTCCACACAGTTCAGATGACACACAGTGTTAACGTTCCACACAGTTCCGGTAACGCACAGAGTTAACGTTCCACACAGTTCAGATAACACTCAGTGTTAACGTTCCACACAGTTCAGATAACACACAGTGTTAACGTTCCACACAGTTCAGGTAACACACAGTGTTAACGTTCCACACAGTTCAGTTAACACACAGTTTTAACGTTCTACACAGTTCAGATAACACACAGTGTTATCATTCCACACAGTTCAGATAACACACAGAGTTAACGTTCCACACAGTTCAGATGACACAAGGTGTTAACGTTCCACACAGTTCAGATAACAGACAGTGTTAACGTTCCACACAGTTCAGGTAACACACAGTTTTAACGTTCTACACAGTTCAGATAACACACAGTGTTATCATTCCACACAGTTCAGATAACACACAGTGTTAACGTTCCACACAGTTCAGGTAACACAGAGTGTTAACATTCCACAAAGTTCAGATGACACACAGTGTTAACGTTCCACACAGTTCAGGTAACACACAGTTTTAACATGCCACACAGTTCAGATAACACACAGTGTTAACGTTCCACACAGTTCAGATAACACACAGTGTTAACGTTCCACACAGTTCAGATACCACACAGTGTTAACGTTCCACACAGCTCAGATAACACACAGTGTTGACGTTCCACACAGTTCAGGTAACACTCAGTGTTAACGTTCCACACAGGTCAGATAACACACAGTGTTAACGTTCCACATAGTTCAGGTAACACACAGTGTTAACATTCCACACAGGTCAGATAACACACAGTGTTAACGTTCCACATAGTTCAGGTAACACACAGTGTTAACGTTCCACACAGTTCAGATAACACACAATGTTAACATTCCACACAGTTCAGATAACACACAGTGTTAACGTTCCACACAGTTCAGGTAACACACAGTGTTAACGTTCCACACAGTTCAGATAACACACAGTGTTAACGTTCAACACAGTTCAGGTAACACACAGTGTTAACGTTCCACACAGTTCAGGTAACACACAGTGTTAACATTCCACACAGTTCAGATAACACACAGTGTTAACGTTCCACACAGTTCAGAAAACACACAGTGTTAACGTTCCACACATTTCAGATAAGACACAGTGTTAACGTTCCACATAGTTCCGGTAACGCACAGTGTTAACGTTCCACACAGTTCAGATAACACTCAGTGTTAACGTTCCACACAGTTCAGATAACACACAGTGTTAACGTTCCACAAAGCTCAGGTAACACACAGTGTTAACGTTCCACACAGTTCAGTTAACACACAGTGTTAACATTCCACACAGTTCAGATAACACACAGAGTTAACGTTCCACACAGTTCAGATAACACACAGTGTTAACGTTCCACACAGTTCAGATAACAGACAGTGTTAACGTTCCACACAGTTCAGGTAACACACAGTTTTAACGTTCTACACAGTTCGGATAACACACAGTGTTATCATTCCACAAAGTTCAGATAACACACAGTGTTAACGTTCCACACAGTTCAGGTAACACACAGTTTTAACATGCCACACAGTTCAGATAACACACAGTGTTAACGTTCCACACAGTTCAGATAACACACAGTGTTAACGTTCCACACAGTTCAGATACCACACAGTGTTAACGTTCCACACAGTTCAGATAACACACAGTGTTAACGTTCCACACAGTTCAGGTAACACTCAGTGTTAACGTTCCACACAGGTCAGATAACACACAGTGTTAACGTTCCACATAGTTCAGGTAACACACAGTGTTAACATTCCACACAGGCCAGATAACACACAGTGTTAACGTTCCACATAGTTCAGGTAACACACAGTGTTAACATTCCACACAGTTCAGATAACACACGGTGTTAACGTTCCACACAGTTCAGGTAACACACAGTGTTAACGTTCCGCACAGTTCAGGTAACACACAGTGTTAACGTTCCACACAGTTCAGATAACACACAGTGTTAACGTTCTACACAGTTCAGGTAACACACAGTGTTAACATTCCACACAGTTCAGATAACACACAGGGTTAACGTTCCACACAGTTCAGATAACACACAGTGTTAACGATCCACACAGTTCAGGTAACACACAGTGTTAACGTTCCACACAGTTCAGGTAACACACAGTGTTAACGTTCCACAAAGTTCAGATAACACACAGTGTTCACGTTCCAAACAGTTCAGATAACACACAGTGTTAACGTTCCACACAGTTCAGATAACAAACAGTGTTAACGTTCCACATTGTTCAGTTAAAACACAGGGTTAACGTTCCACACAGTTCAGATAACACACAGTGTTAACGTTCCACACAGTTCAGATAACACACAGTGTTAAAGTTCCATACAGTTCAGGTGACACACAATGTTAACGTTCCACACAGTTCAGGTAACACACAGTGTTAACGTTCCACACAGTTCAGATAACACACAGTGTTACCATTCCACACAGTTCAGATAACACACAGTGTTAACATTCCACACAGTTCAGATAACACACAGTGTTAACGTTCCATACAGTTCAGGTGACACACAATGTTAACGTTCCACACAGTTCAGGTAACACACAGTGTTAACGTTCCACACAGTTCAGATAACACACAGTGTTAACGTTCCACACAGTTCAGATAACACACAGTGTTAACATTCCACACAGATCAGATAACACACAGTGTTAACGTTCCACACAGTTCAGGTAACACACAGTGTTAACGTTCCACACAGTTCAGATAACACACAGTGTTAACGTTCTACACAGTTCAGATAACACACAGTGTTAACGTTCATCACAGTTCAGGTAACACACAGTGTTAACGTTCCACACAGTTCAGGTAACACTCAGTGTTAACATTCCGCACAGTTCAGATAACACACAGTGTTAACGTTCCTCACAGTTCAGAAAACACACAGTGTTAACGTTCCACACAGTTCAGATGACACACAGTGTTAACGTTCCACACAGTTCCGGTAACGCACAGTGTTAACGTTCCACACAGTTCAGATAACACTCAGTGTTAACGTTCCACACAGTTCAGATAACACACAGTGTTAACGTTCCACACAATTCAGGTAACACACAGTGTTAACGTTCCACACAGTTCAGTTAACACACAGTTTTAACGTTCTACACAGTTCAGATAACACAGATAACACACAGTGTTATCATTCCACACAGTTCAGATAACACACAGAGTTAACGTTCCACACAGTTCAGATGACACAAGGTCAGGTAACCACACAGTTCAGGTAACACACAGTGTTAACGTTCCACACAGTTCAGATAACACACAGTGTTAACGTTCCACACAGTTCAGATAACACACAGTGTTAACATTCCACACAGTTCAGATAACACACAGTGTTAACGTTCCATAAAGTTCAGGTGACACACAATGTTAACGTTCCACACAGTTCAGGTAACACACAGTGTTAACGTTCCACACAGTTCAGGTAACACACAGTGTTAACGTTCCACACAGTTCAGGTAACACACAGTGTTAACATTCCACACAGTTCAGATAACACACAGTGTTAACGTTCCTCACAGTTCAGAAAACACACAGTGTTAACGTTCCACACAGTTCAGATGACACACAGTGTTAACGTTCCACACAGTTCCGGTAACGCACAGTGTTAACGTTCCACACAGTTCAGATAACACTCAGTGTTAACGTTCCACACAGTTCAGATAACACACAGTGTTAACTTTCCACACAGTTCAGGTAACACACAGTTTTAACGTTCTACACAGTTCAGATAACACACAGTGTTATCATTCCACACAGTTCAGATAACACACAGTGTTAACGTTCCACACAGTTCAGGTAACACACAGTGTTAACGTTCCGCACAGTTCAGGTAACACACAGTGTTAACGTTCCACACTGTTCAGATAAAACACAGTGCTAACACTCCACACAATTCAGATAAGACACAGTGTTAACGTTCCATACAGTTCAGATAACATGCAGTGTTAACGTTCCACACATGTCAGATAACACACAGTGTTAACGTTCCATACAGTTCAGATAACATGCAGTGTTAACGTTCCACACATGTCAGATAACACACAGTGTTAACGTTCCACACAGTTCAGATAACACACAGTGTTAACGTTCCACACATGTCAGATAACACACAGTGTTAACATTCCACACAGTTCAGATAACACACAGTGTTAACATTCCACACAGTTCAGATAACACACAGTGTTAACGTTCCACACAGTTCAGGTAACACACAGTGGTACCATTCCACACAGTTCAGATAACACACAGTGTTACCATTCCACACAGTTCAGATAACACACAGTGTTAACATTCCACACAGTTCAGATAACACACAGTGTTAACGTTCCACACAATTCAGGTAACACACAGTGTTAACGTTCCACACAGTTCAGTTAACACACAGTTTTAACGTTCTACACAGTTCAGATAACACAGATAACACACAGTGTTATCATTCCACACAGTTCAGATAACACACAGAGTTAACGTTCCACACAGTTCAGATGACACAAGGTCAGGTAACCACACAGTTCAGGTAACACACAGTGTTAACGTTCCACAGAGTTCAGATAACACACAGTGTTAACGTTCCACACAGTTCAGATAACACACAGTGTTAACATTCCACACAGTTCAGATAACACACAGTGTTAACGTTCCATAAAGTTCAGGTGACACACAATGTTAACGTTCCACACAGTTCAGGTAACACACAGTGTTAACGTTCCACACAGTTCAGGTAACACACAGTGTTAACGTTCCACACAGTTCAGGTAACACACAGTGTTAACATTCCACACAGTTCAGATAACACACAGTGTTAACGTTCCTCACAGTTCAGAAAACACACAGTGTTAACGTTCCACACAGTTCAGATGACACACAGTGTTAACGTTCCACACAGTTCCGGTAACGCACAGTGTTAACGTTCCACACAGTTCAGATAACACTCAGTGTTAACGTTCCACACAGTTCAGATAACACACAGTGTTAACTTTCCACACAGTTCAGGTAACACACAGTTTTAACGTTCTACACAGTTCAGATAACACACAGTGTTATCATTCCACACAGTTCAGATAACACACAGTGTTAACGTTCCACACAGTTCAGGTAACACCCAGTGTTAACGTTCCGCACAGTTCAGGTAACACACAGTGTTAACGTTCCACACTGTTCAGATAAAACACAGTGCTAACACTCCACACAATTCAGATAAGACACAGTGTTAACGTTCCATACAGTTCAGATAACATGCAGTGTTAACGTTCCACACATGTCAGATAACACACAGTGTTAACGTTCCATACAGTTCAGATAACATGCAGTGTTAACGTTCCACACATGTCAGATAACACACAGTGTTAACGTTCCACACAGTTCAGATAACACACAGTGTTAACGTTCCACACATGTCAGATAACACACAGTGTTAACATTCCACACAGTTCAGATAACACACAGTGTTAACATTCCACACAGTTCAGATAACACACAGTGTTAACGTTCCACACAGTTCAGGTAACACACAGTGGTACCATTCCACACAGTTCAGATAACACACAGTGTTACCATTCCACACAGTTCAGATAACACACAGTGTTAACATTCCACACAGTTCAGATAACACACAGTGTTAACGTTCCATACAGTTCAGGTGACACACAATGTTAACGTTCCACACAGTTCAGGTAACACACAGTATTAACGTTCCACACAGTTCAGATAACACACAGTGTTAACGTTCCACACAGTTCAGATAACACACAATGTTAACATTCCACACAGTTCAGATAACACACAGTGTTAACGTTCCACACAGTTCAGGTAACACACAGTGTTAACGTTCCACACAGTTCAGATAACACACAGTGTTAACGTTCCACACAGTTCAGATAACACACAGTGTTAACATTCCACACAGTTCAGATAACACACAGTGTTAACGTTCCACACAGTTCAGGTAACACACAGTGTTAACGTTCCACACAGTTCAGGTAACACACAGTGTTAACATTCCACACAGTTCAGATAACACACAGTGTTAACGTTCCTCACAGTTCAGAAAACACACAGTGTTAACGTTCCACACAGTTCAGATGACACACAGTGTTAACGTTCCACACAGTTCCGGTAACGCACAGTGTTAACGTTCCACACAGTTCAGATAACACTCAGTGTTAACGTTCCACACAGTTCAGATAACACACAGTGTTAACGTTCCACACAGTTCAGGTAACACACAGTGTTAACCTTCCACACAGTTCAGTTAACACACAGTTTTAACGTTCTACACAGTTCAGATAACACACAGTGTTATCATTCCACACAGTTCAGATAACACACAGAGTTAACGTTCCACGCAGTTCAGATGACACAAGGTGTTAACGTTCCACACAGTTCAGATAACAGACAGTGTTAACGTTCCACACAGTTCAGGTAACACACAGTTTTAACGTTCTACACAGTTCAGATAACACACAGTGTTATCATTCCACACAGTTCAGATAACACACATTGTTAACGTTCCACACAGTTCGGGTAAGACAGAGTGTTAACATTCCACAAAGTTCAGATGACACACAGTGTTAACGTTCCACACAGTTCAGGTAACACACAGTTTTAACATGCCACACAGTTCAGATAACACACAGTGTTAACGTTCCACACAGTTCAGATAACACACAGTGTTAACGTTCCACACAGTTCAGATACCACACAGTGTTAACGTTCCACACAGCTCAGATAACACACAGTGTTGACGTTCCACACAGTTCAGGTAACACTCAGTGTTAACGTTCCACACAGGTCAGATAACACACAGTGTTAACGTTCCACATAGTTCAGGTAACACACAGTGTTAACATTCCACACAGGTCAGATAACACACAGTGTTAACGTTCCACATAGTTCAGGTAACACACAGTGTTAACATTCCACACAGTTCAGGTAACACACAGTGTTAACGTTCCACACTGTTCAGATAAAACACAGTGCTAACACTCCGCACAATTCAGATAAGACACAGTGTTAACGTTCCATACAGTTCAGATAACATGCAGTGTTAACGTTCCACACATGTCAGATAACACACAGTGTTAACGTTCCACACAGTTCAGATAACACACAGTGTTAACGTTCCACATAGTTCAGGTAACACACAGTGTTAACATTCCACACAGTTCAGATAACACACGGTGATAACGTTCCACACAGTTCAGGTAACACACAGTGTTAACGTTCCGCACAGTTCAGATAACACACAGTGTTACCATTCCACACAGTTCAGATAACACACAGTGTTAACATTCCACACAGTTCAGATAACACACAGTGTTAACATTTCACACAGTTCAGATGACACACAGTGTTAACGTTCCATACAGTTCAGGTGACACACAATGTTAACGTTCCACACAGTTCATGTAACACACAGTGTTAACGTTCCACACAGTTCAGATAACACACAGTGTTAACGTTCCACACAGTTCAGATAACACACAATGTTAACATTCCACACAGTTCAGATAACACACAGTGTTAACGTTCCACACAGTTCAGGTAACACACAGTGTTAACGTTCCACACAGTTCAGATAACACACAGTGTTAACGTTCCACACAGTTCAGATAACACACAGTGTTAACGTTCAACACAGTTCAGGTAACACACAGTGTTAACGTTCCACACTGTTCAGATAAAACACAGTGCTAACACTCCACACAATTCAGATAAGACACAGTGTTAACGTTCCATACAGTTCAGATAACATGCAGTGTTAACGTTCCACACATGTCAGATAACACACAGTGTTAACGTTCCATACAGTTCAGATAACATGCAGTGTTAACGTTCCTCACATGTCAGATAACACACAGTGTTAACGTTCCACACAGTTCAGATAACACACAGTGTTAACGTTCCACACATGTCAGATAACACACAGTGTTAACATTCCACACAGTTCAGATAACACACAGTGTTAACATTCCACACAGTTCAGATAACACACAGTGTTAACGTTCCACACAGTTCAGGTAACACACAGTGGTACCATTCCACACAGTTCAGATAACACACAGTGTTACCATTCCACACAGTTCAGATAACACACAGTGTTAACATTCCACACAGTTCAGATAACACACAGTGTTAACGTTCCATACAGTTCAGGTGACACACAATGTTAACGTTCCACACAGTTCAGGTAACACACAGTGTTAACGTTCCACACAGTTCAGATAACACACAGTGTTAACGTTCCACACAGTTCAGATAACACACAATGTTAACATTCCACACAGTTCAGATAACACACAGTGTTAACGTTCCACACAGTTCAGGTAACACACAGTGTTAACGTTCCACACAGTTCAGATAACACACAGTGTTAACGTTCCACACAGTTCAGATAACACACAGTGTTAACATTCCACACAGTTCAGATAACACACAGTGTTAACGTTCCACACAGTTCAGGTAACACACAGTGTTAACGTTCCACACAGTTCAGATAACACTCAGTGTTAACGTTCCACACAGTTCAGATAACACACAATGTTAACATTCCACACAGTTCAGATAACACACAGTGTTAACGTTCCACACAGTTCAGGTAACACACAGTGTTAACGTTCCACACAGTTCAGGTAACACACAGTGTTAACATTCCACACAGTTCAGATAACACACAGTGTTAACGTTCCTCACAGTTCAGAAAACACACAGTGTTAACGTTCCACACAGTTCAGATGACACACAGTGTTAACGTTCCACACAGTTCCGGTAACGCACAGTGTTAACGTTCCACACAGTTCAGATAACACTCAGTGTTAACGTTCCACACAGTTCAGATAACACACAGTGTTAACGTTCCACACAGTTCAGGTAACACACAGTGTTAACGTTCCACACAGTTCAGTTAACACACAGTTTTAACGTTCTACACAGTTCAGATAACACACAGTGTTATCATTCCACACAGTTCAGATAACACACAGAGTTAACGTTCCACACAGTTCAGATGACACAAGGTGTTAACGTTCCACACAGTTCAAATAACAGACAGTGTTAACGTTCCACAGAGTTCAGGTAACACACAGTTTTAACGTTCTACACAGTTCAGATAACACACAGTGTTATCATTCCACACAGTTCAGATAACACACAGTGTTAACGTTCCACACAGTTCAGGTAACACAGAGTGTTAACATTCCACAAAGTTCAGATGACACACAGTGTTAACGTTCCACACAGTTCAGGTAACACACAGTTTTAACATGCCACACAGTTCAGATAACACACAGTGTTAACGTTCCACACAGTTCAGATAACACACAGTGTTAACGTTCCACACAGTTCAGATACCACACAGTGTTAACGTTCCACACAGCTCAGATAACACACAGTGTTGACGTTCCACACAGTTCAGGTAACACTCAGTGTTAACGTTCCACACAGGTCAGATAACACACAGTGTTAACGTTCCACATAGTTCAGGTAACACACAGTGTTAACATTCCACACAGGTCAGATAACACACAGTGTTAACGTTCCACATAGTTCAGGTAACACACAGTGTTAACATTCCACACAGTTCAGGTAACACACAGTGTTAACGTTCCACACTGTTCAGATAAAACACAGTGCTAACACTCCGCACAATTCAGATAAGACACAGTGTTAACGTTCCATACAGTTCAGATAACATGCAGTGTTAACGTTCCACACATGTCAGATAACACACAGTGTTAACGTTCCACACAGTTCAGATAACACACAGTGTTAACGTTCCACATCGTTCAGGTAACACACAGTGTTAACATTCCACACAGTTCAGATAACACACGGTGATAACGTTCCACACAGTTCAGGTAACACACAGTGTTAACGTTCCGCACAGTTCAGATAACACACAGTGTTACCATTCCACACAGTTCAGATAACACACAGTGTTAACATTCCACACAGTTCAGATAACACACAGTGTTAACATTTCACACAGTTCAGATGACACACAGTGTTAACGTTCCATACAGTTCAGGTGACACACAATGTTAACGTTCCACACAGTTCATGTAACACACAGTGTTAACGTTCCACACAGTTCAGATAACACACAGTGTTAACGTTCCACACAGTTCAGATAACACACAATGTTAACATTCCACACAGTTCAGATAACACACAGTGTTAACGTTCCACACAGTTCAGGTAACACACAGTGTTAACGTTCCACACAGTTCAGATAACACACAGTGTTAACGTTCCACACAGTTCAGATAACACACAGTGTTAACGTTCAACACAGTTCAGGTAACACACAGTGTTAACGTTCCACACAGTTCAGGTAACACACAGTGTTAACATTCCACACAGTTCAGATAACACACAGTGTTAACGTTCCACACAGTTCAGAAAACACACAGTGTTAACGTTCCACACATTTCAGATAAGACACAGTGTTAACGTTCCACACAGTTCCGGTAACGCAGAGTGTTAACGTTCCACACAGTTCAGATAACACTCAGTGTTAACGTTCCACACAGTTCAGATAACACACAGTGTTAACGTTCCACAAAGCTCAGGTAACACACAGTGTTAACGTTCCACACAGTTCAGTTAACACACAGTGTTAACATTCCACACAGTTCAGATAAAACACAGAGTTAACGTTCCACACAGTTCAGATAACACACAGTGTTAACGTTCCACACAGTTCAGATAACAGACAGTGTTAACGTTCCACACAGTTCAGGTAACACACAGTTTTAACGTTCTACACAGTTCAGATAACACACAGTGTTATCATTCCACAAAGTTCAGATAACACACAGTGTTAACGTTCCACACAGTTCAGGTAACACACAGTTTTAACATGCCACACAGTTCAGATAACACACAGTGTTAACGTTCCACACAGTTCAGATAACACACAGTGTTAACGTTCCACACAGTTCAGATACCACACAGTGTTAACGTTCCACACAGTTCAGATAACACACAGTGTTAACGTTCCACACAGTTCAGGTAACACTCAGTGTTAACGTTCCACACAGGTCAGATAACACACAGTGTTAACGTTCCACATAGTTCAGGTAACACACAGTGTTAACATTCCACACAGGCCAGATAACACACAGTGTTAACGTTCCACATAGTTCAGGTAACACACAGTGTTAACATTCCACACAGTTCAGATAACACACGGTGTTAACGTTCCACACAGTTCAGGTAACACACAGTGTTAACGTTCCGCACAGTTCAGGTAACACACAGTGTTAACGTTCCACACAGTTCAGATAACACACAGTGTTAACGTTCTACACAGTTCATATAACACACAGTTTTAACGTCCCACACAGTTCAGGTAACACACAGTGTTAACATTCCACACAGTTCAGATAACACACAGTGTTAACGTTCCACACAGTTCAGATAACACACAATGGTAACGATCCACACAGTTCAGGTAACACACAGTGTTAACGTTCCACACAGTTCTGGTAACACACAGTGTTAACGTTCCACACAGTTCAGGTAACAAACAGTGTTAACATTCCACACTGGTCAGATAACACACAGTGTTAACGTTCCACACAGTTCAGATAACACACAGTATTAACGTTCCACATACATCAGATAACACACAGTGTTAACGTTCCACACAGTTCAGGTAACACACCGTGTTAACGTTCTACACAGTTCAGATTACACACTGTGTTAACGTTTCACACTGTTCAGATAAAACACAGTGTTAACATTCCACACAGTTCAGATTACACACACTGTTAACATTCCAAACAGTTCAGATAACACCACTGTTAACATTCCACACAGTTCAGATAACACACAGTGTTAACGTTCCACACAGTTCAGATAGCATACAGTGTTAACGTTCCACACAGTTCAGATAACACATAGTGTTAACGTTCCACACAGTTCAGATAACACACAGTGTTAACGTTCCACACAGTTCAGATAACACACAGTGTTAACGTTCCACACAGTTCAGATAACACGCTGTGTTAACGTTCCACACAGTTCAGACAACACACAGTGTTATCATTCCACACAGTTCAGTTAACACACAGTCTTAACTTTCTACAAAGTTCAGATAACACACAGTGTTAACGTTCCACACAGTTCAGGTAACACACAGTGATAACATTCCACACAGTTCAGATAACACACAGTGTTAACGTTCCACACAGTTCATATATCGCACAGTGTTAACGTTCCACAGAGTTCAGGTAACACACAGTGTTAACATTCCACACAGTTCACGCAACACACAGTGTTAACGTTCCACACAGTTCAGATAACACACAGTGTTAAAATTCCACACAGTTCAGATAACACACAGTGTTAATGTTTCACACAATTCAGGTAACACACAGTGTTAACGTTCCACACAGTTCAGATAACACACAGTGTTAACAAACCACACAGTTCAGATAACACACACTGTTAACATTACACATAGTTCAGATAACACACAGTGTTAACATTCCACACAATTCAGATAACAAACAGTTTTAACGTTCCACACAGTTCAGATAACACACAGTATTAACGTTCCACACAGTTCAGGTAACACACAGTGTTAACGTTCCACACAGTTTAGATAACACACAGTGTTAACATGCCACACAGTTCAGATAACACACACTGTTAACATTCTACACAGTTCAGGTAACACACAGTGTTAACGTTCCACACAGTTCAGGTAACACACAGTGTTAACGTTCCATACAGTTCAGATAACACACAGTGTTAACGTTCCACACAGTTCAGATAACACACAGTGTTAACGTTCCACACAGTTCATATAACACACAGTGTTAATGTTCCATACAGTTCAGATAACATACAGTGTTAACATAACACGCAGTTCAGATAACACACAGTGTTAACATTCCACACAGTTCAGATAACACACAGTGTTAACATTCCACACAGTTCAGATAACACACAGTGTTAACGTTCCTCACAGTTCAGATAACACACAGTGTTCACGTTCCACACAGTTCAGATAACACACAGTGTTAACGTTCCACACAGTTCAGGTAACACACAGTGTTAACGTTCCACACAGTTCAGATAACACACAGTGTTAACATTCCACACAGTTCAGATAACACACAGTGTTAACGTTCCACACAGTTCAGATAACACACAGTGTTCACGTTCCACACAGTTCAGGTAACACACAGTGTTAACGTTCCACACAGTTCAGGTAACACACAGTGTTAACGTTCCACAAAGTTCAGATAACACACAGTGTTCACGTTCCAAACAGTTCAGATAACACACAGTGTTAACGTTCCACACAGTTCAGACAACAAACAGTGTTAACGTTCCACACTGATCAGATAAAACACAGTGTTAACGTTCCACACAGTTCAGATAACACACAGTGTTAACGTTCCACACAGTTCAGATAACACACAGTGTTCACGTTCCAAACAGTTCAGATAACACACAGTGTTAACATTCCGCACAGTTCAGATAACACACAGTGTTAACATTCCACACAGTTCAGATAACACACAGTGCTAACGTTCCACACAGTTCAGATAACACACGGTGTTAACGTTCCACACTGTTCAGATAAATCACAGTGTTAACGTTCCACACAGTTCAGATAACACACAGTGTTAACATTGCACACAGTTCAGATAACACACAGTGTTAACGTTCTACACAGTTCAGATAACACACAGTGTTAACGTTCCATACAGTTCAGGTGACACACAATGTTAACGTTCCACACAGTTCAGGTAACACACAGTGTTAACGTTCCACACAGTTCAGATAACACACAGTGTTACCGTTCCACACAGTTCAGATAACACACAGTGTTAACATTCCACACAGTTCAGATAACACACAGTGTTAACGTTCCATACAGTTCAGGTGACACACAATGTTAACGTTCCACACAGTTCAGGTAACACACAGTGTTAACGTTCCACACAGTTCAGATAACACACAGTGTTAACGTTCCACACAGTTCAGATAACACACAGTGTTAACGTTCCACACAGTTCAGATAACACACAATGTTAACATTCCACACAGTTCAGATAACACACAGTGTTAACGTTCCACACAGTTCAGGTAACACACAGTGTTAACGTTCCACACAGTTCAGATAACACACAGTGTTAACGTTCCACACAGTTCAGATAACACACAGTGTTAACGTTCAACACAGTTCAGGTAACACACAGTGTTAACGTTCCACACAGTTCAGGTAACACACAGTGTTAACATTCCACACAGTTCAGATAACACACAGTGTTAACATTCCACACAGTTCAGAAAACACACAGTGTTAACGTTCCACACAGTTCAGATAAGACACAGTGTTAACGTTCCACACAGTTCCGGTAACGCACAGTGTTAACGTTCCACACAGTTCAGATAACACTCAGTGTTAACGTTCCACACAGTTCAGATAACACACAGTGTTAACGTTCCACACAGTTCAGGTAACACACAGTGTTAACGTTCCACACAGTTCAGTTAACACACAGTGTTAACATTCCACACAGTTCAGATAACACACAGAGTTAACGTTCCACACAGTTCAGATAACACACAGTGTTAACGTTCCACACAGTTCAGATAACAGACAGTGTTAACGTTCCACACAGTTCAGGTAACACACAGTTTTAACGCTCTACACAGTTCAGATAACACACAGTGTTATCATTCCACAAAGTTCAGATAACACACAGTGTTAACGTTCCACACAGTTCAGGTAACACACAGTTTTAACATGCCACACAGTTCAGATAACACACAGTGTTAACGTTCCACACAGTTCAGATAACACACAGTGTTAACGTTCCACACAGTTCAGATACCACACAGTGTTAACGTTCCACACAGTTCAGATAACACACAGTGTTAACGTTCCACACAGTTCAGGTAACACTCAGTGTTAACGTTCCACACAGTTCAGATAACACATCGTGTTAACGTTCCACACAGTTCAGATAACACACAGTGTTAACGTTCCACACAGTTCAGATAACACACAGTGTTAACGTTCCACACAGTTCAGATAACACACAGTGTTAACGTTCCACACAGTTCAGATACCACACAGTGTTAACGTTCCACACAGTTCAGATAACACACAGTGTTAACGTTCCACACAGTTCAGGTAACACTCAGTGTTAACGTTCCACACAGGTCAGATAACACACAGTGTTAACGTTCCACATAGTTCAGGTAACACACAGTGTTAACATTCCACACAGGTCAGATAACACATAGTGTTAACGTTCCACATAGTTCAGGTAACACACAGTGTTAACATTCCACACAGTTCAGATAACACACGGTGTTAACGTTCCACACAGTTCAGGTAACACACAGTGTTAACGTTCCGCACAGTTCAGGTAACACACAGTGTTAACGTTCCACACTGTTCAGATAAAACACAATGCTAACACTCCACACAATTCCGATAAGACACAGTGTTAACGTTCCAACCAGTTCAGATAACATGCAGTGTTATCGTTCCACACATGTCAGATAACACACAGTGTTAACGTTCCACACAGTTCAGATAACACACAGTGTTAACGTTCCACACAGTTCAGATAACACACAGTGTTAACGTTCTACACAGTTCATATAACACACAGTTATAACGTCCCACACAGTTCAGGTAACACACAGTGTTAACATTCCACACAGTTCAGATAACACACAGTGTTAACTTTCCACACAGTTCAGATAACACACAGTGTTAACGTTCCACACAGTTCAGGTAACACACAGTGTTAACGTTCCACACAGTTCTGGTAACACACAGTGTTAACGTTCCACACAGTTCAGGTAACAAACAGTGTTAACATTCCACACTGGTCAGATAACACACAGTGTTAACGTTCCACACAGTTCAGATAACACACACTATTAACGTTCCACATACATCAGATAACACAGAGTGTTAACGTTCCACACAGTTCAGGTAACACACCGTGTTAACGTTCTACACAGTTCAGATTACACACTGTGCTAACGTTCCACACTTTTCAGATAAAACACAGTGTTAACATTCAACACAGTTCAGATTACACACACTGTTAACATTCCAAACAGTTCAGATAACACCACTGTTAACATTCCACACAGTTCAGATAACACACAGTGTTAACGTTCCACACAGTTCAGATAACACACAGTGTTAACGTTCCACACAGTTCAGATAACACATCGTGTTAACGTTCCACACAGTTCAGATAACACACAGTGTTAACGTTCCACACAGTTCAGATAACACACAGTGTTAACGTTCCACACAGTTCAGATAACACGCTGTGTTAACGTTCCACACAGTTCAGACAACACACAGTGTTATCATTCCACACAGTTCAGTTAACACACAGTCTTAACGTTCCACAAAGTTCAGATAACACACAGTGTTAACGTTCCACACAGTTCAGGTAACACACAGTGTTAACATTCCACACAGTTCAGATGACACACAGTGTTAACGTTCCACACAGTTCATATATCGCACAGTGTTAACGTTCCACAGAGTTCAGGTAACACACAGTATTAACATTCCACACAGTTCAGGTAACACACAGTGTTAACGTTCCACACAGTTCAGATAACACACAGTGTTAAAATTCCACACAGTTCAGATAACACACAGTGTTAACTTTTCACACAATTCAGGTAACACACAGTGTTAACGTTCCACACAGTTCAGATAACACACAGTGTTAACACTCCACACAGTTCAGATAACACACACTGTTAACATTACACATAGTTCAGATAACACACAGTGTTAACATTCCACACAATTCAGATAACAAACAGTTTTAACGTTCTACACAGTTCAGATCACACACAGTATTAACGTTCCACACAGTTCAGGTAACACACAGTGTTAACGTTCCACACAGTTTAGATAACACACAGTGTTAACATGCCACACAGTTCAGATAACACACACTGTTAACATTCTACACAGTTCAGGTAACACACAGTGTTAACGTTCCACACAGTTCAGGTAACACACAGTATTAACGTTCCATACAGTTCAGATAACACACAGTGTTAACGTTCCACACAGTTCAGATAACACACAGTCTTAACGTTCCACACAGTTCATATAACACACAGTGTTAATGTTCCACACAGTTCAGATAACATACAGTGTTAACATAACACGCAGTTCAGATAACACACAGTGTTAACATTCCACACAGTTCAGATAACACACAGTGTTAACATTCCACACAGTTCAGATAACACACAGTGTTAACGTTCCTCACAGTTCAGATAACACACAGTGTTCACGTTCCACACAGTTCAGATAACACACAGTGTTAACGTTCCACACAGTTCAGGTAACACACAGTGTTAACGTTCCACACAGTTCAGATAACACACAGTGTTAACATTCCACACAGTTCAGATAACACACAGTGTTAACGTTCCAAACAGTTCAGATAACACACAGTGTTCACGTTCCACACAGTTCAGGTAACACACAGTGTTAACGTTCCACACAGTTCAGGTAACACACAGTGATAACGTTCCACAAAGTTCAGATAACACACAGTGTTCACGTTCCAAACAGTTCAGATAACACACAGTGTTAACGTTCCACACAGTTCAGACAACAAACAGTGTTAACGTTCCACACTGTTCAGATAAAACACAGTGTTAACGTTCCACACAGTTCAGATAACACACAGTGTTAACGTTCCACACAGTTCAGATAACACACAGTGTTCACGTTCCAAACAGTTCAGATAACACACAGTGTTAACATTCCACACAGTTCAGATAACACACAGTGTTAACATTCGACACAGTTCAGATAACACACAGTGCTAACGTTCCACACAGTTCAGATAACACACGGTGTTAACGTTCCACACTGTTCAGATAAATCACAGTGTTAACGTTCCACACAGTTCAGATAACACACAGTGTTAACATTGCACACAGTTCAGATAACACACAGTGTTAACGTTCTACACAGTTCAGATAACACACAGTGTTAACGTTCCATACAGTTCAGGTGACACACAATGTTAACGTTCCACACAGTTCAGGTAACACACAGTGTTAACGTTCCACACAGTTCAGATAACACACAGTGTTACCGTTCCACACAGTTCAGATAACACACTGTGTTAACATTCCACACAGTTCAGATAACACACAGTGTTAACGTTCCATACAGTTCAGGTGACACACAATGTTAACGTTCCACACAGTTCAGATAACATACAGTGTTAACGTTCCACACAGTTCAGATAACACACAATGTTAACATTCCACACAGTTCAGATAACACACAGTGTTAACGTTCCACACAGTTCAGGTAACACACAGTGTTAACGTTCCACACAGTTCAGATAACATACAGTGTTAACGTTCCACACAGTTCTGATAACACACAGTGTTAACGTTCAACACAGTTCAGGTAACACAGAGTGTTAACGTTCCACAAAGTTCAGGTAACACACAGTGTTAACATTCCACACAGTTCAGATAACACACAGTGTTAACGTTCCACACAGTTCAGAAAACACACAGTGTTAACGTTCCACACAGTTCAGTTAACACACAGTGTTAACGTTCCACACAGTTCAGATACCACACAATGTTAACATTCCACACAGTTCAGATAACACACAGTGTTAACGTTCCACACAGTTCAGGTAACACACAGTGTTTACGTTCCACACAGTTCAGATAACACACAGTGTTAACGTTCCACACAGTTCAGATAACACTCAGTGTTAACGTTCCACACAGTTCAGATAACACACAGTGTTAACGTTCCACACAGTTCAGGTAACACACAGTGTTAACGTTCCACACAGTTCAGTTAACACACAGTGTTAACGTTCCACACAGTTCAGATAACACACAGAGTTAACGTTCCACACAGTTCAGATAACACACAGTGTTAACGTTCCACACAGTTCAGATAACAGACTGTGTTAACTTTCCACACAGTTCAGGTAACACACAATTTTAACGTTCTACACAGTTCAGATAACACACAGTGTTATCATTCCACACAGTTCAGATAACACACAGTGTTAACACAGATCAGGTAACACAGAGTGTTAACATTCCACAAAGTTCAGATAACACACAGTGTTAACGTTCCACACAGTTCAAGTAACACACAGTTTTAACATGCCACACAGTTCAGATAACACACAGTATTAACGTTCCACACAGTTCAGATAACACACAGTGTTAACGTTCCACACAGTTCAGATACCACACCGTGTTAACGTTCCACATAGTTCAGGTAACACACAGTGTTAACATTCCACACAGTTCAGATAACACACAGTGTTAACGTTCCACACAGTTCAGGTAACACACAGTGTTAACATTCCGCACAGTTCAGGTAACACTCAGTGTTAACACTCCACACAGTTCAGATAACACACACTGTTAACATTACACACAGTTCAGATAACACACAGTGTTAACATTCCACACAGTTCAGGTAACACACAGCGTTAACGTTCCACACAGTTTAGATAACACACAGTGTTAACATGCCACACAGTTCAGATAACACACACTGTTATCATTCTACACAGTTCAGGTAACACACAGTGTTAACGTTCCACACAGTTGAGGTAACACACAGTGTTAACGTTCCATATAGTTCAGATAACACACAGTGTTAACGTTCCACACAGTTCAGATAACACATAGTGTTAACGTTCCACACAGTTCAGATAACACACAGTGTTAATGTTCCACACAGTTCAGATAACATACAGTGTTAACATAACACGCAGTTCAGATAACACACAGTGTTAACATTCCACACAGTTCAGATAACACACAGTGTTAACGTTCCACACAGTTCAGGTAACACACAGTGTTAACGTTCCACACAGTTCAGATAACACACAATGTTAACATTCCACACAGTTCAGATAACACACAGTGTTAACGTTCCACACAGTTCAGATAACACACAGTGTTAACATTCCACACAGTTCAGATAACACACAGTGTTAACGTTCCACACAGTTCAGGTAACACACAGTGTTAACGTTCCACACAGTTCAGATAACTCACAGTGTTAACATTCCACACAGTTCAGATAACACACAGTGTTAACGTTCCACACAGTTCAGATAACACACAGTGTTAATGTTCCACACAGTTCAGATAACATACAGTGTTGACATAACACGCAGTTCAGATAACACACAGTGTTAACATTTCACACAGTTCAGATAACACACAGTGTTAACGTTCCACACAGTTCAGGTAACACACAGTGTTAACATTCCACACAGTTCAGATAACACACAGTGTTAACGTTCCACACTGTTCAGATAACACACAGTGTTATCGTTCCACACAGTTCAGATAGCACACAGTGTTAACATTCCACACAGTTCAGATAACACACAGTGTTAACGTTCCACACAATTCAGGTAACACACAGTGTTAAGAATCCACAAAGTTCAGATAATACACAGTGTTAAAGTTCCACACAGTTCAGGTAACACACAGTGTTAACATTCCACACAGTTCAGATAACACACAGTGTTAATGTGCCACGCAGTTCAGATAACACACAGTGTTAACGTTCCACACAGTTCAGATAACACACAGTGTTAACGTTCCACACAGTTCAGATAACACACAGTGTTAACGTTCTACACAGTTCAGGTAACACACAGTGTTAACGTTCCACACAGTTCAGGTAACACACAGTGTTAACATTCCACACAGGTCAGATAACACACAGTGTTAACGTTCCACATAGTTCAGGTAACACACAGTGTTAACATTCCACACAGTTCAGATAACACACAGTGTTAATGTGCCACGCAGTTCAGATAACACACAGTGTTAACGTTCCACACAGTTCAGATAACACACAGTGTTAACGTTCCACACAGTTCAGATAACACACAGTGTTAACGTTCTACACAGTTCATATAACACACAGTTTTAACGTTCCACACAGTTCAGGTAACACACAGTGTTAACGTTCCACACAGTTCAGATAACACACAGTGTTAACGTTCCACACAGTTCAGGTAACACACAGTGTTAACGTTCCACACAGTTCTGGTAACACACAGTGTTTACGTTCCACACAGTTCAGGTAACAAACAGTGTTAACATTCCACACTGGTCAGATAACACACAGTGTTAACGTTCCACACAGTTCAGATAACACACAGTATTAACGTTCCACATACTTCAGATAACACACAGTGTTAACGTTCCACACAGTTCAGGTAACACACCGTGTTAACGTTCTACACAGTTCAGATTACACACTGTGTATACGTTCCACACTGTTCAGATAAAACACAGTGTTAACATTCCACACAGTTCAGATTACACACAGTGTTAACGTTCCACACAGTTCAGATAACACCACTGTTAACATTCCACACAGTTCAGATAGCACACAGTGTTAACATTCCACACAGTTCGGATAACACACAGTGTTAACGTTCCACACAGTTCAGATAACACGCTGTGTTAACGTTCCACACAGATCAGATAACACACAGTGTTATCATTCCACACAGTTCAGTTAACACACAGTGTTAACGTTCCACAAAGTTCAGATAACACACAGTGTTAACGTTGCACACAGTTCAGGTAACACACAGTGTTAACGTTCCACACAGTTCAGGTGACACGCAGTGTTAACATTCCACACAGTTCAGATAACACACAGTGTTAACGTTCCACACAGTTCATATATCGCACAGTGTTAACGTTCCACGCAGTTCAGGTAACACACAGTGTTAACATTCCACACAGTTCAGGTAACACACAGTGTTAATGTTCCACACAGTTCAGATAACACACAGTGTTCACGTTCCACACAGTTCAGATAACACACAGTGTTAAAATTCCACACAGTTCAGATAACACACAGTGTTACCGTTTCACACAATTCAGGTAACACACAGTGTTAACGTTCCACACAGTTCGGATAACACACAGTGTTAACACTCCACACAGTTCAGATAACACACACTGTTAACATTACACACAGTTCAGGTAACACACAGTGTTAACGTTCCATACAGTTCAGATAACACACAGTGTTAACGTTCCACACAGTTCAGATAACACACAGTCTTAACGTTCCACACAGTTCATATAACACACAGTGTTAATGTTCCACACAGTTCAGATAACATACAGTGTTAACATAACACGCAGTTCAGATAACACACAGTGTTAACATTCCACACAGTTCAGATAACACACAGTGTTAACATTCCACACAGTTCAGATAACACACAGTGTTAACGTTCCTCACAGTTCAGATAACACACAGTGTTCACGTTCCACACAGTTCAGATAACACACAGTGTTAACGTTCCACACAGTTCAGGTAACACACAGTGTTAACGTTGCACACAGTTCAGATAACACACAGTGTTAACATTCCACACAGTTCAGATAACACACAGTGTTAACGTTCCACACAGTTCAGATAACACACAGTGTTCACGTTCCACACAGTTCAGGTAACACACAGTGTTAACGTTCCACACAGTTCAGGTAACACACAGTGTTAACGTTCCACAAAGTTCAGATAACACACAGTGTTCACGTTCCAACCAGTTCAGATAACACACAGTGTTAACGTTCCACACAGTTCAGACAACAAACAGTGTTAACGTTCCACACTGTTCAGATAAAACACAGTGTTAACGTTCCACACAGTTCAGATAACACACAGTGTTAACGTTCCACACAGTTCAGATAACACACAGTGTTCACGTTCCAAACAGTTCAGATAACACACAGTGTTAACATTCCACACAGTTCAGATAACACACAGTGTTAACATTCGACACAGTTCAGATAACACACAGTGCTAACGTTCCACACAGTTCAGATAACACACGGTGTTAACGTTCCACACTGTTCAGATAAATCACAGTGTTAACGTTCCACACAGTTCAGATAACACACAGTGTTAACATTGCACACAGTTCAGATAACACACAGTGTTAACGTTCTACACAGTTCAGATAACACACAGTGTTAACGTTCCATACAGTTCAGGTGACACACAGTGTTAACGTTCCACACAGTTCAGGTAACACAAAGTGTTAACGTTCCACAAAGTTCAGATAACACACAGTGTTACCGTTCCACACAGTTCAGATAACACACAGTGTTAACATTCCACACAGTTCAGATAACACACAGTGTTAACGTTCCATACAGTTCAGGTGACACACAATGTTAACGTTCCACACAGTTCAGGTAACACACAGTGTTAACGTTCCACACAGTTCAGATAACACACAGTGTTAACGTTCCGCACAGTTCAGATAACACACAATGTTAACATTCCACACAGTTCAGATAACACACAGTGTTAACGTTCCACACAGTTCAGGTAACACACAGTGTTAACGTTCCACACAGTTCAGATAACATACAGTGTTAACGTTCCACACAGTTCTGATAACACACAGTGTTAACGTTCAACACAGTTCAGGTAACACACAGTGTTAACGTTCCACAAAGTTCAGGTAACACACAGTGTTAACATTCCACACAGTTCAGATAACACACAGTGTTAACGTACCACACAGTTCAGATAACACACAGTGCTAACGTTCCACACAGTTCAGATAACACACGGTGTTAACGTTCCACACTGTTCAGATAAATCACAGTGTTAACGTTCCACACAGTTCAGATAACACACAGTGTTAACATTGCACACAGTTCAGATAACACACAGTGTTAACGTTCTACACAGTTCAGATAACACACAGTGTTAACGTTCCATACAGTTCAGGTGACACACAATGTTAACGTTCCACACAGTTCAGGTAACACACAGTGTTAACGTTCCACACAGTTCAGATAACACACAGTGTTACCGTTCCACACAGTTCAGATAACACACTGTGTTAACATTCCACACAGTTCAGATAACACACAGGGTTAACGTTCCATACAGTTCAGGTGACACACAATGTTAACGTTCCACACAGTTCAGATAACACACAGTGTTAACGTTCCACACAGTTCAGATAACACACAATGTTAACATTCCACACAGTTCAGATAACACACAGTGTTAACGTTCCACACAGTTCAGGTAACACACAGTGTTAACGTTCCACACAGTTCAGATAACATACAGTGTTAACGTTCCACACAGTTCTGATAACACACAGTGTTAACGTTCAACACAGTTCAGGTAACACACAGTGTTAACGTTCCACAAAGTTCAGGTAACACACAGTGTTAACATTCCACACAGTTCAGATAACACACAGTGTTAACGTTCCACACAGTTCAGAAAACACACAGTGTTAACGTTCCACACAGTTCAGATAACACACAGTGTTAACGTTCCACACAGTTCAGATAACACACAATGTTAACATTCCACACAGTTCAGATAACACACAGTGTTAACGTTCCACACAGTTCAGGTAACACACAGTGTTTACGTTCCACACAGTTCAGATAACACACAGTGTTAACGTTCCACACAGTTCAGATAACACTCAGTGTTAACGTTCCACACAGTTCAGATAACACACAGTGTTAACGTTCCACACAGTTCAGAAAACACACAGTGTTAACGTTCCACACAGTTCAGTTAACACACAGTGTTAACGTTCCACACAGTTCAGATACCACACAATGTTAACATTCCACACAGTTCAGATAACACACAGTGTTAACGTTCCACACAGTTCAGGTAACACACAGTGTTTACGTTCCACACAGTTCAGATAACACACAGTGTTAACGTTCCACACAGTTCAGATAACACTCAGTGTTAACGTTCCACACAGTTCAGATAACACACAGTGTTAACGTTCCACACAGTTCAGGTAACACACAGTGTTAACGTTCCACACAGTTCAGTTAACACACAGTGTTAACGTTCCACACAGTTCAGATAACACACAGAGTTAACGTTCCACACAGTTCAGATAACACACAGTGTTAACGTTCCACACAGTTCAGATAACAGACTGTGTTAACTTTCCACACAGTTCAGGTAACACACAATTTTAACGTTCTACACAGTTCAGATAACACACAGTGTTATCATTCCACACAGTTCAGATAACACACAGTGTTAACACAGATCAGGTAACACAGAGTGTTAACATTCCACAAAGTTCAGATAACACACAGTGTTAACGTTCCACACAATTCAAGTAACACACAGTTTTAACATGCCACACAGTTCAGATAACACACAGTATTAACGTTCCACACAGTTCAGATAACACACAGTGTTAACGTTCCACACAGTTCAGATACCACACCGTGTTAACGTTCCACACAGTTCAGATAACACACAGTGTTAACGTTCCACACAGTTCAGGTAACACTCAGTGTTAACGTTCCACACAGGTCAGATAACACAAAGTGTTAACGTTCCACATAGTTCAGGTAACACACAGTGTTAACATTCCACACAGGTCAGATAACACACAGTGTTAACGTTCCACATAGTTCAGGTAACACACAGTGTTAACATTCCACACAGTTCAGATAACACACAGTGTTAACGTTCCACACAGTTCAGGTAACACACAGTGTTAACATTCCGCACAGTTCAGGTAACACTCAGTGTTAACACTCCACACAGTTCAGATAACACACACTGTTAACATTACACACAGTTCAGATAACACACAGTGTTAACATTCCACACAGTTCAGGTAACACACAGCGTTAACGTTCCACACAGTTTAGATAACACACAGTGTTAACATGCCACACAGTTCAGATAACACACACTGTTATCATTCTACACAGTTCAGGTAACACACAGTGTTAACGTTCCACACAGTTGAGGTAACACACAGTGTTAACGTTCCATATAGTTCAGATAACACACAGTGTTAACGTTCCACACAGTTCAGATAACACATAGTGTTAACGTTCCACACAGTTCAGATAACACACAGTGTTAATGTTCCACACAGTTCAGATAACATACAGTGTTAACATAACACGCAGTTCAGATAACACACAGTGTTAACATTCCACACAGTTCAGATAACACACAGTGTTAACGTTCCACACAGTTCAGGTAACACACAGTGTTAACGTTCCACACAGTTCAGATAACACACAATGTTAACATTCCACACAGTTCAGATAACACACAGTGTTAACGTTCCACACAGTTCAGATAACACACAGTGTTAACATTCCACACAGTTCAGATAACACACAGTGTTAACGTTCCACACAGTTCAGGTAACACACAGTGTTAACGTTCCACACAGTTCAGATAACTCACAGTGTTAACATTCCACACAGTTCAGATAACACACAGTGTTAACGTTCCACACAGTTCAGATAACACACAGTGTTAATGTTCCACACAGTTCAGATAACATACAGTGTTGACATAACACGCAGTTCAGATAACACACAGTGTTAACATTTCACACAGTTCAGATAACACACAGTGTTAACGTTCCACACAGTTCAGGTAACACACAGTGTTAACATTCCACACAGTTCAGATAACACACAGTGTTAACGTTCCACACTGTTCAGATAACACACAGTGTTATCGTTCCACACAGTTCAGATAGCACACAGTGTTAACATTCCACACAGTTCAGATAACACACAGTGTTAACGTTCCACACAATTCAGGTAACACACAGTGTTAAGAATCCACAAAGTTCAGATAACACACAGTGTTAAAGTTCCACACAGTTCAGGTAACACACAGTGTTAACATTCCACACAGTTCAGATAACACACAGTGTTAATGTGCCACGCAGTTCAGATAACACACAGTGTTAACGTTCCACACAGTTCAGATAACACACAGTGTTAACGTTCCACACAGTTCAGATAACACACAGTGTTAACGTTCTACACAGTTCAGGTAACACACAGTGTTAACGTTCCACACAGTTCAGGTAACACACAGTGTTAACATTCCACACAGGTCAGATAACACACAGTGTTAACGTTCCACATAGTTCAGGTAACACACAGTGTTAACATTCCACACAGTTCAGATAACACACAGTGTTAATGTGCCACGCAGTTCAGATAACACACAGTGTTAACGTTCCACACAGTTCAGATAACACACAGTGTTAACGTTCCACACAGTTCAGATAACACACAGTGTTAACGTTCTACACAGTTCATATAACACACAGTTTTAACGTTCCACACAGTTCAGGTAACACACAGTGTTAACGTTCCACACAGTTCAGATAACACACAGTGTTAACGTTCCACACAGTTCAGGTAACACACAGTGTTAACGTTCCACACAGTTCTGGTAACACACAGTGTTTACGTTCCACACAGTTCAGGTAACAAACAGTGTTAACATTCCACACTGGTCAGATAACACACAGTGTTAACGTTCCACACAGTTCAGATAACACGCAGTATTAACGTTCCACATACTTCAGATAACACACAGTGTTAACGTTCCACACAGTTCAGGTAACACACCGTGTTAACGTTCTACACAGTTCAGATTACACACTGTGTATACGTTCCACACTGTTCAGATAAAACACAGTGTTAACATTCCACACAGTTCAGATTACACACAGTGTTAACGTTCCACACAGTTCAGATAACACCACTGTTAACATTCCACACAGTTCAGATAGCACACAGTGTTAACATTCCACACAGTTCGGATAACACACAGTGTTAACGTTCCACACAGTTCAGATAACACGCTGTGTTAACGTTCCACACAGATCAGATAACACACAGTGTTATCATTCCACACAGTTCAGTTAACACACAGTGTTAACGTTCCACAAAGTTCAGATAACACACAGTGTTAACGTTGCACACAGTTCAGGTAACACACAGTGTTAACGTTCCACACAGTTCAGGTGACACACAGTGTTAACATTCCACACAGTTCAGATAACACACAGTGTTAACGTTCCACACAGTTCATATATCGCACAGTGTTAACGTTCCACGCAGTTCAGGTAACACACAGTGTTAACATTCCACACAGTTCAGGTAACACACAGTGTTAATGTTCCACACAGTTCAGATAACACACAGTGTTCACGTTCCACACAGTTCAGATAACACACAGTGTTAAAATTCCACACAGCTCAGATAACACACAGTGTTACCGTTTCACACAATTCAGGTAACACACAGTGTTAACGTTCCACACAGTTCGGATAACACACAGTGTTAACACTCCACACAGTTCAGATAACACACACTGTTAACATTACACACAGTTCAGGTAACACACAGTGTTAACGTTCCATACAGTTCAGATAACACACAGTGTTAACGTTCCACACAGTTCAGATAACACACAGTCTTAACGTTCCACACAGTTCATATAACACACAGTGTTAATGTTCCACACAGTTCAGATAACATACAGTGTTAACATAACACGCAGTTCAGATAACACACAGTGTTAACATTCCACACAGTTCAGATAACACACAGTGTTAACATTCCACACAGTTCAGATAACACACAGTGTTAACGTTCCTCACAGTTCAGATAACACACAGTGTTCACGTTCCACACAGTTCAGATAACACACAGTGTTAACGTTCCACACAGTTCAGGTAACACACAGTGTTAACGTTGCACACAGTTCAGATAACACACAGTGTTAACATTCCACACAGTTCAGATAACACACAGTGTTAACGTTCCACACAGTTCAGATAACACACAGTGTTCACGTTCCACACAGTTCAGGTAACACACAGTGTTAACGTTCCACACAGTTCAGGTAACACACAGTGTTAACGTTCCACAAAGTTCATATAACACACAGTGTTCACGTTCCAACCAGTTCAGATAACACACAGTGTTAACGTTCCACACAGTTCAGACAACAAACAGTGTTAACGTTCCACACTGTTCAGATAAAACACAGTTTTAACGTTCCACACAGTTCAGATAACACACAGTGTTAACGTTCCACACAGTTCAGATAACACACAGTGTTCACGTTCCAAACAGTTCAGATAACACACAGTGTTAACATTCCACACAGTTCAGATAACACACAGTGTTAACATTCGACACAGTTCAGATAACACACAGTGCTAACGTTCCACACAGTTCAGATAACACACGGTGTTAACGTTCCACACTGTTCAGATAAATCACAGTGTTAACGTTCCACACAGTTCAGATAACACACAGTGTTAACATTGCACACAGTTCAGATAACACACAGTGTTAACGTTCTACACAGTTCAGATAACACACAGTGTTAACGTTCCATACAGTTCAGGTGACACACAGTGTTAACGTTCCACACAGTTCAGATAACAGACAGTGTTAACGTTCCACACAGTTCAGGTAACACACAATTTTAACGTTCTACACAGTTCAGATAACACACAGTGTTATCATTCCACACAGTTCAGATAACACACAGTGTTAACACAGATCAGGTAACACAGAGTGTTAACATTCCACAAAGTTCAGATAACACACAGTGTTAACGTTCCACACAGTTCAGGTAACACACAGTTTTAACATGCCACACAGTTCAGATAACACACAGTATTAACGTTCCACACAGTTCAGATAACACACAGTGTTAACGTTCCACACAGTTCAGATACCACACCGTGTTAACGTTCCACACAGTTCAGATAACACACAGTGTTAACGTTCCACACAGTTCAGGTAACACTCAGTGTTAACGTTCCACACAGGTCAGATAACACAAAGTGTTAACGTTCCACATAGTTCAGGTAACACACAGTGTTAACATTCCACACAGGTCAGATAACACACAGTGTTAACGTTCCACATAGTTCAGGTAACACACAGTGTTAACATTCCACACAGTTCAGATAACACACAGTGTTAACGTTCCACACAGTTCAGGTAACACACAGTGTTAACATTCCGCACAGTTCAGGTAACACTCAGTGTTAACACTCCACACAGTTCAGATAACACACACTGTTAACATTACACACAGTTCAGATAACACACAGTGTTAACATTCCACACAATTCAGATAACACACAGTTTTAACGTTCCACACAGTTCAGATAACACACAGTATTAACGTTCCACACAGTTCAGGTAACACACAGCGTTAACGTTCCACACAGTTTAGATAACACACAGTGTTAACATGCCACACAGTTCAGATAACACACACTGTTAACATTCTACACAGTTCAGGTAACACACAGTGTTAACGTTCCACACAGTTGAGGTAACACACAGTGTTAACGTTCCATATAGTTCAGATAACACACAGTGTTAACGTTCCACACAGTTCAGACAATACATAGTGTTAACGTTCCACACAGTTCAGATAACACACAGTGTTAATGTTCCACACAGTTCAGATAACATACAGTGTTAACATAACACGCAGTTCAGATAACACACAGTGTTAACATTCCACACAGTTCAGATAACACACAGTGTTAACGTTCCACACAGTTCAGGTAACACACAGTGTTAACGTTCCACACAGTTCAGATAACACACAATGTTAACATTCCACACTGTTCAGATAACATACAGTGTTAACATAACACGCAGTTCAGATAACACACAGTGTTAACATTCCACACAGTTCAGATAACACACAGTGTTAACATTCCACACAGTTCAGATAACACACAGTGTTAACGTTCCTCACAGTTCAGATAACACACAGTGCTCACGTTCCACACAGTTCAGATAACACACAGTGTTAACGTTCCACACAGTTCAGGTAACACACAGTGTTAACGTTCCACACAGTTCAGATAACACACAGTGTTAACATTCCACACAGTTCAGATAACACACAGTGTTAACGTTCCACACAGTTCAGATAACACACAGTGTTCACGTTCCACACAGTTCAGGTAACACACAGTGTTAACGTTCCACACAGTTCAGATAACACACAGAGTTAACGTTCCACACAGTTCAGATAACACACAGTGTTAACGTTCCACACAGTTCAGATAAGAGACAGTGTTAACGTTCCACACAGTTCAGGTAACACACAATTTTAACGTTCTACACAGTTCAGATAACACACAGTGTTATCATTCCACACAGTTCAGATAACACACAGTGTTAACACAGATCAGGTAACACAGAGTGTTAACATTCCACAAAGTTCAGATAACACACAGTGTTAACGTTCCACACAGTTCAGGTAACACACAGTTTTAACATGCCACACAGTTCAGATAACACACAGTATTAACGTTCCACACAGTTCAGATAACACACAGTGTTAACGTTCCACACAGTTCAGATACCACACCGTGTTAACGTTCCACACAGTTCAGATAACACACAGTGTTAACGTTCCACACAGTTCAGGTAACACTCAGTGTTAACGTTCCACACAGGTCAGATAACACAAAGTGTTAACGTTCCACATACTTCAGGTAACACACAGTGTTAACATTCCACACAGGTCAGATAACACACAGTGTTAACGTTCCACATAGTTCAGGTAACACACAGTGTTAACATTCCACACAGTTCAGATAACACACAGTGTTAACGTTCCACACAGTTCAGGTAACACACAGTGTTAACATTCCGCACAGTTCAGGTAACACTCAGTGTTAACATTCCACACAATTCAGATAACACACAGTTTTAACGTTCCACACAGTTCAGATAACACACAGTATTAACGTTCCACACAGTTCAGGTAACACACAGCGTTAACGTTCCACACAGTTTAGATAACACACAGTGTTAAAATGCCACACAGTTCAGATAACACACACTGTTAACATTCTACACAGTTCAGGTAACACACAGTGTTAACGTTCCACACAGTTGAGGTAACACACAGTGTTAACGTTCCATATAGTTCAGATAACACACAGTGTTAACGTTCCACACAGTTCAGATAACACATAGTGTTAACGTTCCACACAGTTCAGATAACACACAGTGTTAATGTTCCACACAGTTCAGATAACATACAGTGTTAACATAACACGCAGTTCAGATAACACACAGTGTTAACATTCCACACAGTTCAGATAACACACAGTGTTAACGTTCCACACAGTTCAGGTAACACACAGTGTTAACGTTCCACACAGTTCAGATAACACACAATGTTAACATTCCACACAGTTCAGATAACATACAGTGTTAACATAACACGCAGTTCAGATAACACACAGTGTTAACATTCCACACAGTTCAGATAACACACAGTGTTAACATTCCACACAGTTCAGATAACACACAGTGTTAACGTTCCTCACAGTTCAGATAACACACAGTGTTCACGTTCCACACAGTACAGATAACACACAGTGTTAACGTTCCACACAGTTCAGGTAACACACAGTGTTAACGTTCCACACAGTTCAGATAACACACAGTGTTAACATTCCACACAGTTCAGATAACACACAGTGTTAACGTTCCACACAGTTCAGATAACACACAGTGTTCACGTTCCACACAGTTCAGGTAACACACAGTGTTAACGTTCCACACAGTTCAGGTAACACACAGTGTTAACGTTCCACAAAGTTCAGATAACACACAGTGTTCACGTTCCAACCAGTTCAGATAACACACAGTGTTAACGTTCCACACAGTTCAGACAACAAACAGTGTTAACGTTCCACACTGTTCAGATAAAACACAGTGTTAACGTTCCACACAGTTCAGATAACACACAGTGTTAACGTTCCACACAGTTCAGATAACACACAGTGTTCACGTTCCAAACAGTTCAGATAACACACAGTGTTAACATTCCACACAGTTCAGATAACACACAGTGTTAACATTCGACACAGTTCAGATAACACACAGTGCTAACGTTCCACACAGTTCAGATAACACACGGTGTTAACGTTCCACACTGTTCAGATAAATCACAGTGTTAACGTTCCACACAGTTCAGATAACACACAGTGTTAACATTGCACACAGTTCAGATAACACACAGTGTTAACGTTCTACACAGTTCAGATAACACACAGTGTTAACGTTCCATACAGTTCAGGTGACACACAGTGTTAACGTTCCACACAGTTCAGGTAAAACACAGTGTTAACGTTCCACACAGTTCAGATAACACACAGTGTTACCGTTCCACACAGTTCAGATAACACACAGTGTTAACATTCCACACAGTTCAGATAACACACAGTGTTAACGTTCCATACAGTTCAGGTGACACACAATGTTAACGTTCCACACAGTTCAGGTAACACACAGTGTTAACGTTCCACACAGTTCAGATAACACACAGTGTTAACGTTCCGCACAGTTCAGATAACACACAATGTTAACATTCCACACAGTTCAGATAACACACAGTGTTAACGTTCCACACAGTTCAGGTAACACACAGTGTTAACGTTCCACACAGTTCAGATAACATACAGTGTTAACGTTCCACACAGTTCTGATAACACACAGTGTTAACGTTCAACACAGTTCAGGTAACACACAGTGTTAACGTTCCACAAAGTTCAGGTAACACACAGTGTTAACATTCCACACAGTTCAGATAACACACAGTGTTAACGTTCCACACAGTTCAGATAACACACAGTGCTAACGTTCCACACAGTTCAGATAACACACGGTGTTAACGTTCCACACTGTTCAGATAAATCACAGTGTTAACGTTCCACACAGTTCAGATAACACACAGTGTTAACATTGCACACAGTTCAGATAACACACAGTGTTAACGTTCTACACAGTTCAGATAACACACAGTGTTAACGTTCCATACAGTTCAGGTGACACACAATGTTAACGTTCCACACAGTTCAGGTAACACACGGTGTTAACGTTCCACACAGTTCAGATAACACACAGTGTTACCGTTCCACACAGTTCAGATAACACACTGTGTTAACATTCCACACAGTTCAGATAACACACAGTGTTAACGTTCCATACAGTTCAGGTGACACACAATGTGAACGTTCCACACAGTTCAGATAACACACAGTGTTAACG
The DNA here is from genome assembly GCA_037974335.1 of Prionace glauca. NCBI lineage: Eukaryota > Metazoa > Chordata > Chondrichthyes > Carcharhiniformes > Carcharhinidae > Prionace > Prionace glauca. The sequence goes on along the minus strand of CM075742.1, from coordinate 37,602,483 downwards.
TTCCACACAGTTCAGATAACACACAATGTTAACATTCCACACAGTTCAGATAACACACAGTGTTAACGTTCCACACAGTTCAGGTAACACACAGTGTTAACGTTCCACACAGTTCAGATAACATACAGTGTTAACGTTCCACACAGTTCTGATAACACACAGTGTTAACGTTCAACACAGTTCAGGTAACACACAGTGTTAACGTTCCACAAAGTTCAGGTAACACACAGTGTTAACATTCCACACAGTTCAGATAACACACAGTGTTAACGTTCCACACAGTTCAGAAAACACACAGTGTTAACGTTCCACACAGTTCAGATAACACACAGTGTTAACGTTCCACACAGTTCAGATAACACACAATGTTAACATTCCACACAGTTCAGATAACACACAGTGTTAACGTTCCACACAGTTCAGGTAACACACAGTGTTTACGTTCCACACAGTTCAGATAACACTCAGTGTTAACGTTCCACACAGTTCAGATAACACTCAGTGTTAACGTTCCACACAGTTCAGATAACACACAGTGTTAACGTTCCACACAGTTCAGGTAACACACAGTGTTAACGTTCCACACAGTTCAGATAACAGACAGTGTTAACGTTCCACACAGTTCAGGTAACACACAATTTTAACGTTCTACACAGTTCAGATAACACACAGTGTTATCATTCCACACAGTTCAGATAACACACAGTGTTAACACAGATCAGGTAACACAGAGTGTTAACATTCCACAAAGTTCAGATAACACACAGTGTTAACGTTCCACACAGTTCAGGTAACACACAGTTTTAACATGCCACACAGTTCAGATAACACACAGTATTAACGTTCCACACAGTTCAGATAACACACAGTGTTAACGTTCCACACAGTTCAGATACCACACCGTGTTAACGTTCCACACAGTTCAGATAACACACAGTGTTAACGTTCCACACAGTTCAGGTAACACTCAGTGTTAACGTTCCACACAGGTCAGATAACACAAAGTGTTAACGTTCCACATAGTTCAGGTAACACACAGTGTTAACATTCCACACAGGTCAGATAACACACAGTGTTAACGTTCCACATAGTTCAGGTAACACACAGTGTTAACATTCCACACAGTTCAGATAACACACAGTGTTAACGTTCCACACAGTTCAGGTAACACACAGTGTTAACATTCCGCACAGTTCAGGTAACACTCAGTGTTAACACTCCACACAGTTCAGATAACACACACTGTTAACATTACACACAGTTCAGATAACACACAGTGTTAACATTCCGCACAATTCAGATAACACACAGTTTTAACGTTCCACACAGTTCAGATAACACTCAGTATTAACGTTCCACACAGTTCAGGTAACACACAGCGTTAACGTTCCACACAGTTTAGATAACACACAGTGTTAACATGCCACTCAGTTCAGATAACACACACTGTTAACATTCTACACAGTTCAGGTAACACACAGTGTTAACGTTCCACACAGTTGAGGTAACACACAGTGTTAACGTTCCATATAGTTCAGATAACACACAGTGTTAACGTTCCACACAGTTCAGATAACACATAGTGTTAACGTTCCACACAGTTCAGATAACACACAGTGTTAATGTTCCACACAGTTCAGATAACATACAGTGTTAACATAACACGCAGTTCAGATAACACACAGTGTTAACATTCCACACAGTTCAGATAACACACAGTGTTAACGTTCCACACAGTTCAGGTAACACACAGTGTTAACGTTCCACACAGTTCAGATAACACACAATGTTAACATTCCACACAGTTCAGATAACACACAGTGTTAACGTTCCACACAGTTCAGATAACACACAGTGTTAACATTCCACACAGTTCAGATAACACACAGTGTTAACGTTCCACACAGTTCAGGTAACACACAGTGTTAACGTTCCACACAGTTCAGATAACTCACAGTGTTAACATTCCACACAGTTCAGATAACACACAGTGTTAACGTTCCACACAGTTCAGATAACACACAGTGTTAATGTTCCACACAGTTCAGATAACATACAGTGTTGACATAACACGCAGTTCAGATAACACACAGTGTTAACATTTCACACAGTTCAGATAACACACAGTGTTAACGTTCCACACAGTTCAGGTAACACACAGTGTTAACATTCCACACAGTTCAGATAACACACAGTGTTAACGTTCCACACTGTTCAGATAACACACAGTGTTATCGTTCCACACAGTTCAGATAGCACACAGTGTTAACATTCCACACAGTTCAGATAACACACAGTGTTAACGTTCCACACAATTCAGGTAACACACAGTGTTAAGAATCCACAAAGTTCAGATAACACACAGTGTTAAAGTTCCACACAGTTCAGGTAACACACAGTGTTAACATTCCACACAGTTCAGGTAACACACAGTGTTAACGTTCCACACAGTTCAGGTAACACACAGTGTTAACATTCCACACAGGTCAGATAACACACAGTGTTAACGTTCCACATAGTTCAGGTAACACACAGTGTTAACATTCCACACAGTTCAGATAACACACAGTGTTAATGTGCCACACAGTTCAGATAACACACAGTGTTAACGTTCCACACAGTTCAGATAACACACAGTGTTAACGTTCCACACAGTTCAGATAACACACAGTGTTAACGTTCTACACAGTTCATATAACACACAGTTTTAACGTTCCACACAGTTCAGGTAACACACAGTGTTAACGTTCCACACAGTTCAGATAACACACAGTGTTAACGTTCCACACAGTTCAGGTAACACACAGTGTTAACGTTCCACACAGTTCTGGTAACACACAGTGTTTACGTTCCACACAGTTCAGGTAACAAACAGTGTTAACATTCCACACTGGTCAGATAACACACAGTGTTAACGTTCCACACAGTTCAGATAACACACAGTATTAACGTTCCACATACTTCAGATAACACACAGTGTTAACGTTCCACACAGTTCAGGTAACACACCGTGTTAACGTTCTACACAGTTCAGATTACACACTGTGTATACGTTCCACACTGTTCAGATAAAACACAGTGTTAACATTCCACACAGTTCAGATTACACACAGTGTTAACGTTCCACACAGTTCAGATAACACCACTGTTAACATTCCACACAGTTCAGATAGCAGACAGTGTTAACATTCCACACAGTTCGGATAACACACAGTGTTAACGTTCCACACAGTTCAGATAACACGCTGTGTTAACGTTCCACACAGATCAGATAACACACAGTGTTATCATTCCACACAGTTCAGTTAACACACAGTGTTAACGTTCCACAAAGTTCAGATAACACACAGTGTTAACGTTGCACACAGTTCAGGTAACACACAGTGTTAACGTTCCACACAGTTCAGGTGACACACAGTGTTAACATTCCACACAGTTCAGATAACACACAGTGTTAACGTTCCACACAGTTCATATATCGCACAGTGTTAACGTTCCACGCAGTTCAGGTAACACACAGTGTTAACATTCCACACAGTTCAGGTAACACACAGTGTTAATGTTCCACACAGTTCAGATAACACACAGTGTTCACGTTCCACACAGTTCAGATAACACACAGTGTTAAAATTCCACACAGTTCAGATAACACACAGTGTTACCGTTTCACACAATTCAGGTAACACACAGTGTTAACGTTCCACACAGTTCGGATAACACACAGTGTTAACACTCCACCCAGTTCAGATAACACACACTGTTAACATTACACACAGTTCAGATAACACACAGTGTTAACATGCCACACAGTTCAGATAACACACACTGTTAACATTCTACACAGTTCAGGTAACACACAGTGTTAACGTTCCACACAGTTCAGGTAACACACAGTGTTAACGTTCCATACAGTTCAGATAACACACAGTGTTAACGTTCCACACAGTTCAGATAACACACAGTCTTAACGTTCCACACAATTCATATAACACACAGTGTTAATGTTCCACACAGTTCAGATAACATACAGTGTTAACATAACACGCAGTTCAGATAACACACAGTGTTAACATTCCACACAGTTCAGATAACACACAGTGTTAACATTCCACACAGTTCAGATAACACACAGTGTTAACGTTCCTCACAGTTCAGATAACACACAGTGTTCACGTTCCACACAGTTCAGATAACACACAGTGTTAACGTTCCACACAGTTCAGGTAACACACAGTGTTAACGTTCCACACAGGTCAGATAACACAAAGTGTTAACGTTCCACATAGTTCAGGTAACACACAGTGTTAACATTCCACACAGGTCAGATAACACACAGTGTTAACGTTCCACCTAGTTCAGGTAACACACAGTGTTAACATTCCACACAGTTCAGATAACACACAGTGTTAACGTTCCACACAGTTCAGGTAACACACAGTGTTAACATTCCGCACAGTTCAGGTAACACTCAGTGTTAACACTCCACACAGTTCAGATAACACACACTGTTAACATTACACACAGTTCAGATAACACACAGTGTTAACATTCCACACAATTCAGATAACACACAGTTTTAACGTTCCACACAGTTCAGATAACACTCAGTATTAACGTTCCACACAGTTCAGGTAACACACAGCGTTAACGTTCCACACAGTTTAGATAACACACAGTGTTAACATGCCACTCAGTTCAGATAACACACACTGTTAACATTCTACACAGTTCAGGTAACACACAGTGTTAACGTTCCACACAGTTGAGGTAACACACAGTGTTAACGTTCCATATAGTTCAGATAACACACAGTGTTAACGTTCCACACAGTTCAGATAACACATAGTGTTAACGTTCCACACAGTTCAGATAACACACAGTGTTAATGTTCCACACAGTTCAGATAACATACAGTGTTAACATAACACGCAGTTCAGATAACACACAGTGTTAACATTCCACACAGTTCAGATAACACACAGTGTTAACGTTCCACACAGTTCAGGTAACACACAGTGTTAACGTTCCACACAGTTCAGATAACACACAATGTTAACATTCCACACAGTTCAGATAACACACAGTGTTAACGTTCCACACAGTTCAGATAACACACAGTGTTAACATTCCACACAGTTCAGATAACACACAGTGTTAACGTTCCACACAGTTCAGGTAACACACAGTGTTAACGTTCCACACAGTTCAGATAACTCACAGTGTTAACATTCCACACAGTTCAGATAACACACAGTGTTAACGTTCCACACAGTTCAGATAACACACAGTGTTAATGTTCCACACAGTTCAGATAACATACAGTGTTGACATAACACGCAGTTCAGATAACACACAGTGTTAACATTTCACACAGTTCAGATAACACACAGTGTTAACGTTCCACACAGTTCAGGTAACACACAGTGTTAACATTCCACACAGTTCAGATAACACACAGTGTTAACGTTCCACACTGTTCAGATAACACACAGTGTTATCGTTCCACACAGTTCAGATAGCACACAGTGTTAACATTCCACACAGTTCAGATAACACACAGTGTTAACGTTCCACACAATTCAGGTAACACACAGTGTTAAGAATCCACAAAGTTCAGATAACACACAGTGTTAAAGTTCCACACAGTTCAGGTAACACACAGTGTTAACATTCCACACAGTTCAGGTAACACACAGTGTTAACGTTCCACACAGTTCAGGTAACACACAGTGTTAACATTCCACACAGGTCAGATAACACACAGTGTTAACGTTCCACATAGTTCAGGTAACACACAGTGTTAACATTCCACACAGTTCAGATAACACACAGTGTTAATGTGCCACACAGTTCAGATAACACACAGTGTTAACGTTCCACACAGTTCAGATAACACACAGTGTTAACGTTCCACACAGTTCAGATAACACACAGTGTTAACGTTCTACACAGTTCATATAACACACAGTTTTAACGTTCCACACAGTTCAGGTAACACACAGTGTTAACGTTCCACACAGTTCAGATAACACACAGTGTTAACGTTCCACACAGTTCAGGTAACACACAGTGTTAACGTTCCACACAGTTCTGGTAACACACAGTGTTTACGTTCCACACAGTTCAGGTAACAAACAGTGTTAACATTCCACACTGGTCAGATAACACACAGTGTTAACGTTCCACACAGTTCAGATAACACACAGTATTAACGTTCCACATACTTCAGATAACACACAGTGTTAACGTTCCACACAGTTCAGGTAACACACCGTGTTAACGTTCTACACAGTTCAGATTACACACTGTGTATACGTTCCACACTGTTCAGATAAAACACAGTGTTAACATTCCACACAGTTCAGATTACACACAGTGTTAACGTTCCACACAGTTCAGATAACACCACTGTTAACATTCCACACAGTTCAGATAGCACACAGTGTTAACATTCCACACAGTTCGGATAACACACAGTGTTAACGTTCCACACAGTTCAGATAACACGCTGTGTTAACGTTCCACACAGATCAGATAACACACAGTGTTATCATTCCACACAGTTCAGTTAACACACAGTGTTAACGTTCCACAAAGTTCAGATAACACACAGTGTTAACGTTGCACACAGTTCAGGTAACACACAGTGTTAACGTTCCACACAGTTCAGGTGACACACAGTGTTAACATTCCACACAGTTCAGATAACACACAGTGTTAACGTTCCACACAGTTCATATATCGCACAGTGTTAACGTTCCACGCAGTTAAGGTAACACACAGTGTTAACATTCCACACAGTTCAGGTAACACACAGTGTTAATGTTCCACACAGTTCAGATAACACACAGTGTTCACGTTCCACACAGTTCAGATAACACACAGTGTTAAAATTCCACACAGTTCAGATAACACACAGTGTTACCGTTTCACACAATTCAGGTAACACACAGTGTTAACGTTCCACACAGTTCAGAAAACACACAGTGTTAACGTTCCACACAGTTCAGATAACACACAGTGTTAACGTTCCACACAGTTCAGATAACACACAATGTTAACATTCCACACAGTTCAGATAACACACAGTGTTAACGTTCCACACAGTTCAGGTAACACACAGTGTTTACGTTCCACACAGTTCAGATAACACACAGTGTTAACGTTCCACACAGTTCAGATAACACTCAGTGTTAACGTTCCACACAGTTCAGATAACACACAGTGTTAACGTTCCACACAGTTCAGGTAACACACAGTGTTAACGTTCCACACAGTTCAGTTAACACACAGTGTTAACGTTCCACACAGTTCAGATAACACACAGAGTTAACGTTCCACACAGTTCAGATAACACACAGTGTTAACGTTCCACACAGTTCAGATAACAGACAGTGTTAACGTTCCACACAGTTCAGGTAACACACAATTTTAACGTTCTACACAGTTCAGATAACACACAGTGTTATCATTCCACACAGTTCAGATAACACACAGTGTTAACACAGATCAGGTAACACAGAGTGTTAACATTCCACAAAGTTCAGATAACACACAGTGTTAACGTTCCACACAGTTCAGGTAACACACAGTTTTAACATGCCACACAATTCAGATAACACACAGTATTAACGTTCCACACAGTTCAGATAACACACAGTGTTAACGTTCCACACAGTTCAGATACCACACCGTGTTAACGTTCCACACAGTTCAGATAACACACAGTGTTAACGTTCCACACAGTTCAGGTAACACTCAGTGTTAACGTTCCACACAGGTCAGATAACACAAAGTGTTAACGTTCCACATAGTTCAGGTAACACACAGTGTTAACATTCCACACAGGTCAGATAACACACAGTGTTAACGTTCCACATAGTTCAGGTAACACACAGTGTTAACATTCCACACAGTTCAGATAACACACAGTGTTAACGTTCCACACAGTTCAGGTAACACACAGTGTTAACATTCCGCACAGTTCAGGTAACACTCAGTGTTAACACTCCACACAGTTCAGATAACACACACTGTTAACATTACACACAGTTCAGATAACACACAGTGTTAACATTCCGCACAATTCAGATAACACACAGTTTTAACGTTCCACACAGTTCAGATAACACTCAGTATTAACGTTCCACACAGTTCAGGTAACACACAGCGTTAACGTTCCACACAGTTTAGATAACACACAGTGTTAACATGCCACTCAGTTCAGATAACACACACTGTTAACATTCTACACAGTTCAGGTAACACACAGTGTTAACGTTCCACACAGTTGAGGTAACACACAGTGTTAACGTTCCATATAGTTCAGATAACACACAGTGTTAACGTTCCACACAGTTCAGATAACACATAGTGTTAACGTTCCACACAGTTCAGATAACACACAGTGTTAATGTTCCACACAGTTCAGATAACATACAGTGTTAACATAACACGCAGTTCAGATAACACACAGTGTTAACATTCCACACAGTTCAGATAACACACAGTGTTAACGTTCCACACAGTTCAGGTAACACACAGTGTTAACGTTCCACACAGTTCAGATAACACACAATGTTAACATTCCACACAGTTCAGATAACACACAGTGTTAACGTTCCACACAGTTCAGATAACACACAGTGTTAACATTCCACACAGTTCAGATAACACACAGTGTTAACGTTCCACACAGTTCAGGTAACACACAGTGTTAACGTTCCACACAGTTCAGATAACTCACAGTGTTAACATTCCACACAGTTCAGATAACACACAGTGTTAACGTTCCACACAGTTCAGATAACACACAGTGTTAATGTTCCACACAGTTCAGATAACATACAGTGTTGACATAACACGCAGTTCAGATAACACACAGTGTTAACATTTCACACAGTTCATATAACACACAGTTTTAACGTTCCACACAGTTCAGGTAACACACAGTGTTAACGTTCCACACAGTTCAGATAACACACAGTGTTAACGTTCCACACAGTTCAGGTAACACACAGTGTTAACGTTCCACACAGTTCTGGTAACACACAGTGTTTACGTTCCACACAGTTCAGGTAACAAACAGTGTTAACATTCCACACTGGTCAGATAACACACAGTGTTAACGTTCCACACAGTTCAGATAACACACAGTATTAACGTTCCACATACTTCAGATAACACACAGTGTTAACGTTCCACACAGTTCAGGTAACACACCGTGTTAACGTTCTACACAGTTCAGATTACACACTGTGTATACCTTCCACACTGTTCAGATAAAACACAGTGTTAACATTCCACACAGTTCAGATTACACACAGTGTTAACGTTCCACACAGTTCAGATAACACCACTGTTAACATTCCACACAGTTCAGATAGCAGACAGTGTTAACATTCCACACAGTTCGGATAACACACAGTGTTAACGTTCCACACAGTTCAGATAACACGCTGTGTTAACGTTCCACACAGATCAGATAACACACAGTGTTATCATTCCACACAGTTCAGTTAACACACAGTGTTAACGTTCCACAAAGTTCAGATAACACACAGTGTTAACGTTGCACACAGTTCAGGTAACACACAGTGTTAACGTTCCACACAGTTCAGGTGACACACAGTGTTAACATTCCACACAGTTCAGATAACACACAGTGTTAACGTTCCACACAGTTCATATATCGCACAGTGTTAACGTTCCACGCAGTTCAGGTAACACACAGTGTTAACATTCCACACAGTTCAGGTAACACACAGTGTTAATGTTCCACACAGTTCAGATAACACACAGTGTTCACGTTCCACACAGTTCAGATAACACACAGTGTTAAAATTCCACACAGTTCAGATAACACACAGTGTTACCGTTTCACACAATTCAGGTAACACACAGTGTTAACGTTCCACACAGTTCGGATAACACACAGTGTTAACACTCCACCCAGTTCAGATAACACACACTGTTAACATTACACACAGTTCAGATAACACACAGTGTTAACATGCCACACAGTTCAGATAACACACACTGTTAACATTCTACACAGTTCAGGTAACACACAGTGTTAACGTTCCACACAGTTCAGGTAACACACAGTGTTAACGTTCCATACAGTTCAGATAACACACAGTGTTAACGTTCCACACAGTTCAGATAACACACAGTCTTAACGTTCCACACAGTTCATATAACACACAGTGTTAATGTTCCACACAGTTCAGATAACATACAGTGTTAACATAACACGCAGTTCAGATAACACACAGTGTTAACATTCCACACAGTTCAGATAACACACAGTGTTAACATTCCACACAGTTCAGATAACACACAGTGTTAACGTTCCTCACAGTTCAGATAACACACAGTGTTCACGTTCCACACAGTTCAGATAACACACAGTGTTAACGTTCCACACAGTTCAGGTAACACACAGTGTTAACGTTCCACACAGGTCAGATAACACAAAGTGTTAACGTTCCACATAGTTCAGGTAACACACAGTGTTAACATTCCACACAGGTCAGATAACACACAGTGTTAACGTTCCACCTAGTTCAGGTAACACACAGTGTTAACATTCCACACAGTTCAGATAACACACAGTGTTAACGTTCCACACAGTTCAGGTAACACACAGTGTTAACATTCCGCACAGTTCAGGTAACACTCAGTGTTAACACTCCACACAGTTCAGATAACATACAGTGTTAACATAACACGCAGTTCAGATAACACACAGTGTTAACATTCCACACATTTCAGATAACACACAGTGTTAACGTTCCACACAGTTCAGGTAACACACAGTGGTAACGTTCCACACAGTTCAGATAACACACAGTGTTAACATTCCACAAAGTTCAGATAACACACAGTGTTAAGATTCCACACAGTTCAGATAACACACAGTGTTAACGTTCCACACAGTTCAGGTAACACACAGTGTTAACGTTCCACACAGTCCAGATAACACACAGTGTTAACATTCCACACAGTTCAGATAACACACAGTGTTAACGTTCCACACAGTTCAGGTAACACACAGTATTAACGTTCCACACAGTTCAGATAACACACAGTGTTAACAATCCACACAGTTCAGATAAAACGCAGTGATAACGTTCCACACAGTTCAGATAACACACAGTGTTAACGTTCCACACAGTTCAGATAACACACAGTATTAACGTTCCACACAGTTCAGATAACACGCTGTGTTAACGTTCCACACAGTTCAGACAACACACAGTGTTATCATTCCACACAGTTCAGTTAACACACAGTCTTAACGTTCCACAAAGTTCAGATAACACACAGTGTTAACGTTGCACACAGTTCAGGTAACACACAGTGTTAACGTTCCACACAGTTCAGGTAACACACAGTGTTAACATTCCACACAGTTCAGATAACACTCAGTGTTAACATTCCACACAGTTCATATATCGCACAGTGTTAACGTTCCACAGAGTTCAGGTAACACACAGTGTTAACATTCCACACAGTTCAGGTAACACACAGTGTTAACGTTCCACACAGTTCAGATAACACACAGTGTTAAAATTCCACACAGTTCAGATAACACACAGTGTTAACGTTTCACACAATTCAGGTAACACACAGTGTTAACGTTCCACACAGTTCAGATAACACACAGTGTTAACACTCCACACAGTTCAGATAACACACACTGTTAACATTACACACAGTTCAGATAACACACACTGTTAACATTCCACACAATTCAGATAACACACAGTTTTAACGATCCACACAGTTCAGATAACACACAGTATTAACGTTCCACACAGTTCAGGTAACACAGAGTGTTAACGTTCCACACAGTTTAGATAACACACAGTGTTAACATGCCACACAGTTCAGATAACACACACTGTTAACATTCTACACAGTTCAGGTAACACACAGTGTTAACGTTCCACACAGTTCAGGTAACACACAGTGTTAACGTTCCATACAGTTCAGATAACACACAGTGTTAACGTTCCACACAGTTCAGATAACACACAGTGTTAACGTTCCACAAGTTCAGATAACACGCAGTGTTAACGTTCCACACAGTTCAGATAACACCACTGTTAACATTCCACACAGTTCAGATAACACACAGTGTTAACATTCCACACAGTTCGGATAACACACAGTGTTAACGTTCCACACAGTTCAGATAACACGCTGTGTTAACGTTCCACACAGTTCAGATAACACACAGTGTTATCATTCCACACAGTTCAGTTAACACACAGTGTTAACGTTCCACAAAGTTCAGATAACACACAGTGTTAACGTTGCACACAGTTCAGGTAACACACAGTGTTAACGTTCCACACAGTTCAGGTGACACACAGTGTTAACATTCCACACAGTTCAGATAACACACAGTGTTAACGTTCCACACAGTTCATATATCGCACAGTGTTAACGTTCCACACAGTTCAGGTAACACACAGTGTTAACATTCCACACAGTTCAGGTAACACACAGTGTTAATGTTCCACACAGTTCAGATAACACACAGTGTTCACGTTCCACACAGTTCAGATAACACACAGTGTTAAAATTCCACACAGTTCAGATAACACACAGTGTTACCGTTTCACACAATTCAGGTAACACACAGTGTTAACGTTCCACACAGTTCGGATATCACACAGTGTTAACACTCCACACAGTTCAGATAACACACACTGTTAACATTACACACAGTTCAGATAACACACAGTGTTAACATTCCACACAGTTCAGATAACACACAGTGTTAATGTTCCACACAGTTCAGATAACATACAGTGTTAACATAACACGCAGTTCAGATAACACACAGTGTTAACATTCCACACAGTTCAGATAACACACAGTGTTAACGTTCCACACAGTTCAGGTAACACACAGTGGTAACGTTCCACACAGTTCAGATAACACACAGTGTTAACATTCCACAAAGTTCAGATAACACACAGTGTTAACATTCCACACAGTTCAGATAACACACAGTGTTAACGTTCCACACAGTTCAGGGAACACACAGTGTTAACGTTCCACACAGTCCAGATAACACACAGTGTTAACATTCCACACAGTTCAGATAACACACAGTGTTAACGTTCCACACAGTTCAGGTAACACACAGTATTAACGTTCCACACAGTTCAGATAACACACAGTGTTAACAATCCACACAGTTCAGATAAAACGCAGTGATAACGTTCCACACAGTTCACATAACACACAGTGTTAACGTTCCACACAGTTCAGATAACACACAGTATTAACGTTCCACACAGTTCAGATAACACGCTGTGTTAACGTTCCACACAGTTCAGACAACACACAGTGTTATCATTCCACACAGTTCAGTTAACACACAGTCTTAACGTTCCACAAAGTTCAGATAACACACAGTGTTAACGTTGCACACAGTTCAGGTAACACACAGTGTTAACGTTCCACACAGTTCAGGTAACACACAGTGTTAACATTCCACACAGTTCAGATAACACTCAGTGTTAACATTCCACACAGTTCATATATCGCACAGTGTTAACGTTCCACAGAGTTCAGGTAACACACAGTGTTAACATTCCACACAGTTCAGGTAACACACAGTGTTAACGTTCCACACAGTTCAGATAACACACAGTGTTAAAATTCCACACAGTTCAGATAACACACAGTGTTAACGTTTCACACAATTCAGGTAACACACAGTGTTAACGTTCCACACAGTTCAGATAACACACAGTGTTAACACTCCACACAGTTCAGATAACACACACTGTTAACATTACACACAGTTCAGATAACACACACTGTTAACATTCCACACAATTCAGATAACACACAGTTTTAACGTTCCACACAGTTCAGATAACACACAGTATTAACGTTCCACACAGTTCAGGTAACACAGAGTGTTAACGTTCCACACAGTTTAGATAACACACAGTGTTAACATGCCACACAGTTCAGATAACACACACTGTTAACATTCTACACAGTTCAGGTAACACACAGTGTTAACGTTCCACACAGTTCAGGTAACACACAGTGTTAACGTTCCATACAGTTCAGATAACACACAGTGTTAACGTTCCACACAGTTCAGATAACACACAGTGTTAACGTTCCACAAGTTCAGATAACACGCAGTGTTAACGTTCCACACAGTTCAGATAACATACAGTGTTAACATAACACGCAGTTCAGATAACACACAGTGTTAACATTCCACACAGTTCAGATAACACACAGTGTTAACATTCCACACAGTTCAGATAACACACAGTGTTAACGTTCCACACAGTTCAGATAACACACAGTGTTCACGTTCCACTCAGTTCAGATAACACACAGTGTTAACGTTCCACACAGTTCAGATAACACACAGTATTAACGTTCCACACAGTTCAGGTAACACACAGTGTTAACGTTCCACACAGTTTAGATAACACACAGTGTTAACATGCCACACAGTTCAGATAACACACACTGTTAACATTCTACACAGTTCAGGTAACACACAGTGTTAACGTTCCACACAGTTCAGGTAACACACAGTGTTAAAGTTCCATACAGTTCAGATAACACACAGTGTTAACGTTCCACACTGTTCAGATAACACAGAGTGTTAACGTTCCACACAGTTCAGATAACACACAGTTTTAATGTTCCACACAGTTCAGATAACATACAGTGTTAACATAACACGCAGTTCAGATAACACACAGTGTTAACATTCCACACAGTTCAGATAACACACAGTGTTAACATTCCACACAGTTCAGATAACACACAGTGTTAACGTTCCACACAGTTCAGATAACACACAGTGCTCACGTTCCACTCAGTTCAGTTAACACACAGTGTTAACGTTCCACACAGTTCAGGTAACACACAGTGTTAACATTCCACAGAGTTCAGATAACACACAGTGTTAACATTCCACACAGTTCAGATAACACACAGTGTTAACGTTCCACACAGTTCACATAACACACAGTGTTCACGTTCCACACAGTTCAGGTAACACACAGTGTTAACGTTCCACACAGTTCAGGTAACACACAGTGTTAACGTTCCACAAAGTTCAGATAGCACACAGTGTTCACGTTCCAAACAGTTCAAATAACACACAGTGTTAACGTTCCACACAGTTCAGACAACAAACAGTGTTAACGTTCCACACTGTTCAGATAAAACACAGTGTTAACGTTCCACACAGTTCAGATAACACACAGTGTTAACGTTCCACACAGTTCAGATAACACACAGTGTTCACGTTCCAAACAGTTCAGATAACACACAGTGTTAACATTCCACACAGTTCAGATAACACACAGTGTTAACATTCCACACAGTTCAGATAACACACAGTGTTAACGTTCCACACAGTTCAGATAACACACACTGCTAACATTACACACAGTTCAGATAACACACACTGTTAACATTACACACAGTTCAGATAACACACAGTGTTAACATTGCACACAGTTCAGATAACACAAAGTGTTACCGTTCCACACAGTTCAGATAACACACAGTGTTAACATTCCACACAGTTCAGATAACACACAGTGTTAACGTTCCATACAGTTCAGGTGACACACAATGTTAACGTTCCACACAGTTCAGGTAACACACAGTGTTAACATTCCACACAGTTCAGATAACACACAGTGTTAACGTTCCACACAGTTCAGGTAACACACAGTGTTAACGTTCCACACAGTTCAGATAACACACAGTGTTAACGTTCCACACAGTTCAGATAACACTCAGTGTTAACGTTCCACACAGTTCAGGTAACACACAGTGTTAACATTCCACATAGTTCAGATAACACACAGTGTTAACGTTCCACACAGTTCAGGTAACACACAGTGTTAACATTCCGCACAGTTCAGGTAACACACAGTGTTAACACTCCACACAGTTCAGATAACACACACTGTTAACATTACACACAGTTCAGATAACACACAGTGTTAACATTCCACTCAATTCAGATAACACACAGTTTTAACGTTCCACGCAGTTCAGATAACACACAGTATTAACGTTCCACACAGTTCAGGTAACACACAGCGTTAACGTTCCACACAGTTTAGATAACACACAGTGTTAACATGCCACACAGTTCAGATAACACACACTGTTAACATTCTACACAGTTCAGGTAACACACAGTGTTAACGTTCCACACAGTTGAGGTAACACACAGTGTTAACGTTCCATACAGTTCAGATAACACACAGTGTTAACGTTCCACACAGTTCAGGTAACACACAGTGTTAACGTTCCACACAGTTCAGATAACTCACAGTGTTAACATTCCACACAGTTCAGATAACACACAGTGTTAACGTTCCACACAGTTCAGATAACACACAGTGTTAATGTTCCACACAGTTCAGATAACATACAGTGTTAACATAACACGCAGTTCAGATAACACACAGTGTTAACATTTCACACAGTTCAGATAACACACAGTGTTAACGTTCCACACAGTTCAGGTAACACACAGTGTTAACATTCCACAATGTTCAGATAACACACCGTGTTAACGTTCCACACTGTTCAGATAACACACAGTGTTATCGTTCCACACAGTTCAGATAGCACACAGTGTTAACATTCCACACAGTTCAGGTAACACACAGTGTTAACGTTCCACACAGTTCAGGTAACACACAGTGTTAACATTCCACACAGGTCAGATAACACACAGTGTTAACGTTCCACATAGTTCAGGTAACACACAGTGTTAACATTCCACACAGTTCAGATAACACACAGTGTTAATGTGCCACGCAGTTCAGATAACACACAGTGTTAACGTTCCACACAGTTCAGATAACACACAGTGTTAACGTTCCACACAGTTCAGATAACACACAGTGTTAACGTTCTACACAGTTCATATAACACACAGTTTTAGCGTTCCACACAGTTCAGGTAACACACAGTGTTAACGTTCCACACAGTTCAGATAACACACAGTGTTAACGTTCCACACAGTTCAGGTACCACACAGTGTTAACGTTCCACACAGTTCTGGTAACACACAGTCTTAACGTTCCACACAGTTCAGGTAACAAACAGTGTTAACATTCCTCACTGGTCAGATAACACACAGTGTTAACGTTCCACACAGTTCAGATAACACACAGTATTAACGTTCCACATACTTCAGATAACACACAGTGTTAACGTTCCACACAGTTCAGGTAACACACCGTGTTAACGTTCTACACAGTTCAGATTACACACTGTGTTAACGTTCCACACTGTTCAGATAAAACACAGTGTTAACATTCCACACAGTTCAGATTACACACAGTGTTAACGTTCCACACAGTTCAGATAACACCACTGTTAACATTCCACACAGTTCAGATAACACACAGTGTTAACATTCCACACAGTTCAGATAACACACAGTGTTAACGTTCCACACAGTTCAGATAACACGCTGTGTTAACGTTCCACACTGTTCAGATAACACACAGTGTTATCATTCCACACAGTTCAGTTAACACACAGTGTTAACGTTCCTCAAAGTTCAGATAACACACAGTGTTAACGTTGCACACAGTTCAGGTAACACACAGTGTTAACGTTCCACACAGTTCAGGTGACACACAGTGTTAACATTCCACACAGTTCAGATAACACACAGTGTTAACGTTCCACACAGTTCATATATCGCACAGTGTTAACGTTCCACACAGTTCAGGTAACACACAGTGTTAACATTCCACACAGTTCAGATAACACACAGTGTTAACGTTCCACACAGTTCAGATAACACACAGTGTTCACGTTCCACTCAGTTCAGATAACACACAGTATTAACGTTCCACACAGTTCAGATAACACACAGTATTAACGTTCCACACAGTTCAGGTAACACACAGTGTTAACGTTCCACACAGTTTAGATAACACACAGTGTTAACATGCCACACAGTTCAGATAACACACACTGTTAACATTCTACATAGTTCAGGTAACACACAGTGTTAACGTTCCACACAGTTCAGGTAACACACAGTGTTAACGTTCCATACAGTTCAGATAACACACAGTGTTAACGTTCCACACAGTTCAGATAACACACAGTGTTAACGTTCCACACAGTTCAGATAAAACACAGTTTTAATGTTCCACACAGTTCAGATAACATACAGTGTTAACATAACACGCAGTTCAGATAACACACAGTGTTAACATTCCACACAGTTCAGATAACACACGTTGTTAACATTCCACGCAGTTCAGATAACACACAGTGTTAACGTTCCACACAGTTCAGATAACACACAGTGTTAACATTCCACACAGTTCAGATAACACACAGTGTTAACGTTCCACACAGTTCAGGTAACACACAGTGTTAACATTCCGCACAGTTCAGGTAACACACAGTGTTAACACTCCACACAGTTCAGATAACACACGCTGTTAACATTACACACAGTTCAGATAACACACAGTGTTAACATTCCACACAATTCAGATAACACACAGTTTTAACGTTCCACACAGTTCACATAACACACAGTATTAACGTTCCACACAGTTCAGGTAACACACAGCGTTAACGTTCCACACAGTTTAGATAACACACAGTGTTAACATGCCACACAGTTCAGATAACACACACTGTTAACATTCTACACAGTTCAGGTAACACACAGTGTTAACGTTCCACACAGTTGAGGTAACACACAGTGTTAACGTTCCATACAGTTCAGATAACACACAGTGTTAACGTTCCACACAGTTCAGATAACACATAGTGTTAACGTTCCACACAGTTCAGATAACACACAGTGTTAATGTTCCACACAGTTCAGATAACATACAGTGTTAACATAACACGCAGTTCAGATAACACACAGTGTTAACATTCCACACAGTTCAGATAACACACAGTGTTAACGTTCCACACAGTTCAGGTAACACACAGTGTTAACGTTCCACACAGTTCAGATAACTCACAGTGTTAACATTCCACACAGTTCAGATAACACACAGTGTAAACGTTCCACACAGTTCAGATAACACACAGTGTTAATGTTCCACACAGTTCAGATAACATACAGTGTTGACATAACACGCAGTTCAGATAACACACAGTGTTAACATTTCACACAGTTCAGATAACACACAGTGTTAACGTTCCACACAGTTCAGGTAACACACAGTGTTAACATTCCACACAGTTCAGATAACACACAGTGTTAACGTTCCACACTGTTCAGATAACACACAGTGTTATCGTTCCACACAGTTCAGATAGCACACAGTGTTAACATTCCACACAGTTCAGATAACACACAGTGTTAACGTTCCACACAATTCAGGTAACACACAGTGTTAAGAATCCACAAAGTTCAGATAACACACAGTGTTAACGTTCCACACAGTTCAGGTAACACACAGTGTTAACATTCCACACAGTTCAGGTAACACACAGTGTTAACGTTCCACACAGTTCAGGTAACACACAGTGTTAACATTCCACACAGGTCAGATAACACACAGTGTTAACGTTCCACATAGTTCAGGTAACACACAGTGTTAACATTCCACACAGTTCAGATAACACACAGTGTTAATGTGCCACGCAGTTCAGATAACACACAGTTTTAACGTTCCACACAGTTCAGATAACACACAGTGTTAACGTTCCACACAGTTCAGATAACACACAGTGTTAACGTTCTACACAGTTCATATAACACACAGTTTTAACGTTCCACACAGTTCAGGTAACACACAGTGTTAACGTTCCACACAGTTCAGATAACACACAGTGTTAACGTTCCACACAGTTCAGGTAACACACAGTGTTAACGTTCCACACAGTTCTGGTAACACACAGTGTTAACGTTCCACACAGTTCAGGTAACAAACAGTGTTAACATTCCACACTGGTCAGATAACACGTAGTGTTAACGTTCCACACAGTTCAGATAACACACAGTATTAACGTTCCACATACTTCAGATAACTCACAGTGTTAACGTTCCACACAGTTCAGGTAACACACCATGTTAACGTTCTACACAGTTCAGATTACACACTGTGTATACGTTCCACACTGTTCAGATAAAACACAGTGTTAACATTCCACACAGTTCAGATTACACACAGTGTTAACGTTCCACACAGTTCAGATAACACCACTGTTAACATTCCACACAGTTCAGATAACACACAGTGTTAACATTCCACACAGTTCGGATAACACACAGTGTTAACGTTCCACACAGTTCAGATAACACGCTGTGTTAACGTTCCACACAGTTCAGTTAACACACAGTGTTAACGTTCCACAAAGTTCAGATAACACACAGTGTTAACGTTGCACACAGTTCAGGTAACACACAGTGTTAACGTTCCACGCAGTTCAGGTGACACACAGTGTTAACATTCCACACAGTTCAGATAACACACAGTGTTAACGTTCCACACAGTTCATATATCGCACAGTGTTAACGTTCCACACAGTTCAGGTAACACACAGTGTTAACATTCCACACAGTTCAGGTAACACACAGTGTTAATGTTCCACACAGTTCAGATAACACACAGTGTTCACGTTCCACACAGTTCAGATAACACACAGTGTTAAAATTCCACACAGTTCAGATAACACACAGTGTTACCGTTTCACACAATTCAGGTAACACACAGTGTTAACGTTCCACACAGTTCGGATAACACACAGTGTTAACACTCCACACAGTTCAGATAACACACACTGTTAACATTACACACAGTTCAGATAACACACAGTGTTAACATTCCACACAGTTCAGATAACACACAGTGTTAATGTTCCACACAGTTCAGATAACATACAGTGTTAACATAACACGCAGTTCAGATAACACACAGTGTTAACATTCCACACAGTTCAGATAACACACAGTGTTAACATTCCACACAGTTCAGGTAACACACAGTGGTAACGTTCCACACAGTTCAGATAACACACAGTGTTAACATTCCACAAAGTTCAGATAAGACACAGTGTTAACATTCCACACAGTTCAGATAACACACAGTGTTAACGTTCCACACAGTTCAGGTAACACACAGTGTTAACGTTCCACACAGTCCAGATAACACACAGTGTTAACATTCCACACAGTTCAGATAACACACAGTGTTAACGTTCCACACAGTTCAGGTAACACACAGTATTAACGTTCCACACAGTTCAGATAACACACAGTGTTAACAATCCACACAGTTCAGATAAAACGCAGTGATAACGTTCCACACAGTTCAGATAACACACAGTGTTAACGTTCCACACAGTTCAGATAACACACAGTATTAACGTTCCACACAGTTCAGATAACACGCTGTGTTAACGTTCCACACAGTTCAGACAACACACAGTGTTATCATTCCACACAGTTCAGTTAACACACAGTCTTAACGTTCCACAAAGTTCAGATAACACACAGTGTTAACGTTGCACACAGTTCAGGTAACACACAGTGTTAACGTTCCACACAGTTCAGGTAACACACAGTGTTAACATTCCACACAGTTCAGATAACACTCAGTGTTAACATTCCACACAGTTCATATATCGCACAGTGTTAACGTTCCATACAGTTCAGGTGACACACAATGTTAACGTTCCACACAGTTCAGGTAACACACAGTGTTAACATTCCACACAGTTCAGATAACACACAGTGTTAACGTTCCACACAGTTCAGGTAACACACAGTGTTAACGTTCCACACAGTTCAGATAACACACAGTGTTAACGTTCCACACAGTTCAGATAACACTCAGTGTTAACGTTCCACACAGTTCAGGTAACACACAGTGTTAACATTCCACATAGTTCAGATAACACACAGTGTTAACGTTCCACACAGTTCAGGTAACACACAGTGTTAACATTCCGCACAGTTCAGGTAACACACAGTGTTAACACTCCACACAGTTCAGATAACACACACTGTTAACATTACACACAGTTCAGATAACACACAGTGTTAACATTCCACACAATTCAGATAACACACAGTTTTAACGTTCCACGCAGTTCAGATAACACACAGTATTAACGTTCCACACAGTTCAGGTAACACACAGCGTTAACGTTCCACACAGTTTAGATAACACACAGTGTTATCATGCCACACAGTTCAGATAACACACACTGTTAACATTCTACACAGTTCAGGTAACACACAGTGTTAACGTTCCACACAGTTGAGGTAACACACAGTGTTAACGTTCCATACAGTTCAGATAACACACAGTGTTAACGTTCCACACAGTTCAGATAACACACAGTGTTAACGTTCCACACAGTTCAGATAACACACAGTGTTAATGTTCCACACAGTTCAGATAACATACAGTGTTAACATAACACGCAGTTCAGATAACACACAGTGTTAACATTCCACACAGTTCAGATAACACACAGTGTTAACGTTCCACACAGTTCAGGTAACACACAGTGTTAACGTTCCACACAGTTCCGATAACTCACAGTGTTAACATTCCACACAGTTCAGATAACACACAGTGTTAACGTTCCACACAGTTCAGATAACATACAGTGTTAACATAACACGCAGTTCAGATAACACACAGTGTTAACATTCCACACAGTTCAGATAACACACAGTGTTAACGTTCCACACAGTTCAGGTAACACACAGTGTTAACGTTCCACACAGTTCAGATAACTCACAGTGTTAACATTCCACACAGTTCAGATAACACACAGTGTAAACGTTCCACACAGTTCAGATAACACACAGTGTTAATGTTCCACACAGTTCAGATAACATACAGTGTTGACATAACACGCAGTTCAGATAACACACAGTGTTAACATTTCACACAGTTCAGATAACACACAGTGTTAACGTTCCACACAGTTCAGGTAACACACAGTGTTAACATTCCACACAGTTCAGATAACACACAGTGTTAACGTTCCACACTGTTCAGATAACACACAGTGTTATCGTTCCACACAGTTCAGATAGCACACAGTGTTAACATTCCACACAGTTCAGATAACACACAGTGTTAACGTTCCACACAATTCAGGTAACACACAGTGTTAAGAATCCACAAAGTTCAGATAACACACAGTGTTAACGTTCCACACAGTTCAGGTAACACACAGTGTTAACATTCCACACAGTTCAGGTAACACACAGTGTTAACGTTCCACACAGTTCAGGTAACACACAGTGTTAACATTCCACACAGGTCAGATAACACACAGTGTTAACGTTCCACATAGTTCAGGTAACACACAGTGTTAACATTCCACACAGTTCAGATAACACACAGTGTTAATGTGCCACGCAGTTCAGATAACACACAGTTTTAACGTTCCACACAGTTCAGATAACACACAGTGTTAACGTTCCACACAGTTCAGATAACACACAGTGTTAACGTTCTACACAGTTCATATAACACACAGTTTTAACGTTCCACACAGTTCAGGTAACACACAGTGTTAACGTTCCACACAGTTCAGATAACACACAGTGTTAACGTTCCACACAGTTCAGGTAACACACAGTGTTAACGTTCCACACAGTTCTGGTAACACACAGTGTTAACGTTCCACACAGTTCAGGTAACAAACAGTGTTAACATTCCACACTGGTCAGATAACACGTAGTGTTAACGTTCCACACAGTTCAGATAACACACAGTATTAACGTTCCACATACTTCAGATAACTCACAGTGTTAACGTTCCACACAGTTCAGGTAACACACCATGTTAACGTTCTACACAGTTCAGATTACACACTGTGTATACGTTCCACACTGTTCAGATAAAACACAGTGTTAACATTCCACACAGTTCAGATTACACACAGTGTTAACGTTCCACACAGTTCAGATAACACCACTGTTAACATTCCACACAGTTCAGATAACACACAGTGTTAACATTCCACACAGTTCGGATAACACACAGTGTTAACGTTCCACACAGTTCAGATAACACGCTGTGTTAACGTTCCACACAGTTCAGTTAACACACAGTGTTAACGTTCCACAAAGTTCAGATAACACACAGTGTTAACGTTGCACACAGTTCAGGTAACACACAGTGTTAACGTTCCACGCAGTTCAGGTGACACACAGTGTTAACATTCCACACAGTTCAGATAACACACAGTGTTAACGTTCCACACAGTTCATATATCGCACAGTGTTAACGTTCCACACAGTTCAGGTAACACACAGTGTTAACATTCCACACAGTTCAGGTAACACACAGTGTTAATGTTCCACACAGTTCAGATAACACACAGTGTTCACGTTCCACACAGTTCAGATAACACACAGTGTTAAAATTCCACACAGTTCAGATAACACACAGTGTTACCGTTTCACACAATTCAGGTAACACACAGTGTTAACGTTCCACACAGTTCGGATAACACACAGTGTTAACACTCCACACAGTTCAGATAACACACACTGTTAACATTACACACAGTTCAGATAACACACAGTGTTAACATTCCACACAGTTCAGATAACACACAGTGTTAATGTTCCACACAGTTCAGATAACATACAGTGTTAACATAACACGCAGTTCAGATAACACACAGTGTTAACATTCCACACAGTTCAGATAACACACAGTGTTAACATTCCACACAGTTCAGGTAACACACAGTGGTAACGTTCCACACAGTTCAGATAACACACAGTGTTAACATTCCACAAAGTTCAGATAAGACACAGTGTTAACATTCCACACAGTTCAGATAACACACAGTGTTAACGTTCCACACAGTTCAGGTAACACACAGTGTTAACGTTCCACACAGTCCAGATAACACACAGTGTTAACATTCCACACAGTTCAGATAACACACAGTGTTAACGTTCCACACAGTTCAGGTAACACACAGTATTAACGTTCCACACAGTTCAGATAACACACAGTGTTAACAATCCACACAGTTCAGATAAAACGCAGTGATAACGTTCCACACAGTTCAGATAACACACAGTGTTAACGTTCCACACAGTTCAGATAACACACAGTATTAACGTTCCACACAGTTCAGATAACACGCTGTGTTAACGTTCCACACAGTTCAGACAACACACAGTGTTATCATTCCACACAGTTCAGTTAACACACAGTCTTAACGTTCCACAAAGTTCAGATAACACACAGTGTTAACGTTGCACACAGTTCAGGTAACACACAGTGTTAACGTTCCACACAGTTCAGGTAACACACAGTGTTAACATTCCACACAGTTCAGATAACACTCAGTGTTAACATTCCACACAGTTCATATATCGCACAGTGTTAACGTTCCATACAGTTCAGGTGACACACAATGTTAACGTTCCACACAGTTCAGGTAACACACAGTGTTAACATTCCACACAGTTCAGATAACACACAGTGTTAACGTTCCACACAGTTCAGGTAACACACAGTGTTAACGTTCCACACAGTTCAGATAACACACAGTGTTAACGTTCCACACAGTTCAGATAACACTCAGTGTTAACGTTCCACACAGTTCAGGTAACACACAGTGTTAACATTCCACATAGTTCAGATAACACACAGTGTTAACGTTCCACACAGTTCAGGTAACACACAGTGTTAACATTCCGCACAGTTCAGGTAACACACAGTGTTAACACTCCACACAGTTCAGATAACACACACTGTTAACATTACACACAGTTCAGATAACACACAGTGTTAACATTCCACACAATTCAGATAACACACAGTTTTAACGTTCCACGCAGTTCAGATAACACACAGTATTAACGTTCCACACAGTTCAGGTAACACACAGCGTTAACGTTCCACACAGTTTAGATAACACACAGTGTTATCATGCCACACAGTTCAGATAACACACACTGTTAACATTCTACACAGTTCAGGTAACACACAGTGTTAACGTTCCACACAGTTGAGGTAACACACAGTGTTAACGTTCCATACAGTTCAGATAACACACAGTGTTAACGTTCCACACAGTTCAGATAACACACAGTGTTAACGTTCCACACAGTTCAGATAACACACAGTGTTAATGTTCCACACAGTTCAGATAACATACAGTGTTAACATAACACGCAGTTCAGATAACACACAGTGTTAACATTCCACACAGTTCAGATAACACACAGTGTTAACGTTCCACACAGTTCAGGTAACACACAGTGTTAACGTTCCACACAGTTCCGATAACTCACAGTGTTAACATTCCACACAGTTCAGATAACACACAGTGTTAACGTTCCACACAGTTCAGATAACACACAGTGTTAATGTTCCACACAGTTCAGATAACATACAGTGTTAACATAACACGCAGTTCAGATAACACACAGTGTTAACATTTCACACAGTTCAGATAACACACAGTGTTAACGTTCCACACTGTTCAGGTAACACACAGTGTTAACATTCCACAATGTTCAGATAACACACAGTGTTAACGTTCCACACTGTTCAGATAACACACAGTGTTATCGTTCCACACAGTTCAGATAGCACACAGTGTTAACATTCCACACAGTTCAGGTAACACACAGTGTTAACGTTCCACACAGTTCAGGTAACACACAGTGTTAACATTCCACACAGGTCAGATAACACACAGTGTTAACGTTCCACATAGTTCAGGTAACACACAGTGTTAACATTCCACACAGTTCAGATAACACACAGTGTTAATGTGCCACGCAGTTCAGATAACACACAGTGTTAACGTTCCACACAGTTCAGATAACACACAGTGTTAACGTTCCACACAGTTCAGATAACACACAGTGTTAACGTTCTACACAGTTCATATAACACACAGTGTTAACGTTCCATACAGTTCAGATAACACACAGTGTTAACGTTCCACACAGTTCAGATAACACACAGTGTTAACGTTCCACACAGTTCAGATAACACGCAGTGTTAATGTTCCACACAGTTCAGATAACATACAGTGTTAACATAACACGCAGTTCAGATAACACACAGTGTTAACATTCCACACAGTTCAGATAACACACAGTGTTAACATTCCACACAGTTCAGATAACACACAGTGTTAACGTTCCACACAGTTCAGATAACACACAGTGTTCACGTTCCACTCAGTTCAGATAACACACAGTATTAACGTTCCACATACTTCAGATAACTCACAGTGTTAACGTTCCACACAGTTCAGGTAACACACCATGTTAACGTTCTACACAGTTCAGATTACACACTGTGTATACGTTCCACACTGTTCAGATAAAACACAGTGTTAACATTCCACACAGTTCAGATTACACACAGTGTTAACGTTCCACACAGTTCAGATAACACCACTGTTAACATTCCACACAGTTCAGATAACACACAGTGTTAACATTCCACACAGTTCGGATAACACACAGTGTTAACGTTCCACACAGTTCAGATAACACGCTGTGTTAACGTTCCACACAGTTCAGTTAACACACAGTGTTAACGTTCCACAAAGTTCAGATAACACACAGTGTTAACGTTGCACACAGTTCAGGTAACACACAGTGTTAACGTTCCACGCAGTTCAGGTGACACACAGTGTTAACATTCCACACAGTTCAGATAACACACAGTGTTAACGTTCCACACAGTTCATATATCGCACAGTGTTAACGTTCCACACAGTTCAGGTAACACACAGTGTTAACATTCCACACAGTTCAGGTAACACACAGTGTTAATGTTCCACACAGTTCAGATAACACACAGTGTTCACGTTCCACACAGTTCAGATAACACACAGTGTTAAAATTCCACACAGTTCAGATAACACACAGTGTTACCGTTTCACACAATTCAGGTAACACACAGTGTTAACGTTCCACACAGTTCGGATAACACACAGTGTTAACACTCCACACAGTTCAGATAACACACACTGTTAACATTACACACAGTTCAGATAACACACAGTGTTAACATTCCACACAGTTCAGATAACACACAGTGTTAATGTTCCACACAGTTCAGATAACATACAGTGTTAACATAACACGCAGTTCAGATAACACACAGTGTTAACATTCCACACAGTTCAGATAACACACAGTGTTAACATTCCACACAGTTCAGGTAACACACAGTGGTAACGTTCCACACAGTTCAGATAACACACAGTGTTAACATTCCACAAAGTTCAGATAACACACAGTGTTAACATTCCACACAGTTCAGATAACACACAGTGTTAACGTTCCACACAGTTCAGGTAACACACAGTGTTAACGTTCCACACAGTCCAGATAACACACAGTGTTAACATTCCACACAGTTCAGATAACACACAGTGTTAACGTTCCACACAGTTCAGGTAACACACAGTATTAACGTTCCACACAGTTCAGATAACACACAGTGTTAACAATCCACACAGTTCAGATAAAACGCAGTGATAACGTTCCACACAGTTCAGATAACACACAGTGTTAACGTTCCACACAGTTCAGATAACACACAGTATTAACGTTCCACACAGTTCAGATAACACGCTGTGTTAACGTTCCACACAGTTCAGACAACACACAGTGTTATCATTCCACACAGTTCAGTTAACACACAGTCTTAACGTTCCACAAAGTTCAGATAACACACAGTGTTAACGTTGCACACAGTTCAGGTAACACACAGTGTTAACGTTCCACACAGTTCAGGTAACACACAGTGTTAACATTCCACACAGTTCAGATAACACTCAGTGTTAACATTCCACACAGTTCATATATCGCACAGTGTTAACGTTCCATACAGTTCAGGTGACACACAATGTTAACGTTCCACACAGTTCAGGTAACACACAGTGTTAACATTCCACACAGTTCAGATAACACACAGTGTTAACGTTCCACACAGTTCAGGTAACACACAGTGTTAACGTTCCACACAGTTCAGATAACACACAGTGTTAACGTTCCACACAGTTCAGATAACACTCAGTGTTAACGTTCCACACAGTTCAGGTAACACACAGTGTTAACATTCCACATAGTTCAGATAACACACAGTGTTAACGTTCCACACAGTTCAGGTAACACACAGTGTTAACATTCCGCACAGTTCAGGTAACACACAGTGTTAACACTCCACACAGTTCAGATAACACACACTGTTAACATTACACACAGTTCAGATAACACACAGTGTTAACATTCCACACAATTCAGATAACACACAGTTTTAACGTTCCACGCAGTTCAGATAACACACAGTATTAACGTTCCACACAGTTCAGGTAACACACAGCGTTAACGTTCCACACAGTTTAGATAACACACAGTGTTATCATGCCACACAGTTCAGATAACACACACTGTTAACATTCTACACAGTTCAGGTAACACACAGTGTTAACGTTCCACACAGTTGAGGTAACACACAGTGTTAACGTTCCATACAGTTCAGATAACACACAGTGTTAACGTTCCACACAGTTCAGATAACACACAGTGTTAACGTTCCACACAGTTCAGATAACACACAGTGTTAATGTTCCACACAGTTCAGATAACATACAGTGTTAACATAACACGCAGTTCAGATAACACACAGTGTTAACATTCCACACAGTTCAGATAACACACAGTGTTAACGTTCCACACAGTTCAGGTAACACACAGTGTTAACGTTCCACACAGTTCCGATAACTCACAGTGTTAACATTCCACACAGTTCAGATAACACACAGTGTTAACGTTCCACACAGTTCAGATAACACACAGTGTTAATGTTCCACACAGTTCAGATAACATACAGTGTTAACATAACACGCAGTTCAGATAACACACAGTGTTAACATTTCACACAGTTCAGATAACACACAGTGTTAACGTTCCACACTGTTCAGGTAACACACAGTGTTAACATTCCACAATGTTCAGATAACACACAGTGTTAACGTTCCACACTGTTCAGATAACACACAGTGTTATCGTTCCACACAGTTCAGATAGCACACAGTGTTAACATTCCACACAGTTCAGGTAACACACAGTGTTAACGTTCCACACAGTTCAGGTAACACACAGTGTTAACATTCCACACAGGTCAGATAACACACAGTGTTAACGTTCCACATAGTTCAGGTAACACACAGTGTTAACATTCCACACAGTTCAGATAACACACAGTGTTAATGTGCCACGCAGTTCAGATAACACACAGTGTTAACGTTCCACACAGTTCAGATAACACACAGTGTTAACGTTCCACACAGTTCAGATAACACACAGTGTTAACGTTCTACACAGTTCATATAACACACAGTGTTAACGTTCCATACAGTTCAGATAACACACAGTGTTAACGTTCCACACAGTTCAGATAACACACAGTGTTAACGTTCCACACAGTTCAGATAACACGCAGTGTTAATGTTCCACACAGTTCAGATAACATACAGTGTTAACATAACACGCAGTTCAGATAACACACAGTGTTAACATTCCACACAGTTCAGATAACACACAGTGTTAACATTCCACACAGTTCAGATAACACACAGTGTTAACGTTCCACACAGTTCAGATAACACACAGTGTTCACGTTCCACTCAGTTCAGATAACACACAGTGTTAACGTTCCACACAGTTCAGATAACACACAGTAATAACGTTCCACACAGTTCAGGTAACACACAGTGTTAACGTTCCACACAGTTTAGATAACACACAGTGTTAACATGCCACACAGTTCAGATAACACACACTGTTAACATTCTACACAGTTCAGGTAACACACAGTGTTAACGTTCCACACAGTTCAGGTAACACACAGTGTTAAAGTTCCATACAGTTCAGATAACACACAGTGTTAACGTTCCACACAGTTCAGATAACACACAGTGTTAACGTTCCACACAGTTCAGATAACACACAGTTTTAATGTTCCACACAGTTCAGATAACACACAGTGTTAACATAACACGCAGTTCAGATAACACACAGTGTTAACATTCCACACAGTTCAGATAACACACAGTGTTAACATTCCACACAGTTCAGATAACACACAGTGTTAACGTTCCACACAGTTCAGATAACACACAGTGTTCACGTTCCACTCAGTTCAGTTAACACACAGTGTTAACTTTCCACACAGTTCAGGTAACACACAGTGTTAACATTCCACACAGTTCAGATAACACACAGTGTTAACATTCCACACAGTTCAGATAACACACAGTGTTAACGTTCCACACAGTTCACATAACACACAGTGTTCACGTTCCACACAGTTCAGGTAACACACAGTGTTAACGTTCCACACAGTTCAGGTAACACACAGTGTTAACGTTCCACAAAGTTCAGATAACACACAGTGTTCACGTTCCAAACAGTTCAAATAACACACAGTGTTAACGTTCCACACAGTTCAGACAACAAACAGTGTTAACGTTCCACACTGTTCAGATAAAACACAGTGTTAACGTTCCACACAGTTCAGATAACACACAGTGTTAACGTTCCACACAGTTCAGATAACACACAGTGTTCACGTTCCAAACAGTTCAGATAACACACAGTGTTAACATTCCACACAGTTCAGATAACACACAGTGTTAACATTCCACACAGTTCAGATAACACACAGTGTTAACGTTCCACACAGTTCAGATAACACACACTGTTAACATAACACACAGTTCAGATAACACACACTGTTAACATTACACACAGTTCAGATAACACACAGTGTTAACATTGCACACAGTTCAGATAACACACAGTGTTACCGTTCCACACAGTTCAGATAACACACAGTGTTAACATTCCACACAGTTCAGATAACACACAGTGTTAACGTTCCATACAGTTCAGGTGACACACAATGTTAACGTTCCACACAGTTCAGGTAACACACAGTGTTAACATTCCACACAGTTCAGATAACACACAGTGTTAACGTTCCACACAGTTCAGGTAACACACAGTGTTAACATTCCACACAGTTCAGATAACACACAGTGTTAACGTTCCACACAGTTCAGATAACACTCAGTGTTAACGTTCCACACAGTTCAGGTAACACACAGTGTTAACATTCCACATAGTTCAGATAACACACAGTGTTAACGTTCCACACAGTTCAGGTAACACACAGTGTTAACATTCCGCACAGTTCAGGTAACACACAGTGTTAACACTCCACACAGTTCAGATAACACACACTGTTAACATTACACACAGTTCAGATAACACACAGTGTTAACATTCCACACAATTCAGATAACACACAGTTTTAACGTTCCACGCAGTTCAGATAACACACAGTATTAACGTTCCACACAGTTCAGGTAACACACAGCGTTAACGTTCCACACAGTTTAGATAACACACAGTGTTATCATGCCACACAGTTCAGATAACACACACTGTTAACATTCTACACAGTTCAGGTAACACACAGTGTTAACGTTCCACACAGTTGAGGTAACACACAGTGTTAACGTTCCATACAGTTCAGATAACACACAGTGTTAACGTTCCACACAGTTCAGATAACACACAGTGTTAACGTTCCACACAGTTCAGATAACACACAGTGTTAATGTTCGACACAGTTCAGATAACATACAGTGTTAACATAACACGCAGTTCAGATAACACACAGTGTTAACATTCCACACAGTTCAGATAACACACAGTGTTAACGTTCCACACAGTTCAGGTAACACACAGTGTTAACGTTCCACACAGTTCAGATAACTCACAGTGTTAACATTCCACACAGTTCAGATAACACACAGTGTTAACGTTCCACACAGTTCAGATAACACACAGTGTTAATGTTCCACACAGTTCAGATAACATACAGTGTTAACATAACACGCAGTTCAGATAACACACAGTGTTAACATTTCACACAGTTCAGATAACACACAGTGTTAACGTTCCACACTGTTCAGGTAACACACAGTGTTAACATTCCACAATGTTCAGATAACACACAGTGTTAACGTTCCACACTGTTCAGATAACACACAGTGTTATCGTTCCACACAGTTCAGATAGCACACAGTGTTAACATTCCACACAGTTCAGGTAACACACAGTGTTAACGTTCCACACAGTTCAGGTAACACACAGTGTTAACATTCCACACAGGTCAGATAACACACAGTGTTAACGTTCCACATAGTTCAGGTAACACACAGTGTTAACATTCCACACAGTTCAGATAACACACAGTGTTAATGTGCCACGCAGTTCAGATAACACACAGTGTTAACGTTCCACACAGTTCAGATAACACACAGTGTTAACGTTCCACACAGTTCAGATAACACACAGTGTTAACGTTCTACACAGTTCATATAACACACAGTTTTAGCGTTCCACACATTTCAGGTAACACACAGTGTTAACGTTCCACACAGTTCAGATAACACACAGTGTTAACGTTCCACACAGTTCAGGTACCACACAGTGTTAACGTTCCACACAGTTCTGGTAACACACAGTCTTAACGTTCCACACAGTTCAGGTAACAAACAGTGTTAACATTCCACACTGGTCAGATAACACACAGTGTTAACGTTCCACACAGTTCAGATAACACACAGTATTAACGTTCCACATACTTCAGATAACACACAGTGTTAACGTTCCACACAGTTCAGGTAACACACCGTGTTAACGTTCTACACAGTTCAGATTACACACTGTGTTAACGTTCCACACTGTTCAGATAAAACACAGTGTTAACATTCCACACAGTTCAGATTACACACAGTGTTAACGTTCCACACAGTTCAGATAACACCACTGTTAACATTCCACACAGTTCAGATAACACACAGTGTTAACATTCCACACAGTTCAGATAACACACAGTGTTAACGTTCCACACAGTTCGGATAACACGCTGTGTTAACGTTCCACACAGTTCAGATAACACACAGTGTTATCATTCCACACAGTTCAGTTAACACACAGTGTTAACGTTCCACAAAGTTCAGATAACACACAGTGTTAACGTTGCACACAGTTCAGGTAACACACAGTGTTAACGTTCCACACAGTTCAGGTGACACACAGTGTTAACATTCCACACAGTTCAGATAACACACAGTGTTAACGTTCCAAACAGTTCATATATCGCACAGTGTTAACGTTCCACACAGTTCAGGTAACACACAATGTTAACATTCCACACAGTTCAGATAACACACAGTGTTAACGTTCCACACAGTTCAGATAACACACAGTGTTCACGTTCCACTCAGTTCAGATAACACACAGTGTTAACGTTCCACACAGTTCAGACAACACACAGTATTAACGTTCTACACAGTTTAGATAACACACAGTGTTAACATGCCACACAGTTCAGATAACACACACTGTTAACATTCTACACAGTTCAGGTAACACACAGTGTTAACGTTCCACACAGTTCAGGTAACACACAGTGTTAACGTTCCATAAAGTTCAGATAACACACAGTGTTAACGTTCCACACAGTTCAGATAACACACAGTGTTAACGTTCCACACAGTTCAGATAAAACACAGTTTTAATGTTCCACACAGTTCAGATAACATACAGTGTTAACATAACACGCAGTTCAGATAACACACAGTGTTAACATTCCACACAGTTCAGATAACACACAGTGTTAACATTCCACACAGTTCAGATAACACACAGTGTTAACGTTCCACACAGTTCAGATAACACACAGTGTTCACGTTCCACTCAGTTCAGATAACACACAGTGTTAACGTTCCACACAGTTCAGGTAACACACAGTGTTAACGTTCCACACAGTTCAGATAACACACAGTGTTAACATTCCACACAGTTCAGATAACACACAGTGTTAACGTTCCACACAGTTCACATAACACACAGTGTTCACGTTCCACACAATTCAGGTAACACACAGTGTTAACGTTCCACACAGTTCAGGTAACACACAGTGTTAACGTTCCACAAAGTTCAGATAACACACAGTGTTCACGTTCCAAACAGTTCAAATAACACACAGTGTTAACGTTCCACACAGTTCAGACAACAAACAGTGTTAACGTTCCACACTGTTCAGATAAAACACAGTGTTACCGTTCCACACAGTTCAGATAACACACAGTGTTAACGTTCCACACAGTTCAGATAACACACAGTGTTCACGTTCCAAACAGTTCAGATAACACACAGTGTTAACATTCCACACAGTTCAGATAACACACAGTGTTAACATTCCACACAGTTCAGATAACACACAGTATTAACGTTCCACACAGTTCAGGTAACACACAGTGTTAACGTTCCACACAGTTTAGATAACACACAGTGTTAACATGCCACACAGTTCAGATAACACACACTGTTAACATTCTACACAGTTCAGGTAACACACAGTGTTAACGTTCCACACAGTTCAGGTAACACACAGTGTTAAAGTTCCATACAGTTCAGATAACACACAGTGTTAACGTTCCACACAGTTCAGATAACACACAGTGTAAACGTTCCACACAGTTCAGATAACACACAGTTTTAATGTTCCACACAGTTCAGATAACATACAGTGTTAACATAACACGCAGTTCAGATAACACACAGTGTTAACATTCCACACAGTTCAGATAACACACAGTGTTAACATTCCACACAGTTCAGATAACACACAGTGTTAACGTTCCACACAGTTCAGATAACACACAGTGTTCACGTTCCACTCAGTTCAGTTAACACACAGTGTTAACGTTCCACACAGTTCAGGTAACACACAGTGTTAACATTCCACACAGTTCAGATAACACACAGTGTTAACATTCCACACAGTTCAGATAACACACAGTGTTAACGTTCCACACAGTTCACATAACACACAGTGTTCACGTTCCACACAGTTCAGGTAACACACAGTGTTAACGTTCCACACAGTTCAGGTAACACACAGTGTTAACGTTCCACAAAGTTCAGATAACACACAGTGTTCACGTTCCAAACAGTTCAAATAACACACAGTGTTAACGTTCCACACAGTTCAGACAACAAACAGTGTTAACGTTCCACACTGTTCAGATAAAACACAGTGTTAACGTTCCACACAGTTCAGATAACACACAGTGTTAACGTTCCACACAGTTCAGATAACACACAGTGTTCACGTTCCAAACAGTTCAGATAACACACAGTGTTAACATTCCACACAGTTCAGATAAAACACAGTGTTAACATTCCACACAGTTCAGATAACACACAGTGTTAACGTTCCACACAGTTCAGATAACACACACTGTTAACATTACACACAGTTCAGATAACACACACTGTTAACATTACACACAGTTCACATAACACACAGTGTTAACATTGCACACAGTTCAGATAACACACAGTGTTACCGTTCCACACAGTTCAGATAACACACAGTGTTAACATTCCACACAGTTCAGATAACACACAGTGTTAACGTTCCACACAGTTCAGATAACACACAGTGTTCACGTTCCACTCAGTTCAGTTAACACACAGTGTTAACGTTCCACACAGTTCAGGTAACACACAGTGTTAACATTCCACACAGTTCAGATAACACACAGTGTTAACATTCCACACAGTTCAGATAACACACAGTGTTAACGTTCCACACAGTTCACATAACACACAGTGTTCACGTTCCACACAGTTCAGGTAACACACAGTGTTAACGTTCCACACAGTTCAGGTAACACACAGTGTTAACGTTCCACAAAGTTCAGATAACACACAGTGTTCACGTTCCAAACAGTTCAAATAACACACAGTGTTAACGTTCCACACAGTTCAGACAACAAACAGTGTTAACGTTCCACACTGTTCAGATAAAACACAGTGTTAACGTTCCACACAGTTCAGATAACACACAGTGTTAACGTTCCACACAGTTCAGATAACACACAGTGTTCACGTTCCAAACAGTTCAGATAACACACAGTGTTAACATTCCACACAGTTCAGATAACACACAGTGTTAACATTCCACACAGTTCAGATAACACACAGTGTTAACGTTCCACACAGTTCAGATAACACACACTGTTAACATTACACACAGTTCAGATAACACACACTGTTAACATTACACACAGTTCAGATAACACACAGTGTTAACATTGCACACAGTTCAGATAACACACAGTGTTACCGTTCCACACAGTTCAGATAACACACAGTGTTAACATTCCACACAGTTCAGATAACACACAGTGTTAACGTTCCATACAGTTCAGGTGACACACAATGTTAACGTTCCACACAGTTCAGGTAACACACAGTGTTAACATTCCACACAGTTCAGATAACACACAGTGTTAACGTTCCACACAGTTCAGGTAACACACAGTGTTAACGTTCCACACAGTTCAGATAACACACAGTTTTAACGTTCCACACAGTTCAGATAACACTCAGTGTTAACGTTCCACACAGTTCAGGTAACACACAGTGTTAACATTCCACATAGTTCAGATAACACACAGTGTTAACGTTCCACACAGTTCAGGTAACACACAGTGTTAACATTCCGCACAGTTCAGGTAACACACAGTGTTAACACTCCACACAGTTCAGATAACACACACTGTTAACATTACACACAGTTCAGATAACACACAGTGTTAACATTCCACACAATTCAGATAACACACAGTTTTAACGTTCCACGCAGTTCAGATAACACACAGTATTAACGTTCCACACAGTTCAGGTAACACACAGCGTTAACGTTCCACACAGTTTAGATAACACACAGTGTTAACATGCCACACAGTTCAGATAACACACACTGTTAACATTCTACACAGTTCAGGTAACACACAGTGTTAACGTTCCACACAGTTGAGGTAACACACAGTGTTAACGTTCCATACAGTTCAGATAACACACAGTGTTAACGTTCCACACAGTTCAGATAACACACAGTGTTAACGTTCCACACAGTTCAGATAACACACAGTGTTAATGTTCCACACAGTTCAGATAACATACAGTGTTAACATAACACGCAGTTCAGATAACACACAGTGTTAACATTCCACACAGTTCAGATAACACACAGTGTTAACGTTCCACACAGTTCAGGTAACACACAGTGTTAATGTTCCACACAGTTCAGATAACATACAGTGTTAACATAACACGCAGTTCAGATAACACACAGTGTTAACATTTCACACAGTTCAGATAACACACAGTGTTAACGTTCCACACAGTTCAGGTAACACACAGTGTTAACATTCCACAATGTTCAGATAACACACAGTGTTAAAGTTCCACACTGTTCAGATAACACACAGTGTTATCGTTCCACACAGTTCAGATAGCACACAGTGTTAACATTCCACACAGTTCAGGTAACACACAGTGTTAACGTTCCACACAGTTCAGGTAACACACAGTGTTAACATTCCACACAGGTCAGATAACACACAGTGTTAACGTTCCACATAGTTCAGGTAACACACAGTGTTAACATTCCACACAGTTCAGATAACACACAGTGTTAATGTGCCACGCAGTTCAGATAACACACAGTGTTAACGTTCCACACAGTTCAGATAACACACAGTGTTAACGTTCCACACAGTTCAGATAACACACAGTGTTAACGTTCTACACAGTTCATATAACACACAGTTTTAGCGTTCCACACAGTTCAGGTAACACACAGTGTTAACGTTCCACACAGTTCAGATAACACACAGTGTTAACGTTCCACACAGTTCAGGTACCACACAGTGTTAACGTTCCACACAGTTCTGGTAACACACAGTCTTAACGTTCCACACAGTTCAGGTAACAAACAGTGTTAACATTCCACACTGGTCAGATAACACACAGTGTTAACGTTCCACACAGTTCAGATAACACACAGTATTAACGTTCCACATACTTCAGATAACACACAGTGTTAACGTTCCACACAGTTCAGGTAACACACCGTGTTAACGTTCTACACAGTTCAGATTACACACTGTGTTAACGTTCCACACTGTTCAGATAAAACACAGTGTTAACATTCCACACAGTTCAGATTACACACAGTGTTAACGTTCCACACAGTTCAGATAACACCACTGTTAACATTCCAAACAGTTCAGATAACACACAGTGTTAACATTCCACACAGTTCAGATAACACACAGTGTTAACGTTCCACACAGTTCAGATAACACGCTGTGTTAACGTTCCACACAGTTCAGATAACACACAGTGTTATCATTCCACACAGTTCAGTTAACACACAGTGTTAACGTTCCACAAAGTTCAGATAACACACAGTGTTAACGTTGCACACAGTTCAGGTAACACACAGTGTTAACATTCCACACAGTTCAGATAACACACAGTGTTAACGTTCCACACAGTTCATATATCGCACAGTGTTAACGTTCCACACAGTTCAGGTAACACACAGTGTTAACATTCCACACAGTTCAGATAACACACAGTGTTAACGTTCCACACAGTTCAGATAACACACAGTGTTCACGTTCCACTCAGTTCAGATAACACACAGTGTTAACGTTCCACACAGTTCAGATAACACACAGTATTAACGTTCCACACAGTTCAGGTAACACACAGTGTTAACGTTCCACACAGTTTAGATAACACACAGTGTTAACATGCCACACAGTTCAGATAACACACACTGTTAACATTCTACACAGTTCAGGTAACACACAGTGTTAACGTTCCACACAGTTCAGGTAACACACAGTGTTAACGTTCCATACAGTTCAGATAACACACAGTGTTAACGTTCCACACAGTTCAGATAACACACAGTGTTAACGTTCCACACAGTTCTGATAAAACACAGTTTTAATGTTCCACAGAGTTCAGATAACATACAGTGTTAACATAACACGCAGTTCAGATAACACACAGTGTTAACATTCCACACAGTTCAGATAACACACAGTGTTAACATTCCACACAGTTCAGATAACACACAGTGTTAACGTTCCACACAGTTCAGATAACACACAGTGTTCACGTTCCACTCAGTTCAGATAACACACAGTGTTAACGTTCCACACAGTTCAGGTAACACACAGTGTTAACGTTCCACACAGTTCAGATAACACACAGTGTTAACATTCCACACAGTTCAGATAACACACAGTGTTAAGGTTCCACACAGTTCACATAACACACAGTGTTCACGTTCCACACAATTCAGGTAACACACAGTGTTAACGTTCCACACAGTTCAGGTAACACACAGTGTTAACGTTCCACAAAGTTCAGATAACACACAGTGTTCACGTTCCAAACAGTTCAAATAACACACAGTGTTAACGTTCCACACAGTTCAGACAACAAACAGTGTTAACGTTCCACACTGTTCAGATAAAACACAGTGTTAACGTTCCACACAGTTCAGATAACACACAGTGTTAACGTTCCACACAGTTCAGATAACACACAGTGTTCACGTTCCAAACAGTTCAGATAACACACAGTGTTAACATTCCACACAGTTCAGATAACACACAGTGTTAACATTCCACACAGTTCAGATAACACACGGTGTTAACGTTCCACACTGTTCAGATAAATCACAGTGTTAACGTTCCACACAGTTCAGATAACACACAGTGTTAACATTGCACACAGTTCAGATAACACACAGTGTTACCGTTCCACACAGTTCAGATAACACACAGTGTTAACATTCCACACAGTTCAGATAACACACAGTGTTAACGTTCCATACACTTCAGGTGACACACAGTGTTAACGTTCCACACAGTTCAGGTAACACACAGTGTTAACGTTCCACACAGTTCAGATAACACACAGTGTTAACGTTCCACACAGTTCAGATAACACACAATGTTAACATTCCACACAGTTCAGATAACACACAGTGTTAACGTTCCACACAGTTCAGGTAACACACAGTGTTAACGTTCCACACAGTTCAGATAACACACAGTGTTAACGTTCCACACAGTTCAGATAACACACAGTGTTAACGTTCAACACAGTTCAGGTAACACACAGTGATAACGTTCCACAAAGTTCAGGTAACACACAGTGTTAACGTTCCACACAGTTCAGGTAACACACAGTGTTAACATTCCACACAGTTCAGATAACACACAGTGTTAACATTCCACACAGTTCATATATCGCACAGTGTTAACGTTCCACAGAGTTCAGGTAACACACAGTGTTAACATTCCACACAGTTCAGGTAACACACACTGTTAACATTACACACAGTTCAGATAACACACACTGTTAACATTCCACACAATTCAGATAACACACAG
The DNA here is from genome assembly GCA_037974335.1 of Prionace glauca. Lineage (NCBI taxonomy): Eukaryota > Metazoa > Chordata > Chondrichthyes > Carcharhiniformes > Carcharhinidae > Prionace > Prionace glauca. Next base: position 37,561,071 of record CM075742.1, on the reverse strand, counting down.
TTTTAACGTTCCACACTGTTCAGATAACACACAGTATTAACGTTCCACACAGTTCAGGTAACACAGAGTGTTAACGTTCCGCACAGTTTAGATAACACACAGTGTTAACATGCCACACAGTTCAGATAACACACACTGTTAACATTCTACACAGTTCAGGTAACACACAGTGTTAACGTTCCACACAGTTCAGGTAACACACAGTGTTAACGTTCCATACAGTTCAGATAACACACAGTGTTAACGTTCCACACAGTTCAGATAACACACAGTGTTAATGTTCCACACAGTTCAGATAACATACAGTGTTAACATAACACGCAGTTCAGATAACACACAGTGTTAACATTCCACACAGTTCAGATAACACACAGTGTTAACATTCCACACAGTTCAGATAACACACAGTGTTAACGTTCCACACAGTTCAGATAACACACAGTGTTCACGTTCCACTCAGTTCAGATAACACACAGTGTTAACGTTCCACACAGTTCAGATAACACACAGTATTAACGTTCCACACAGTTCAGGTAACACACAGTGTTAACGTTCCACACAGTTTAGATAACACACAGTGTTAACATGCCACACAGTTCAGATAACACACACTGTTAACATTCTACACAGTTCAGGTAACACACAGTGTTAACGTTCCAACAGTTCAGGTAACACACAGTGTTAACGTTCCATACAGTTCAGATAACACACAGTGTTAACGTTCCACACAGTTCAGATAACACACAGTATTAACGTTCCACACAGTTCAGATAACACACAGTTTTAATGTTCCACATAGTTCAGATAACATACAGTGTTAACATAACACGCAGTTCAGATAACACACAGTGTTAACATTCCACACAGTTCAGATAACACACAGTGTTAACATTCCACACAGTTCAGATAACACACAGTGTTAACGTTCCACACAGTTCAGATAACACACAGTGTTCACGTTCCACACAGTTCAGATAACACACAGTGTTAACGTTCCACACAGTTCAGGTAACACACAGTGTTAACGTTCCACACAGTTCAGATAACACACAGTGTTAACATTCCACACAGTTCAGATAACACACAGTGTTAACGTTCCACACAGTTCACATAACACACAGTGTTCACGTTCCACACAGTTCAGGTAACACACAGTGTTAACGTTCCACACAGTTCAGGTAACACACAGTGTTAACGTTCCACAAAGTTCAGATAACACACAGTGTTCACGTTCCAAACAGTTCAGATAACACACAGTGTTAACGTTCCACACAGTTCAGGTAACACACAGTGTTAACGTTCCATACAGTTCAGATAACACACAGTGTTAACGTTCCACACAGTTCAGATAACACACAGTGTTAACGTTCCACACAGTTCAGATAACACACAGTGTTAATGTTCCACACAGTTCAGATAACATACAGTGTTAACATAACACGCAGTTCAGATAACACACAGTGTTAACATTCCACACAGTTCAGATAACACACAGTGTTAACATTCCACACAGTTCAGATAACACACAGTGTTAACGTTCCACACAGTTCAGATAACACACAGTGTTCACGTTCCACTCAGTTCAGATAACACACAGTGTTAACGTTCCACACAGTTCAGATAACACACAGTATTAACGTTCCACACAGTTCAGGTAACACACAGTGTTAACGTTCCACACAGTTTAGATAACACACAGTGTTAACATGCCACACAGTTCAGATAACACACACTGTTAACATTCTACACAGTTCAGGTAACACACAGTGTTAACGTTCCAACAGTTCAGGTAACACACAGAGTTAACGTTCCATACAGTTCAGATAACACACAGTGTTAACGTTCCACACAGTTCAGATAACACACAGTATTAACGTTCCACACAGTTCAGATAACACACAGTTTTAATGTTCCACACAGTTCAGATAACATACAGTGTTAACATAACACGCAGTTCAGATAACACACAGTGTTAACATTCCACACAGTTCAGATAACACACAGTGTTAACATTCCACACAGTTCAGATAACACACAGTGTTAACGTTCCACACAGTTCAGATAACACACAGTGTTCACGTTCCACACAGTTCAGATAACACACAGTGTTAACGTTCCACACAGTTCAGGTAACACACAGTGTTAACGTTCCACACAGTTCAGATAACACACAGTGTTAACATTCCACACAGTTCAGATAACACACAGTGTTAACGTTCCACACAGTTCACATAACACACAGTGTTCACGTTCCACACAGTTCAGGTAACACACAGTGTTAACGTTCCACACAGTTCAGGTAACACACAGTGTTAACGTTCCACAAAGTTCAGATAACACACAGTGTTCACGTTCCAAACAGTTCAGATAACACACAGTGTTAACGTTCCACACAGTTCAGACAACAAACAGTGTTAACGTTCCACACTGTTCAGATAAAACACAGTGTTAACGTTCCACACAGTTCAGATAACACACAGTGTTAACGTTCCACACAGTTCAGATAACACACAGTGTTCACGTTCCAAACAGTTCAGATAACACACAGTGTTAACATTCCACACAGTTCAGCTAACACACAGTGTTAACATTCCACACAGTTCAGATAACACACAGTGTTAACGTTCCACACAGTTCAGATAACACACGGTGTTAACGTTCCACACTGTTCAGATAAATCACAGTGTTAACGTTCCACACAGTTCAGATAACACACAGTGTTAACATTGCACACAGTTCAGATAACACACAGTGTTACCGTTCCACACAGTTCAGATAACACACAGTGTTAACATTCCACACAGTTCAGATAACACACACTGTTAACGTTCCATACAGTTCAGGTGACACACAATGTTAACGTTCCACACAGTTCAGGTAACACACAGTGTTAACGTTCCACACAGTTCAGATAACACACAGTGTTAACGTTCCACACAGTTCAGATAACACACAAAGTTAACATTCCACACAGTTCAGATAACACACAGTGTTAACGTTCCACACAGTTCAGGTAACACACAGTGTTAACGTTCCACACAGTTCAGATAACACACAGTGTTAACGTTCCACACAGTTCAGATAACACACAGTGTTAACGTTCAACACAGTTCAGGTAACACACAGTGTTAACGTTCCACAAAGTTCAGGTAACACACAGTGTTAACATTCCACACAGTTCAGATAACACACAGTGTTAACGTTCCACACAGTTCAGAAAACACACAGTGTTAACGTTCCACATAGTTCAGATAACACACAGTGTTAACTTTCCACACAGTTCCGGTAACGCACATTGTTAACGTTCCACACAGTTCAGATAACATTCAGTGTTAACGTTCCACACAGTTCAGATAACACACAGTGTTAACGTTCCACACAGTTCAGGTAACACACAGTGTTAACGTTCCACACAGTTCAGTTAACACACAGTTCTAACGTTCTACACAGTTCAGATAACACACAGTGTTATCATTCCACACAGTTCAGATAACACACAGAGTTAACATTCCACACAGTTCAGATGACACAATGTGTTAACGTTCCACACAGTTCAGATAACAGACAGTGTTAACGTTCCACACAGTTCAGGTAACACACAATTTTAACGTTCTACACAGTTCAGATAACACACAGTGTTATCATTCCACACAGTTCAGATAACACACACTGTTAACATTCTACACTGTTCAGGTAACACAGATTGTTAACGTTCCACACAGTTCAGATAACACACAGTGTTAACGTTCCACACAGTTCAGATAACACACAGTGTTAACATTCCACACAGTTCAGATAACACACAGTGTTAATGTTCCACACAGTTCAGATAACATACAGTGTTAACATAACACGCAGTTCAGATAACACACAGTGTTAACATTCCACACAGTTCAGATAACACGCAGTGATAACGTTCCACACATTTCAGATAACACACAGTGTTAACGTTCCACACAGTTCAGATAACACACAGTGTTAACGTTCCACACAGTTCAGATAACACGCTGTGTTAACGTTCCACACAGTTCAGACAACACACAGTCTTAACGTTCCACAAAGTTCAGATAACACACAGTGTTAACGTTGCACACAGTTCAGGTAACACACAGTGTTAACGTTCCACACAGTTCAGGTAACACACAGTTTTAACATTCCACACAGTTCAGATAACACACAGTGTTAACATTCCACACAGTTCATATATCGCACAGTGTTAACGTTCCACAGAGTTCAGGTAACACACAGTGTTAACATTCCACACAGTTCAGGTAACACACAGTGTTAACGTTCCACACAGTTCAGATAACACACAGTGTTAAAATTCCACACAGTTCAGATAACACACAGTGTTAACGTTTCACACAATTCAGGTAACACACAGTGTTAACGTTCCACACAGTTCAGATAACACACAGTGTTAACACTCCACACAGTTCAGATAACACACACTGTTAACATTACACACAGTTCAGATAACACACACTGTTAACATTCCACACAATTCAGATAACACACAGTTTTAACGTTCCACACAGTTCAGATAACACACAGTATTAACGTTCCACACAGTTCAGGTAACACAGAGTGTTAACGTTCCACACAGTTCAGGTAACACACAGTGTTAACGTTCCATACAGTTCAGATAACACACAGTGTTAACGTTCCACACAGTTCAGATAACACACGGTGTTAACGTTCCACACTGTTCAGATAAATCACAGTGTTAACGTTCCACACAGTTCAGATAACACACAGTGTTAACATTGCACACAGTTCAGATAACACACAGTGTTACCGTTCCACACAGTTCAGATAACACACAGTGTTAACATTCCACACAGTTCAGATAACACACACTGTTAACGTTCCATACAGTTCAGGTGACACACAATGTTAACGTTCCACACAGTTCAGGTAACACACAGTGTTAACGTTCCACACAGTTCAGATAACACACAGTGTTAACGTTCCACACAGTTCAGATAACACACAAAGTTAACATTCCACACAGTTCAGATAACACACAGTGTTAACGTTCCACACAGTTCAGGTAACACACAGTGTTAACGTTCCACACAGTTCAGATAACACACAGTGTTAACGTTCCACACAGTTCAGATAACACACAGTGTTAACGTTCAACACAGTTCAGGTAACACACAGTGTTAACGTTCCACAAAGTTCAGGTAACACACAGTGTTAACATTCCACACAGTTCAGATAACACACAGTGTTAACGTTCCACACAGTTCAGAAAACACACAGTGTTAACGTTCCACACAGTTCAGATAACACACAGTGTTAACGTTCCACACAGTTCCGGTAACGCACATTGTTAACGTTCCACACAGTTCAGATAACATTCAGTGTTAACGTTCCACACAGTTCAGATAACACACAGTGTTAACGTTCCACACAGTTCAGGTAACACACAGTGTTAACGTTCCACACAGTTCAGTTAACACACAGTTCTAACGTTCTACACAGTTCAGATAACACACAGTGTTATCATTCCACACAGTTCAGATAACACACAGAGTTAACATTCCACACAGTTCAGATGACACAATGTGTTAACGTTCCACACAGTTCAGATAACAGACAGTGTTAACGTTCCACACAGTTCAGGTAACACACAATTTTAACGTTCTACACAGTTCAGATAACACACAGTGTTATCATTCCACACAGTTCAGATAACACACACTGTTAACATTCTACACTGTTCAGGTAACACAGATTGTTAACGTTCCACACAGTTCAGATAACACACAGTGTTAACGTTCCACACAGTTCAGATAACACACAGTGTTAACATTCCACACAGTTCAGATAACACACAGTGTTAATGTTCCACACAGTTCAGATAACATACAGTGTTAACATAACACGCAGTTCAGATAACACACAGTGTTAACATTCCACACAGTTCAGATAACACGCAGTGATAACGTTCCACACATTTCAGATAACACACAGTGTTAACGTTCCACACAGTTCAGATAACACACAGTGTTAACGTTCCACACAGTTCAGATAACACGCTGTGTTAACGTTCCACACAGTTCAGACAACACACAGTCTTAACGTTCCACAAAGTTCAGATAACACACAGTGTTAACGTTGCACACAGTTCAGGTAACACACAGTGTTAACGTTCCACACAGTTCAGGTAACACACAGTGTTAACATTCCACACAGTTCAGATAACACACAGTGTTAACATTCCACACAGTTCATATATCGCACAGTGTTAACGTTCCACAGAGTTCAGGTAACACACAGTGTTAACATTCCACACAGTTCAGGTAACACACAGTGTTAACGTTCCACACAGTTCAGATAACACACAGTGTTAAAATTCCACACAGTTCAGATAACACACAGTGTTAACGTTTCACACAATTCAGGTAACACACAGTGTTAACGTTCCACACAGTTCAGATAACACACAGTGTTAACACTCCACACAGTTCAGATAACACACACTGTTAACATTACACACAGTTCAGATAACACACACTGTTAACATTCCACACAATTCAGATAACACACAGTTTTAACGTTCCACACAGTTCAGATAACACACAGTATTAACGTTCCACACAGTTCAGGTAACACAGAGTGTTAACGTTCCACACAGTTTAGATAACACACAGTGTTAACATGCCACACAGTTCAGATAACACACACTGTTAACATTCTACACAGTTCAGGTAACACACAGTGTTAACGTTCCACACAGTTCAGGTAACACACAGTGTTAACGTTCCATACAGTTCAGATAACACACAGTGTTAAAATTCCACACAGTTCAGATAACACACAGTGTTAACGTTTCACACAATTCAGGTAACACACAGTGTTAACGTTCCACACAGTTCAGATAACACACAGTGTTAACACTCCACACAGTTCAGATAACACACACTGTTAACATTACACACAGTTCAGATAACACACACTGTTAACATTCCACACAATTCAGATAACACACAGTTTTAACGTTCCACACAGTTCAGATAACACACAGTATTAACGTTCCACACAGTTCAGGTAACACAGAGTGTTAACGTTCCACACAGTTCAGGTAACACACAGTGTTAACGTTCCATACAGTTCAGATAACACACAGTGTTAACGTTCCACACAGTTCAGATAACACACGGTGTTAACGTTCCACACTGTTCAGATAAATCACAGTGTTAACGTTCCACACAGTTCAGATAACACACAGTGTTAACATTGCACACAGTTCAGATAACACACAGTGTTACCGTTCCACACAGTTCAGATAACACACAGTGTTAACATTCCACACAGTTCAGATAACACACACTGTTAACGTTCCATACAGTTCAGGTGACACACAATGTTAACGTTCCACACAGTTCAGGTAACACACAGTGTTAACGTTCCACACAGTTCAGATAACACACAGTGTTAACGTTCCACACAGTTCAGATAACACACAAAGTTAACATTCCACACAGTTCAGATAACACACAGTGTTAACGTTCCACACAGTTCAGGTAACACACAGTGTTAACGTTCCACACAGTTCAGATAACACACAGTGTTAACGTTCCACACAGTTCAGATAACACACAGTGTTAACGTTCAACACAGTTCAGGTAACACACAGTGTTAACGTTCCACAAAGTTCAGGTAACACACAGTGTTAACATTCCACACAGTTCAGATAACACACAGTGTTAACGTTCCACACAGTTCAGAAAACACACAGTGTTAACGTTCCACACAGTTCAGATAACACACAGTGTTAACGTTCCACACAGTTCCGGTAACGCACATTGTTAACGTTCCACACAGTTCAGATAACATTCAGTGTTAACGTTCCACACAGTTCAGATAACACACAGTGTTAACGTTCCACACAGTTCAGGTAACACACAGTGTTAACGTTCCACACAGTTCAGTTAACACACAGTTCTAACGTTCTACACAGTTCAGATAACACACAGTGTTATCATTCCACACAGTTCAGATAACACACAGAGTTAACATTCCACACAGTTCAGATGACACAATGTGTTAACGTTCCACACAGTTCAGATAACAGACAGTGTTAACGTTCCACACAGTTCAGGTAACACACAATTTTAACGTTCTACACAGTTCAGATAACACACAGTGTTATCATTCCACACAGTTCAGATAACACACACTGTTAACATTCTACACTGTTCAGGTAACACAGATTGTTAACGTTCCACACAGTTCAGATAACACACAGTGTTAACGTTCCACACAGTTCAGATAACACACAGTGTTAACATTCCACACAGTTCAGATAACACACAGTGTTAATGTTCCACACAGTTCAGATAACATACAGTGTTAACATAACACGCAGTTCAGATAACACACAGTGTTAACATTCCACACAGTTCAGATAACACGCAGTGATAACGTTCCACACATTTCAGATAACACACAGTGTTAACGTTCCACACAGTTCAGATAACACACAGTGTTAACGTTCCACACAGTTCAGATAACACGCTGTGTTAACGTTCCACACAGTTCAGACAACACACAGTCTTAACGTTCCACAAAGTTCAGATAACACACAGTGTTAACGTTGCACACAGTTCAGGTAACACACAGTGTTAACGTTCCACACAGTTCAGGTAACACACAGTGTTAACATTCCACACAGTTCAGATAACACACAGTGTTAACATTCCACACAGTTCATATATCGCACAGTGTTAACGTTCCACAGAGTTCAGGTAACACACAGTGTTAACATTCCACACAGTTCAGGTAACACACAGTGTTAACGTTCCACACAGTTCAGATAACACACAGTGTTAAAATTCCACACAGTTCAGATAACACACAGTGTTAACGTTTCACACAATTCAGGTAACACACAGTGTTAACGTTCCACACAGTTCAGATAACACACAGTGTTAACACTCCACACAGTTCAGATAACACACACTGTTAACATTACACACAGTTCAGATAACACACACTGTTAACATTCCACACAATTCAGATAACACACAGTTTTAACGTTCCACACAGTTCAGATAACACACAGTATTAACGTTCCACACAGTTCAGGTAACACAGAGTGTTAACGTTCCACACAGTTTAGATAACACACAGTGTTAACATGCCACACAGTTCAGATAACACACACTGTTAACATTCTACACAGTTCAGGTAACACACAGTGTTAACGTTCCACACAGTTCAGGTAACACACAGTGTTAACGTTCCATACAGTTCAGATAACACACAGTGTTAACGTTCCACACAGTTCAGATAACACACAGTGTTAACGTTCCACACAGTTCAGATAACACACAGTGTTAATGTTCCACACAGTTCAGATAACATACAGTGTTAACATAACACGCAGTTCAGATAACACACAGTGTTAACATTCCACACAGTTCAGATAACACACAATGTTAACATTCCACACAGTTCAGATAACACACAGTGTTAACGTTCCACACAGTTCAGATAACACACAGTGTTCACGTTCCACTCAGTTCAGATAACACACAGTGTTAACGTTCCACACAGTTCAGATAACACACAGTATTAACGTTCCACACAGTTCAGGTAACACACAGTGTTAACGTTCCACACAGTTTAGATAACACACAGTGTTAACATGCCACACAGTTCAGATAACACACACTGTTAACATTCTACACAGTTCAGGTAACACACAGTGTTAACGTTCCACACAGTTCAGGTAACACACAGTGTTAACGTTCCATACAGTTCAGATAACACACAGTGTTAACGTTCCACACAGTTCAGATAACACACAGTGTTAACGTTCCACACAGTTCAGATAACACACAGTTTTAATGTTCCACACAGTTCAGATAACATACAGTGTTAACATAACACGCAGTTCAGTTAACACACAGTGTTAACATTCCACACAGTTCAGATAACACACAGTGTTAACATTCCACACAGTTCAGATAACACACAGTGTTAACGTTCCACACAGTTCAGATAACACACAGTGTTCACGTTCCACTCAGTTCAGATAACACACAGTGTTAACGTTCCACACAGTTCAGGTAACACACAGTGTTAACGTTCCACACAGTTCAGATAACACACAGTGTTAACATTCCACACAGTTCAGATAACACACAGTGTTAACGTTCCACACAGTTCACATAACACACAGTGTTCACGTTTCACACAGTTCAGGTAACACACAGTGTTAACGTTCCACACAGTTCAGGTAACACACAGTGTTAACGTTCCACAAAGTTGAGATAACACACAGTGTTCACGTTCCAAACAGTTCAGATAACACACAGTGTTAACGTTCCACACAGTTCAGACAACAAACAGTGTTAACGTTCCACACTGTTCAGATAAAACACAGTGTTAACGTTCCACACAGTTCAGATAACACACAGTGTTAACGTTCCACACAGTTCAGATAACACACAGTGTTCACGTTCCAAACAGTTCAGATAACACACAGTGTTAACATTCCACACAGTTCAGATAACACACAGTGTTAACATTCCACACAGTTCAGATAAAACACAGTGTTAACGTTCCACACAGTTCAGATAACACACGGTGTTAACGTTCCACACTGTTCAGATAAATCACAGTTTTAACGTTCCACACAGTTCAGATAACACACAGTGTTAACATTGCACACAGTTCAGATAACACACAGTGTTACCGTTCCACACAGTTCAGATAACACACAGTGTTAACATTCCACACAGTTCAGATAACACACAGTGTTAACGTTCCATACAGTTCAGGTGACACACAATGTTAACGTTCCACACAGTTCAGGTAACACACAGTGTTAACGTTCCACACAGTTCAGATAACACACAGTGTTAACGTTCCACACAGTTCAGATAACACACAATGTTAACATTCCACACAGTTCAGATAACACACCGTGTTAACGTTCCACACAGTTCAGGTAACACACAGTGTTAACGTTCCACACAGTTCAGATAACACACAGTGTTAACGTTCCACACAGTTCAGATAACACACAGTGTTAACGTTCAACACAGTTCAGGTAACACACAGTGTTAACGTTCCACAAAGTTCAGGTAACACACAGTGTTAACATTCCACACAGTTCAGATAACACACAGTGTTAACGTTCCACACAGTTCAGAAAACACACAGTGTTAACGTTCCACACAGTTCAGATAACACACAGTGTTAACGTTCCACACAGTTCCGGTAACGCACAGTGTTAACGTTCCACACAGTTCAGATAACACTCAGTGTTAACGTTCCACACAGTTCAGATAACACACAGTGTTAACGTTCCACACAGTTCAGGTAACACACAGTGTTAACGTTCCACACAGTACAGTTAACACACAGTTTTAACGTTCTACACAGTTCAGATAACACACAGTGTTATCATTCCACACAGTTCAGATAACACACAGAGTTAACGTTCCACACAGTTCAGATGACACAAGGTGTTAACGTTCCACACAGTTCAGATAACAGACAGTGTTAACGTTCCACACAGTTCAGGTAACACACAATTTTAACGTTCTACACAGTTCAGATAAAACACAGTGTTATCATTCCACACAGTTCAGATAACACACAGTGTTAACACAGTTCAGGTAACACAGAGTGTTAACATTCCACAAAGTTCAGATAACACACAGTGTTAACGTTCCACACAGTTCAGGTAACACACAGTTTTAACATGCCACACAGTTCAGATAACACACAGTGTTAACGTTCCACACAGTTCAGATAACACACACTGTTAACGTTCCACACAGTTCAGATACCACACAGTGTTAACGTTCCACACAGTTCAGATAACACACAGTGTTAACGTTCCACACAGTTCAGGTAACACTCAGTGTTAACGTTCCACACAGGTCAGATAACACACAGTGTTAACGTTCCACATAGTTCAGGTAACACACAGTGTTAACATTCCACACAGGTCAGATAACACACAGTGTTAACGTTCCACATAGTTCAGGTAACACACAGTGTTAACATTCCACACAGTTCAGATAACACACAGTGTTAACGTTCCACACAGTTCAGGTAACACACAGTGTTAACGTTCCGCACAGTTCAGATAACACACAGTGTTAACACTCCACACAGTTCAGATAACACACACTGTTAACATTACACACAGTTCAGATAACACGCTGTGTTAACGTTCCACACAGTTCAGACAACACACAGTCTTAACGTTCCACAAAGTTCAGATAACACACAGTGTTAACGTTGCACACAGTTCAGGTAACACACAGTGTTAACGTTCCACACAGTTCAGGTAACACACAGTGTTAACATTCCACACAGTTCAGATAACACACAGTGTTAACATTCCACACAGTTCATATATCGCACAGTGTTAACGTTCCACAGAGTTCAGGTAACACACAGTGTTAACATTCCACACAGTTCAGGTAACACACAGTGTTAACGTTCCACACAGTTCAGATAACACACAGTGTTAAAATTCCACACAGTTCAGATAACACACAGTGTTAACGTTTCACACAATTCAGGTAACACACAGTGTTAACGTTCCACACAGTTCAGATAACACACAGTGTTAACACTCCACACAGTTCAGATAACACACACTGTTAACATTACACACAGTTCAGATAACACACACTGTTAACATTCCACACAATTCAGATAACACACAGTTTTAACGTTCCACACAGTTCAGATAACACACAGTATTAACGTTCCACACAGTTCAGGTAACACAGAGTGTTAACGTTCCACACAGTTTAGATAACACACAGTGTTAACATGCCACACAGTTCAGATAACACACACTGTTAACATTCTACACAGTTCAGGTAACACACAGTGTTAACGTTCCACACAGTTCAGGTAACACACAGTGTTAACGTTCCATACAGTTCAGATAACACACAGTGTTAACGTTCCACACAGTTCAGATAACACACAGTGTTAACGTTCCACACAGTTCAGATAACACACAGTGTTAATGTTCCACACAGTTCAGATAACATACAGTGTTAACATAACACGCAGTTCAGATAACACACAGTGTTAACATTCCACACAGTTCAGATAACACACAGTGTTAACATTCCACACAGTTCAGATAACACACAGTGTTAACGTTCCACACAGTTCAGATAACACACAGTGTTCACGTTCCACTCAGTTCAGATAACACACAGTGTTAACGTTCCACACAGTTCAGATAACACACAGTATTAACGTTCCACACAGTTCAGGTAACACACAGTGTTAACGTTCCACACAGTTTAGATAACACACAGTGTTAACATGCCACACAGTTCAGATAACACACACTGTTAACATTCTACACAGTTCAGGTAACACACAGTGTTAACGTTCCACACAGTTCAGGTAACACACAGTGTTAACGTTCCATACAGTTCAGATAACACACAGTGTTAACATTCCACACAGTTCAGATAACACACAGTGTTAACGTTCCACACAGTTCACATAACACACAGTGTTCACGTTTCACACAGTTCAGGTAACACACAGTGTTAACGTTCCACACAGTTCAGGTAACACACAGTGTTAACGTTCCACAAAGTTGAAATAACACACAGTGTTCACGTTCCAAACAGTTCAGATAACACACAGTGTTAACGTTCCACACAGTTCAGACAACAAACAGTGTTAACGTTCCACACTGTTCAGATAAAACACAGTGTTAACGTTCCACACAGTTCAGATAACACACAGTGTTAACGTTCCACACAGTTCAGATAACACACAGTGTTCACGTTCCAAACAGTTCAGATAACACACAGTGTTAACATTCCACACAGTTCAGATAACACACAGTGTTAACATTCCACACAGTTCAGATAAAACACAGTGTTAACGTTCCACACAGTTCAGATAACACACGGTGTTAACGTTCCACACTGTTCAGATAAATCACAGTTTTAACGTTCCACACAGTTCAGATAACACACAGTGTTAACATTGCACACAGTTCAGATAACACACAGTGTTACCGTTCCACACAGTTCAGATAACACACAGTGTTAACATTCCACACAGTTCAGATAACACACAGTGTTAACGTTCCATACAGTTCAGGTGACACACAATGTTAACGTTCCACACAGTTCAGGTAACACACAGTGTTAACGTTCCACACAGTTCAGATAACACACAGTGTTAACGTTCCACACAGTTCAGATAACACACAATGTTAACATTCCACACAGTTCAGATAACACACCGTGTTAACGTTCCACACAGTTCAGGTAACACACAGTGTTAACGTTCCACACAGTTCAGATAACACACAGTGTTAACGTTCCACACAGTTCAGATAACACACAGTGTTAACGTTCAACACAGTTCAGGTAACACACAGTGTTAACGTTCCACAAAGTTCAGGTAACACACAGTGTTAACATTCCACACAGTTCAGATAACACACAGTGTTAACGTTCCACACAGTTCAGAAAACACACAGTGTTAACGTTCCACACAGTTCAGATAACACACAGTGTTAACGTTCCACACAGTTCCGGTAACGCACAGTGTTAACGTTCCACACAGTTCAGATAACACTCAGTGTTAACGTTCCACACAGTTCAGATAACACACAGTGTTAACGTTCCACACAGTTCAGGTACCACACAGTGTTAACGTTCCACACAGTACAGTTAACACACAGTTTTAAAGTTCTACACAGTTCAGATAACACACAGTGTTATCATTCCACACAGTTCAGATAACACACAGAGTTAACGTTCCACACAGTTCAGATGACACAAGGTGTTAACGTTCCACACAGTTCAGATAACAGACAGTGTTAACGTTCCACACAGTTCAGGTAACACACAATTTTAACGTTCTACACAGTTCAGATAAAACACAGTGTTATCATTCCACACAGTTCAGATAACACACAGTGTTAACACAGTTCAGGTAACACAGAGTGTTAACATTCCACAAAGTTCAGATAACACACAGTGTTAACGTTCCACACAGTTCAGGTAACACACAGTTTTAACATGCCACACAGTTCAGATAACACACAGTGTTAACGTTCCACACAGTTCAGATAACACACACTGTTAACGTTCCACACAGTTCAGATACCACACAGTGTTAACGTTCCACACAGTTCAGATAACACACAGTGTTAACGTTCCACACAGTTCAGGTAACACTCAGTGTTAACGTTCCACACAGGTCAGATAACACACAGTGTTAACGTTCCACATAGTTCAGGTAACACACAGTGTTAACATTCCACACAGGTCAGATAACACACAGTGTTAACGTTCCACATAGTTCAGGTAACACACAGTGTTAACATTCCACACAGTTCAGATAACACACAGTGTTAACGTTCCACACAGTTCAGGTAACACACAGTGTTAACGTTCCGCACAGTTCAGATAACACACAGTGTTAACACTCCACACAGTTCAGATAACACTCACTGTTAACATTACACACAGTTCAGATAACACGCTGTGTTAACGTTCCACACAGTTCAGACAACACACAGTCTTAACGTTCCACAAAGTTCAGATAACACACAGTGTTAACGTTGCACACAGTTCAGGTAACACACAGTGTTAACGTTCCACACAGTTCAGGTAACACACAGTGTTAACATTCCACACAGTTCAGATAACACACAGTGTTAACATTCCACACAGTTCATATATCGCACAGTGTTAACGTTCCACAGAGTTCAGGTAACACACAGTGTTAACATTCCACACAGTTCAGGTAACACACAGTGTTAACGTTCCACACAGTTCAGATAACACACAGTGTTAAAATTCCACACAGTTCAGATAACACACAGTGTTAACGTTTCACACAATTCAGGTAACACACAGTGTTAACGTTCCACACAGTTCAGATAACACACAGTGTTAACACTCCACACAGTTCAGATAACACACACTGTTAACATTACACACAGTTCAGATAACACACACTGTTAACATTCCACACAATTCAGATAACACACAGTTTTAACGTTCCACACAGTTCAGATAACACACAGTATTAACGTTCCACACAGTTCAGGTAACACAGAGTGTTAACGTTCCACACAGTTTAGATAACACACAGTGTTAACATGCCACACAGTTCAGATAACACACACTGTTAACATTCTACACAGTTCAGGTAACACACAGTGTTAACGTTCCACACAGTTCAGGTAACACACAGTGTTAACGTTCCACACAGTTCAGATAACATACAGTGTTAACATAACACGCAGTTCAGATAACACACAGTGTTAACATTCCACACAGTTCAGATAACACACAGTGTTAACATTCCACACAGTTCAGATAACACACAGTGTTAACGTTCCACACAGTTCAGATAACACACAGTGTTCACGTTCCACTCAGTTCAGATAACACACAGTGTTAACGTTCCACACAGTACAGATAACACACAGTATTAACGTTCCACACAGTTCAGGTAACACACAGTGTTAACGTTCCACACAGTTTAGATAACACACAGTGTTAACATGCCACACAGTTCAGATAACACACACTGTTAACATTCTACACAGTTCAGGTAACACACAGTGTTAACGTTCCACACAGTTCAGGTAACACACAGTGTTAACGTTCCATACAGTTCAGATAACACACAGTGTTAACGTTCCACACAGTTCAGATAACACACAGTGTTAACGTTCCACACAGTTCACATAACACACAGTTTTAATGTTCCACACAGTTCAGATAACATACAGTGTTAACATAACACGCAGTTCAGTTAACACACAGTGTTAACATTCCACACAGTTCAGATAACACACAGTGTTAACATTCCACACAGTTCAGATAACACACAGTGTTAACGTTCCACACAGTTCAGATAACACACAGTGTTCACGTTCCACTCAGTTCAGATAACACACAGTGTTAACGTTCCACACAGTTCAGGTAACACACAGTGTTAACGTTCCACACAGTTCAGATAACACACAGTGTTAACATTCCACACAGTTCAGATAACACACAGTGTTAACGTTCCACACAGTTCACATAACACACAGTGTTCACGTTTCACACAGTTCAGGTAACACACAGTGTTAACGTTCCACACAGTTCAGGTAACACACAGTGTTAACGTTCCACAAAGTTCAGATAACACACAGTGTTCACGTTCCAAACAGTTCAGATAACACACAGTGTTAACGTTCCACACAGTTCAGACAACAAACAGTGTTAACGTTCCACATTGTTCAGATAAAACACAGTGTTAACGTTCCACACAGTTCAGATAACACACAGTGTTAACGTTCCACACAGTTCAGATAACACACAGTGTTCACGTTCCAAACAGTTCAGATAACACACAGTGTTAACATTCCACACAGTTCAGATAACACACAGTGTTAACATTCCACACAGTTCAGATAAAACACAGTGTTAACGTTCCACACAGTTCTGATAACACACGGTGTTAACGTTCCACACTGTTAAGATAAATCACAGTTTTAACGTTCCACACAGTTCAGATAACACACAGTGTTAACATTGCACACAGTTCAGATAACACACAGTGTTACCGTTCCACACAGTTCAGATAACACACAGTGTTAACATTCCACACAGTTCAGATAACACACAGTGTTAACGTTCCATACAGTTCAGGTGACACACAATGTTAACGTTCCACACAGTTCAGGTAACACACAGTGTTAACGTTCCACACAGTTCAGATAACACACAGTGTTAACGTTCCACACAGTTCAGATAACACACAATGTTAACATTCCACACAGTTCAGATAACACACCGTGTTAACGTTCCACACAGTTCAGGTAACACACAGTGTTAACGTTCCACACAGTTCAGATAACACACAGTGTTAACGTTCCACACAGTTCAGATAACACACAGTGTTAACGTTCAACACAGTTCAGGTAACACACAGTGTTAACGTTCCACAAAGTTCAGGTAACACACAGTGTTAACATTCCACACAGTTCAGATAACACACAGTGTTAACGTTCCACACAGTTCAGAAAACACACAGTGTTAACGTTCCACACAGTTCAGATAACACACAGTGTTAACGTTCCACACAGTTCCGGTAACGCACAGTGTTTTCGTTCCACACAGTTCAGATAACACTCAGTGTTAACGTTCCACACAGTTCAGATAACACACAGTGTTAACGTTCCACACAGTTCAGGTAACACACAGTGTTAACGTTCCACACAGTACAGTTAACACACAGTTTTAACGTTCTACACAGTTCAGATAACACACAGTGTTATCATTCCACACAGTTCAGATAACACACAGAGTTAACGTTCCACACAGTTCAGATGACACAAGGTGTTAACGTTCCACACAGTTCAGATAACAGACAGTGTTAACGTTCCACACAGTTCAGGTAACACACAATTTTAACGTTCTACACAGTTCAGATAAAACACAGTGTTATCATTCCACACAGTTCAGATAACACACAGTGTTAACACAGTTCAGGTAACACAGAGTGTTAACATTCCACAAAGTTCAGATAACACACAGTGTTAACGTTCCACACAGTTCAGGTAACACACAGTTTTAACATGCCACACAGTTCAGATAACACACAGTGTTAACGTTCCACACAGTTCAGATAACACACACTGTTAACGTTCCACACAGTTCAGATAACACACAGTGTTAACATTCCACACAGTTCATATATCGCACAGTGTTAACGTTCCACAGAGTTCAGGTAACACACAGTGTTAACATTCCACACAGTTCAGGTAACACACAGTGTTAACGTTCCACACAGTTCAGATAACACACAGTGTTAAAATTCCACACAGTTCAGATAACACACAGTGTTAACGTTTCACACAATTCAGGTAACACACAGTGTTAACGTTCCACACAGTTCAGATAACACACAGTGTTAACACTCCACACAGTTCAGATAACACACACTGTTAACATTACACACAGTTCAGATAACACACACTGTTAACATTCCACACAATTCAGATAACACACAGTTTTAACGTTCCACACAGTTCAGATAACACACAGTATTAACGTTCCACACAGTTCAGGTAACACAGAGTGTTAACGTTCCACACAGTTTAGATAACACACAGTGTTAACATGCCACACAGTTCAGATAACACACACTGTTAACATTCTACACAGTTCAGGTAACACACAGTGTTAACGTTCCACACAGTTCAGGTAACACACAGTGTTAACGTTCCATACAGTTCAGATAACACACAGTGTTAACGTTCCACACAGTTCAGATAACACACAGTGTTAACGTTCCACACAGTTCAGATAACACACAGTGTTAATGTTCCACACAGTTCAGATAACATACAGTGTTAACATAACACGCAGTTCAGATAACACACAGTGTTAACATTCCACACAGTTCAGATAACACACAGTGTTAACATTCCACACAGTTCAGATAACACACAGTGTTAACGTTCCACACAGTTCAGATAACACACAGTGTTCACGTTCCACTCAGTTCAGATAACACACAGTGTTAACGTTCCACACAGTTCAGATAACACACAGTATTAACGTTCCACACAGTTCAGGTAACACACAGTGTTAACGTTCCACACAGTTTAGATAACACACAGTGTTAACATGCCACACAGTTCAGATAACACACACTGTTAACATTCTACACAGTTCAGGTAACACACAGTGTTAACGTTCCACACAGTTCAGGTAACACACAGTGTTAACGTTCCATACAGTTCAGATAACACACAGTGTTAACATTCCACACAGTTCAGATAACACACAGTGTTAACGTTCCACACAGTTCACATAACACACAGTGTTCACGTTTCACACAGTTCAGGTAACACACAGTGTTAACGTTCCACACAGTTCAGGTAACACACAGTGTTAACGTTCCACAAAGTTGAGATAACACACAGTGTTCACGTTCCAAACAGTTCAGATAACACACAGTGTTAACGTTCCACACAGTTCAGACAACAAACAGTGTTAACGTTCCACACTGTTCAGATAAAACACAGTGTTAACGTTCCACACAGTTCAGATAACACACAGTGTTAACGTTCCACACAGTTCAGATAACACACAGTGTTCACGTTCCAAACAGTTCAGATAACACACAGTGTTAACATTCCACACAGTTCAGATAACACACAGTGTTAACATTCCACACAGTTCAGATAAAACACAGTGTTAACGTTCCACACAGTTCAGATAACACACGGTGTTAACGTTCCACACTGTTCAGATAAATCACAGTTTTAACGTTCCACACAGTTCAGATAACACACAGTGTTAACATTGCACACAGTTCAGATAACACACAGTGTTACCGTTCCACACAGTTCAGATAACACACAGTGTTAACATTCCACACAGTTCAGATAACACACAGTGTTAACGTTCCATACAGTTCAGGTGACACACAATGTTAACGTTCCACACAGTTCAGGTAACACACAGTGTTAACGTTCCACACAGTTCAGATAACACACAGTGTTAACGTTCCACACAGTTCAGATAACACACAATGTTAACATTCCACACAGTTCAGATAACACACCGTGTTAACGTTCCACACAGTTCAGGTAACACACAGTGTTAACGTTCCACACAGTTCAGATAACACACAGTGTTAACGTTCCACACAGTTCAGATAACACACAGTGTTAACGTTCAACACAGTTCAGGTAACACACAGTGTTAACGTTCCACAAAGTTCAGGTAACACACAGTGTTAACATTCCACACAGTTCAGATAACACACAGTGTTAACGTTCCACACAGTTCAGAAAACACACAGTGTTAACGTTCCACACAGTTCAGATAACACACAGTGTTAACATTCCACACAGTTCCGGTAACGCACAGTGTTAACGTTCCACACAGTTCAGATAACACTCAGTGTTAACGTTCCACACAGTTCAGATAACACACAGTGTTAACGTTCCACACAGTTCAGGTACCACACAGTGTTAACGTTCCACACAGTACAGTTAACACACAGTTTTAAAGTTCTACACAGTTCAGATAACACACAGTGTTATCATTCCACACAGTTCAGATAACACACAGAGTTAACGTTCCACACAGTTCAGATGACACAAGGTGTTAACGTTCCACACAGTTCAGATAACAGACAGTGTTAACGTTCCACACAGTTCAGGTAACACACAATTTTAACGTTCTACACAGTTCAGATAAAACACAGTGTTATCATTCCACACAGTTCAGATAACACACAGTGTTAACACAGTTCAGGTAACACAGAGTGTTAACATTCCACAAAGTTCAGATAACACACAGTGTTAACGTTCCACACAGTTCAGGTAACACACAGTTTTAACATGCCACACAGTTCAGATAACACACAGTGTTAACGTTCCACACAGTTCAGATAACACACACTGTTAACGTTCCACACAGTTCAGATACCACACAGTGTTAACGTTCCACACAGTTCAGATAACACACAGTGTTAACGTTCCACACAGTTCAGGTAACACTCAGTGTTAACGTTCCACACAGGTCAGATAACACACAGTGTTAACGTTCCACATAGTTCAGGTAACACACAGTGTTAACATTCCACACAGGTCAGATAACACACAGTGTTAACGTTCCACATAGTTCAGGTAACACACAGTGTTAACATTCCACACAGTTCAGATAACACACAGTGTTAACGTTCCACACAGTTCAGGTAACACACAGTGTTAACGTTCCGCACAGTTCAGATAACACACAGTGTTAACACTCCACACAGTTCAGATAACACTCACTGTTAACATTACACACAGTTCAGATAACACGCTGTGTTAACGTTCCACACAGTTCAGACAACACACAGTCTTAACGTTCCACAAAGTTCAGATAACACACAGTGTTAACGTTGCACACAGTTCAGGTAACACACAGTGTTAACGTTCCACACAGTTCAGGTAACACACAGTGTTAACATTCCACACAGTTCAGATAACACACAGTGTTAACATTCCACACAGTTCATATATCGCACAGTGTTAACGTTCCACAGAGTTCAGGTAACACACAGTGTTAACATTCCACACAGTTCAGGTAACACACAGTGTTAACGTTCCACACAGTTCAGATAACACACAGTGTTAAAATTCCACACAGTTCAGATAACACACAGTGTTAACGTTTCACACAATTCAGGTAACACACAGTGTTAACGTTCCACACAGTTCAGATAACACACAGTGTTAACACTCCACACAGTTCAGATAACACACACTGTTAACATTACACACAGTTCAGATAACACACACTGTTAACATTCCACACAATTCAGATAACACACAGTTTTAACGTTCCACACAGTTCAGATAACACACAGTATTAACGTTCCACACAGTTCAGGTAACACAGAGTGTTAACGTTCCACACAGTTTAGATAACACACAGTGTTAACATGCCACACAGTTCAGATAACACACACTGTTAACATTCTACACAGTTCAGGTAACACACAGTGTTAACGTTCCACACAGTTCAGGTAACACACAGTGTTAACGTTCCATACAGTTCAGATAACACACAGTGTTAACGTTCCACACAGTTCAGATAACACACAGTGTTAACGTTCCACACAGTTCAGATAACACACAGTGTTAATGTTCCACACAGTTCAGATAACATACAGTGTTAACATAACACGCAGTTCAGATAACACACAGTGTTAACATTCCACACAGTTCAGATAACACACAGTGTTAACATTCCACACAGTTCAGATAACACACAGTGTTAACGTTCCACACAGTTCAGATAACACACAGTGTTCACGTTCCACTCAGTTCAGATAACACACAGTGTTAACGTTCCACACAGTTCAGATAACACACAGTATTAACGTTCCACACAGTTCAGGTAACACACAGTGTTAACGTTCCACACAGTTTAGATAACACACAGTGTTAACATGCCACACAGTTCAGATAACACACACTGTTAACATTCTACACAGTTCAGGTAACACACAGTGTTAACGTTCCACACAGTTCAGGTAACACACAGTGTTAACGTTCCATACAGTTCAGATAACACACAGTGTTAACGTTCCACACAGTTCAGATAACACACAGTGTTAACGTTCCACACAGTTCACATAACACACAGTTTTAATGTTCCACACAGTTCAGATAACATACAGTGTTAACATAACACGCAGTTCAGTTAACACACAGTGTTAACATTCCACACAGTTCAGATAACACACAGTGTTAACATTCCACACAGTTCAGATAACACACAGTGTTAACGTTCCACACAGTTCAGATAACACACAGTGTTCACGTTCCACTCAGTTCAGATAACACACAGTGTTAACGTTCCACACAGTTCAGGTAACACACAGTGTTAACGTTCCACACAGTTCAGATAACACACAGTGTTAACATTCCACACAGTTCAGATAACACACAGTGTTAACGTTCCACACAGTTCACATAACACACAGTGTTCACGTTTCACACAGTTCAGGTAACACACAGTGTTAACGTTCCACACAGTTCAGGTAACACACAGTGTTAACGTTCCACAAAGTTCAGATAACACACAGTGTTCACGTTCCAAACAGTTCAGATAACACACAGTGTTAACGTTCCACACAGTTCAGACAACAAACAGTGTTAACGTTCCACATTGTTCAGATAAAACACAGTGTTAACGTTCCACACAGTTCAGATAACACACAGTGTTAACGTTCCACACAGTTCAGATAACACACAGTGTTCACGTTCCAAACAGTTCAGATAACACACAGTGTTAACATTCCACACAGTTCAGATAACACACAGTGTTAACATTCCACACAGTTCAGATAAAACACAGTGTTAACGTTCCACACAGTTCTGATAACACACGGTGTTAACGTTCCACACTGTTAAGATAAATCACAGTTTTAACGTTCCACACAGTTCAGATAACACACAGTGTTAACATTGCACACAGTTCAGATAACACACAGTGTTACCGTTCCACACAGTTCAGATAACACACAGTGTTAACATTCCACACAGTTCAGATAACACACAGTGTTAACGTTCCATACAGTTCAGGTGACACACAATGTTAACGTTCCACACAGTTCAGGTAACACACAGTGTTAACGTTCCACACAGTTCAGATAACACACAGTGTTAACGTTCCACACAGTTCAGATAACACACAATGTTAACATTCCACACAGTTCAGATAACACACCGTGTTAACGTTCCACACAGTTCAGGTAACACACAGTGTTAACGTTCCACACAGTTCAGATAACACACAGTATTAACGTTCCACACAGTTCAGATAACACACAGTGTTAACGTTCAACACAGTTCAGGTAACACACAGTGTTAACGTTCCACAAAGTTCAGGTAACACACAGTGTTAACATTCCACACAGTTCAGATAACACACAGTGTTAACGTTCCACACAGTTCAGAAAACACACAGTGTTAACGTTCCACACAGTTCAGATAACACACAGTGTTAACGTTCCACACAGTTCCGGTAACGCACAGTGTTTTCGTTCCACACAGTTCAGATAACACTCAGTGTTAACGTTCCACACAGTTCAGATAACACACAGTGTTAACGTTCCACACAGTTCAGGTAACACACAGTGTTAACGTTCCACACAGTACAGTTAACACACAGTTTTAACGTTCTACACAGTTCAGATAACACACAGTGTTATCATTCCACACAGTTCAGATAACACACAGAGTTAACGTTCCACACAGTTCAGATGACACAAGGTGTTAACGTTCCACACAGTTCAGATAACAGACAGTGTTAACGTTCCTCACAGTTCAGGTAACACACAATTTTAACGTTCTACACAGTTCAGATAAAACACAGTGTTATCATTCCACACAGTTCAGATAACACACAGTGTTAACACAGTTCAGGTAACACAGAGTGTTAACATTCCACAAAGTTCAGATAACACACAGTGTTAACGTTCCACACAGTTCAGGTAACACACAGTTTTAACATGCCACACAGTTCAGATAACACACAGTGTTAACGTTCCACACAGTTCAGATAACACACACTGTTAACGTTCCACACAGTTCAGATACCACACAGTGTTAACGTTCCACACAGTTCAGATAACACACAGTGTTAACGTTCCACACAGTTCAGGTAACACTCAGTGTTAACGTTCCACACAGGTCAGATAACACACAGTGTTAACGTTCCACATAGTTCAGGTAACACACAGTGTTAACATTCCACACAGGTCAGATAACACACAGTGTTAACGTTCCACATAGTTCAGGTAACACACAGTGTTAACATTCCACACAGTTCAGATAACACACAGTGTTAACGTTCCACACAGTTCAGGTAACACACAGTGTTAACGTTCCGCACAGTTCAGGTAACACACAGTGTTAACACTCCACACAGTTCAGATAACACACACTGTTAACATTACACACAGTTCAGATAACACACAGTGTTAACATTCCACACAATTCAGATAACACACAGTTTTAACGTTCCACACAGTTCAGATAACACACAGTATTAACGTTCCACACAGTTCAGGTAACACACAGCGTTAACGTTCCACACAGTTTAGATAACACACAGTGTTAACGTTTCACACAATTCAGGTAACACACAGTGTTAACGTTCCACACAGTTAAGATAACACACAGTGTTAACACTCCACACAATTCAGATAACACACACTGTTAACATTACACACAGTTCAGATAACACACACTGTTAACATTCCACACAATTCAGATAACACACAGTTTTAACGTTCCACACAGTTCAGATAACACACAGTATTAACGTTCCACACAGTTCAGGTAACACAGAGTGTTAACGTTCCACACAGTTCAGGTAACACACAGTGTTAACGTTCCATACAGTTCAGATAACACACAGTGTTAACGTTCCACACAGTTCAGATAACACACAGTGTTAACGTTCCACACAGTTCAGATAACACACAGTGTTAATGTTCCACACAGTTCAGATAACATACAGTGTTAACATAACACGCAGTTCAGATAACACACAGTGTTAACATTCCACACAGTTCAGATAACACACAGTGTTAACATTCCACACAGTTCAGATAACACACAGTGTTAACGTTCCACACAGTTCAGATAACACACAGTGTTCACGTTCCACTCAGTTCAGATAACACACAGT
The DNA here is from genome assembly GCA_037974335.1 of Prionace glauca. Classification (NCBI taxonomy): domain Eukaryota; kingdom Metazoa; phylum Chordata; class Chondrichthyes; order Carcharhiniformes; family Carcharhinidae; genus Prionace; species Prionace glauca. The sequence goes on along the minus strand of CM075742.1, from coordinate 37,534,825 downwards.
GTTAACGTTCCACACAGTTCAGATAACACACAGTATTAACGTTCCACACAGTTCAGGTAACACACAGTGTTAACGTTCCACACAGTTTAGATAACACACAGTGTTAACATGCCACACAGTTCAGATAACACACACTGTTAACATTCTACACAGTTCAGGTAACACACAGTGTTAACGTTCCAACAGTTCAGGTAACACACAGTGTTAACGTTCCATACAGTTCAGATAACACACAGTGTTAACGTTCCACACAGTTCAGATAACACACAGTATTAACGTTCCACACAGTTCAGATAACACACAGTTTTAATGTTCCACACAGTTCAGATAACATACAGTGTTAACATAACACGCAGTTCAGATAACACACAGTGTTAACATTCCACACAGTTCAGATAACACACAGTGTTAACATTCCACATAGTTCAGATAACACACAGTGTTAACGTTCCACACAGTTCAGATAACACACAGTGTTCACGTTCCACACAGTTCAGATAACACACAGTGTTAACGTTCCACACAGTTCAGGTAACACACAGTGTTAACGTTCCACACAGTTCAGATAACACACAGTGTTAACATTCCACACAGTTCAGATAACACACAGTGTTAACGTTCCACACAGTTCACATAACACACAGTGTTCACGTTCCACACAGTTCAGCTAACACACAGTGTTAACGTTCCACACAGTTCAGGTAACACACAGTGTTAACGTTCCACAAAGTTCAGATATCACACAGTGTTCACGTTCCAAACAGTTCAGATAACACACAGTGTTAACGTTCCACACAGTTCAGACAACAAACAGTGTTAACGTTCCACACTGTTCAGATAAAACACAGTGTTAACGTTCCACACAGTTCAGATAACACACAGTGTTAACGTTCCACACAGTTCAGATAACACACAGTGTTCACATTCCAAAGAGTTCAGATAACACACAGTGTTAACATTCCACACAGTTCAGATAACACACAGTGTTAACATTCCACACAGTTCAGATAACACACAGTGTTAACGTTCCACACAGTTCAGATAACACACGGTGTTAACGTTCCACACTGTTCAGATAAATCACAGTGTTAACGTTCCACACAGTTCAGATAACACACAGTGTTAACATTGCACACAGTTCAGATAACACACAGTGTTACCGTTCCACACAGTTCAGATAACACACAGTGTTAACATTCCACACAGTTCAGATAACACACACTGTTAACGTTCCATACAGTTCAGGTGACACACAATGTTAACGTTCCACACAGTTCAGGTAACACACAGTGTTAACGTTCCACACAGTTCAGATAACACACAGTGTTAACATTCCACACAGTTCAGATAACACACAGTGTTAACGTTCCACACAGTTCAGATAACACACAGTGTTCACGTTCCACTCAGTTCAGATAACACACAGTGTTAACGTTCCACACAGTTCAGATAACACACAGTATTAACGTTCCACACAGTTCAGGTAACACACAGTGTTAACGTTCCACACAGTTTAGATAACACACAGTGTTAACATGCCACACAGTTCAGATAACACACACTGTTAACATTCTACACAGTTCAGGTAACACACAGTGTTAACGTTCCACACAGTTCAGGTAACACACAGTGTTAACGTTCCATACAGTTCAGATAACACACAGTGTTAACGTTCCACACAGTTCAGATAACACACAGTGTTAACGTTCCACACAGTTCACATAACACACAGTTTTAATGTTCCACACAGTTCAGATAACATACAGTGTTAACATAACACGCAGTTCAGTTAACACACAGTGTTAACATTCCACACAGTTCAGATAACACACAGTGTTAACATTCCACACAGTTCAGATAACACACAGTGTTAACGTTCCACACAGTTCAGATAACACACAGTGTTCACGTTCCACTCAGTTCAGATAACACACAGTGTTAACGTTCCACACAGTTCAGGTAACACACAGTGTTAACGTTCCACACAGTTCAGATAACACACAGTGTTAACATTCCACACAGTTCAGATAACACACAGTGTTAACGTTCCACACAGTTCACATAACACACAGTGTTCACGTTTCACACAGTTCAGGTAACACACAGTGTTAACGTTCCACACAGTTCAGGTAACACACAGTGTTAACGTTCCACAAAGTTCAGATAACACACAGTGTTCACGTTCCAAACAGTTCAGATAACACACAGTGTTAACGTTCCACACAGTTCAGACAACAAACAGTGTTAACGTTCCACATTGTTCAGATAAAACACAGTGTTAACGTTCCACACAGTTCAGATAACACACAGTGTTAACGTTCCACACAGTTCAGATAACACACAGTGTTCACGTTCCAAACAGTTCAGATAACACACAGTGTTAACATTCCACACAGTTCAGATAACACACAGTGTTAACATTCCACACAGTTCAGATAAAACACAGTGTTAACGTTCCACACAGTTCTGATAACACACGGTGTTAACGTTCCACACTGTTAAGATAAATCACAGTTTTAACGTTCCACACAGTTCAGATAACACACAGTGTTAACATTGCACACAGTTCAGATAACACACAGTGTTACCGTTCCACACAGTTCAGATAACACACAGTGTTAACATTCCACACAGTTCAGATAACACACAGTGTTAACGTTCCATACAGTTCAGGTGACACACAATGTTAACGTTCCACACAGTTCAGGTAACACACAGTGTTAACGTTCCACACAGTTCAGATAACACACAGTGTTAACGTTCCACACAGTTCAGATAACACACAATGTTAACATTCCACACAGTTCAGATAACACACCGTGTTAACGTTCCACACAGTTCAGGTAACACACAGTGTTAACGTTCCACACAGTTCAGATAACACACAGTGTTAACGTTCCACACAGTTCAGATAACACACAGTGTTAACGTTCAACACAGTTCAGGTAACACACAGTGTTAACGTTCCACAAAGTTCAGGTAACACACAGTGTTAACATTCCACACAGTTCAGATAACACACAGTGTTAACGTTCCACACAGTTCAGAAAACACACAGTGTTAACGTTCCACACAGTTCAGATAACACACAGTGTTAACGTTCCACACAGTTCCGGTAACGCACAGTGTTTTCGTTCCACACAGTTCAGATAACACTCAGTGTTAACGTTCCACACAGTTCAGATAACACACAGTGTTAACGTTCCACACAGTTCAGGTAACACACAGTGTTAACGTTCCACACAGTACAGTTAACACACAGTTTTAACGTTCTACACAGTTCAGATAACACACAGTGTTATCATTCCACACAGTTCAGATAACACACAGAGTTAACGTTCCACACAGTTCAGATGACACAAGGTGTTAACGTTCCACACAGTTCAGATAACAGACAGTGTTAACGTTCCACACAGTTCAGGTAACACACAATTTTAACGTTCTACACAGTTCAGATAAAACACAGTGTTATCATTCCACACAGTTCAGATAACACACAGTGTTAACACAGTTCAGGTAACACAGAGTGTTAACATTCCACAAAGTTCAGATAACACACAGTGTTAACGTTCCACACAGTTCAGGTAACACACAGTTTTAACATGCCACACAGTTCAGATAACACACAGTGTTAACGTTCCACACAGTTCAGATAACACACACTGTTAACGTTCCACACAGTTCAGATACCACACAGTGTTAACGTTCCACACAGTTCAGATAACACACAGTGTTAACGTTCCACACAGTTCAGGTAACACTCAGTGTTAACGTTCCACACAGGTCAGATAACACACAGTGTTAACGTTCCACATAGTTCAGGTAACACACAGTGTTAACATTCCACACAGGTCAGATAACACACAGTGTTAACGTTCCACATAGTTCAGGTAACACACAGTGTTAACATTCCACACAGTTCAGATAACACACAGTGTTAACGTTCCACACAGTTCAGGTAACACACAGTGTTAACGTTCCGCACAGTTCAGGTAACACACAGTGTTAACACTCCACACAGTTCAGATAACACACACTGTTAACATTACACACAGTTCAGATAACACACAGTGTTAACATTCCACACAATTCAGATAACACACAGTTTTAACGTTCCACACAGTTCAGATAACACACAGTATTAACGTTCCACACAGTTCAGGTAACACACAGCGTTAACGTTCCACACAGTTTAGATAACACACAGTGTTAACGTTTCACACAATTCAGGTAACACACAGTGTTAACGTTCCACACAGTTAAGATAACACACAGTGTTAACACTCCACACAGTTCAGATAACACACACTGTTAACATTACACACAGTTCAGATAACACACACTGTTAACATTCCACACAATTCAGATAACACACAGTTTTAACGTTCCACACAGTTCAGATAACACACAGTATTAACGTTCCACACAGTTCAGGTAACACAGAGTGTTAACGTTCCACACAGTTCAGGTAACACACAGTGTTAACGTTCCATACAGTTCAGATAACACACAGTGTTAACGTTCCACACAGTTCAGATAACACACAGTGTTAACGTTCCACACAGTTCAGATAACACACAGTGTTAATGTTCCACACAGTTCAGATAACATACAGTGTTAACATAACACGCAGTTCAGATAACACACAGTGTTAACATTCCACACAGTTCAGATAACACACAGTGTTAACATTCCACACAGTTCAGATAACACACAGTGTTAACGTTCCACACAGTTCAGATAACACACAGTGTTCACGTTCCACTCAGTTCAGATAACACACAGTGTTAACGTTCCACACAGTTCAGATAACACACAGTATTAACGTTCCACACAGTTCAGGTAACACACAGTGTTAACGTTCCACACAGTTTAGATAACACACAGTGTTAACATGCCACACAGTTCAGATAACACACACTGTTAACATTCTACACAGTTCAGGTAACACACAGTGTTAACGTTCCAACAGTTCAGGTAACACACAGTGTTAACGTTCCATACAGTTCAGATAACACACAGTGTTAACGTTCCACACAGTTCAGATAACACACAGTATTAACGTTCCACACAGTTCAGATAACACACAGTTTTAATGTTCCACACAGTTCAGATAACATACAGTGTTAACATAACACGCAGTTCAGATAACACACAGTGTTAACATTCCACACAGTTCAGATAACACACAGTGTTAACATTCCACATAGTTCAGATAACACACAGTGTTAACGTTCCACACAGTTCAGATAACACACAGTGTTCACGTTCCACACAGTTCAGATAACACACAGTGTTAACGTTCCACACAGTTCAGGTAACACACAGTGTTAACGTTCCACACAGTTCAGATAACACACAGTGTTAACATTCCACACAGTTCAGATAACACACAGTGTTAACGTTCCACACAGTTCACATAACACACAGTGTTCACGTTCCACACAGTTCAGGTAACACACAGTGTTAACGTTCCACAAAGTTCAGATATCACACAGTGTTCACGTTCCAAACAGTTCAGATAACACACAGTGTTAACGTTCCACACAGTTCAGACAACAAACAGTGTTAACGTTCCACACTGTTCAGATAAAACACAGTGTTAACGTTCCACACAGTTCAGATAACACACAGTGTTAACGTTCCACACAGTTCAGATAACACACAGTGTTCACGTTCCAAAGAGTTCAGATAACACACAGTGTTAACATTCCACACAGTTCAGATAACACACAGTGTTAACATTCCACACAGTTCAGATAACACACAGTGTTAACGTTCCACACAGTTCAGATAACACACGGTGTTAACGTTCCACACTGTTCAGATAAATCACAGTGTTAACGTTCCACACAGTTCAGATAACACACAGTGTTAACATTGCACACAGTTCAGATAACACACAGTGTTACCGTTCCACACAGTTCAGATAACACACAGTGTTAACATTCCACACAGTTCAGATAACACACACTGTTAACGTTCCATACAGTTCAGGTGACACACAATGTTAACGTTCCACACAGTTCAGGTAACACACAGTGTTAACGTTCCACACAGTTCAGATAACACACAGTGTTAACGTTCCACACAGTTCAGATAACACACAAAGTTAACATTCCACACAGTTCAGATAACACACAGTGTTAACGTTCCACACAGTTCAGGTAACACACAGTGTTAACGTTCCACACAGTTTAGATAACACACAGTGTTAACGTTCCACACAGTTCAGATAACACACAGTGTTAACGTTCAACACAGTTCAGGTAACACACAGTGTTAACGTTCCACAAAGTTCAGGTAACACACAGTGTTAACATTCCACACAGTTCAGATAACACACAGTGTTAACGTTCCACACAGTTCCGGTAACACACAGTGTTAACGTTCCACACAGTTCAGATAACATTCAGTGTTAACGTTCCACACAGTTCAGATAACACACAGTGTTAACGTTCCACACAGTTCAGGTAACACACAGTGTTAACGTTCCACACAGTTCAGTTAACACACAGTTCTAACGTTCTACACAGTTCAGATAACACACAGTGTTATCATTCCACACAGTTCAGATAACACACAGAGTTAACATTCCACACAGTTCAGATGACACAATGTGTTAACGTTCCACACAGTTCAGATAACAGACAGTGTTAACGTTCCACACAGTTCAGGTAACACACAATTTTAACGTTCTACACAGTTCAGATAACACACAGTGTTATCATTCCACATAGTTCAGATAACACACACTGTTAACATTCTACACTGTTCAGGTAACACAGATTGTTAACGTTCCACACAGTTCAGATAACACACAGTGTTAACGTTCCACACAGTTCAGATAACACACAGTGTTAACATTCCACACAGTTCAGATAACACACAGTGTTAATGTTCCACACAGTTCAGATAACATACAGTGTTAACATAACACGCAGTTCAGATAACACACAGTGTTAACATTCCACACAGTTCAGATAACACGCAGTGATAACGTTCCACACATTTCAGATAACACACAGTGTTAACGTTCCACACAGTTCAGATAACACACAGTGTTAACGTTCCACACAGTTCAGATAACACGCTGTGTTAACGTTCCACACAGTTCAGACAACACACAGTCTTAACGTTCCACAAAGTTCAGATAACACACAGTGTTAACGTTGCACACAGTTCAGGTAACACACAGTGTTAACGTTCCACACAGTTCAGGTAACACACAGTGTTAACATTCCACACAGTTCAGATAACACACAGTGTTAACATTCCACACAGTTCATATATCGCACAGTGTTAACGTTCCACAGAGTTCAGGTAACACACAGTGTTAACATTCCACACAGTTCAGGTAACACACAGTGTTAACGTTCCACACAGTTCAGATAACACACAGTGTTAAAATTCCACACAGTTCAGATAGCACACAGTGTTAACGTTTCACACAATTCAGGTAACACACAGTGTTAACGTTCCACACAGTTCAGATAACACACAGTGTTAACACTCCACACAGTTCAGATAACACACACTGTTAACATTACACACAGTTCAGATAACACACACTGTTAACATTCCACACAATTCAGATAACACACAGTTTTAACGTTCCACACAGTTCAGATAACACACAGTATTAACGTTCCACACAGTTCAGGTAACACAGAGTGTTAACGTTCCACACAGTTTAGATAACACACAGTGTTAACATGCCACACAGTTCAGATAACACACACTGTTAACATTCTACACAGTTCAGGTAACACACAGTGTTAACGTTCCACACAGTTCAGGTAACACACAGTGTTAACGTTCCATACAGTTCAGATAACACACAGTGTTAACGTTCCACACAGTTCAGATAACACACAGTGTTAACGTTCCACACAGTTCAGATAACACACAGTGTTAATGTTCCACACAGTTCAGATAACATACAGTGTTAACATAACACGCAGTTCAGATAACACACAGTGTTAACATTCCACACAGTTCAGATAACACACAGTGTTAACATTCCACACAGTTCAGATAACACACAGTGTTAACGTTCCACACAGTTCAGATAACACACAGTGTTCACGTTCCACTCAGTTCAGATAACACACAGTGTTAACGTTCCACACAGTTCAGATAACACACAGTATTAACGTTCCACACAGTTCAGGTAACACACAGTGTTAACGTTCCACACAGTTTAGATAACACACAGTGTTAACATGCCACACAGTTCAGATAACACACACTGTTAACATTCTACACAGTTCAGGTAACACACAGTGTTAACGTTCCACACAGTTCAGGTAACACACAGTGTTAACGTTCCATACAGTTCAGATAACACACAGTGTTAACGTTCCACACAGTTCAGATAACACACAGTGTTAACGTTCCACACAGTTCAGATAACACACAGTTTTAATGTTCCACACAGTTCAGATAACATACAGTGTTAACATAACACGCAGTTCAGTTAACACACAGTGTTAACATTCCACACAGTTCAGATAACACACAGTGTTAACATTCCACACAGTTCAGATAACACACAGTGTTAACGTTCCACACAGTTCAGATAACACACAGTGTTCACGTTCCACTCAGTTCAGATAACACACAGTGTTAACGTTCCACACAGTTCAGGTAACACACAGTGTTAACGTTCCACATAGTTCAGATAACACACAGTGTTAACATTCCACACAGTTCAGATAACACACAGTGTTAACGTTCCACACAGTTCACATAACACACAGTGTTCACGTTCCACACAGTTCAGGTAACACTCAGTGTTAACGTTCCACACAGTTCAGGTAACACACAGTGTTAACGTTCCACAAAGTTCAGATAACACACAGTGTTCACGTTCCAAACAGTTCAGATAACACACAGTGTTAACGTTCCACACAGTTCAGACAACAAACAGTGTTAACGTTCCACACTGTTCAGATAAAACACAGTGTTAACGTTCCACACAGTTCAGATAACACACAGTGTTAACGTTCCACACAGTTCAGATAACACACAGTGTTCACGTTCCAAACAGTTCAGATAACACACAGTGTTAACATTCCACACAGTTCAGATAACACACAGTGTTAACATTCCACACAGTTCAGATAAAACACAGTGTTAACGTTCCACACAGTTCAGATAACACACTGTGTTAACGTTCCACACTGTTCAGATAAATCACAGTTTTAACGTTCCACACAGTTCAGATAACACACAGTGTTAACATTGCACACAGTTCAGATAACACACAGTGTTACCGTTCCACACAGTTCAGATAACACACAGTGTTAACATTCCACACAGTTCAGATAACACACAGTGTTAACGTTCCATACAGTTCAGGTGACACACAATGTTAACGTTCCACACAGTTCAGGTAACACACAGTGTTAACGTTCCACACAGTTCAGATAACACACAGTGTTAACGTTCCACACAGTTCAGATAACACACAATGTTAACATTCCACACAGTTCAGATAACACACCGTGTTAACGTTCCACACAGTTCAGGTAACACACAGTGTTAACGTTCCACACAGTTCAGATAACACACAGTGTTAACGTTCCACACAGTTCAGATAACACACAGTGTTAACGTTCAACACAGTTCAGGTAACACACAGTGTTAACGTTCCACAAAGTTCAGGTAACACACAGTGTTAACATTCCACACAGTTCAGATAACACACAGTGTTAACGTTCCACACAGTTCAGAAAACACACAGTGTTAACGTTCCACACAGTTCAGATAACACACAGTGTTAACGTTCCACACAGTTCCGGTAACGCACAGTGTTAACGTTCCACACAGTTCAGATAACACTCAGTGTTAACGTTCCACACAGTTCAGATAACACACAGTGTTAACGTTCCACACAGTTCAGGTAACACACAGTGTTAACGTTCCACACAGTACAGTTAACACACAGTTTTAACGTTCTACACAGTTCAGATAACACACAGTGTTATCATTCCACACAGTTCAGATAACACACAGAGTTAACGTTCCACACAGTTCAGATGACACAAGGTGTTAACGTTCCACACAGTTCAGATAACAGACAGTGTTAACGTTCCACACAGTTCAGGTAACACACAATTTTAACGTTCTACACAGTTCAGATAAAACACAGTGTTATCATTCCACACAGTTCAGATAACACACAGTGTTAACACAGTTCAGGTAACACAGAGTGTTAACATTCCACAAAGTTCAGATAACACACAGTGTTAACGTTCCACACAGTTCAGGTAACACACAGTTTTAACATGCCACACAGTTCAGATAACACACAGTGTTAACGTTCCACACAGTTCAGATAACACACACTGTTAACGTTCCACACAGTTCAGATACCACACAGTGTTAACGTTCCACACAGTTCAGATAACACACAGTGTTAACATTCCACACAGTTCAGGTAACACTCAGTGTTAACGTTCCACACAGGTCAGATAACACACAGTGTTAACGTTCCACATAGTTCAGGTAACACACAGTGTTAACATTCCACACAGGTCAGATAACACACAGTGTTAACGTTCCACATAGTTCAGGTAACACACAGTGTTAACATTCCACACAGTTCAGATAACACACAGTGTTAACGTTCCACACAGTTCAGGTAACACACAGTGTTAACGTTCCGCACAGTTCAGGTAACACACAGTGTTAACACTCCACACAGTTCAGATAACACACACTGTTAACATTACACACAGTTCAGATAACACACAGTGTTAACATTCCACCCAATTCAGATAACACACAGTTTTAACGTTCCACACAGTTCAGATAACACACAGTATTAACGTTCCACACAGTTCAGGTAACACACAGCGTTAACGTTCCACACAGTTCAGGTAACACACAGTGTTAACGTTCCACACAGTTCAGATAACACACAGTGTTAACATTCCACACAGTTCAGATAACACACAGTTTTAACGTTCCACACAGTTCACATAACACACAGTGTTCACGTTCCACACAGTTCAGGTAACACACAGTGTTAACGTTCCACACAGTTCAGGTAACACACAGTGTTAACGTTCCACAAAGTTCAGATAACACACAGTGTTCACGTTCCAAACAGTTCAGATAACACACAGTGTTAACGTTCCACACAGTTCAGACAACAAACAGTGTTAACGTTCCACACTGTTCAGATAAAACACAGTGTTAACGTTCCACACAGTTCAGATAACACACAGTGTTAACGTTCCACACAGTTCAGATAACACACAGTGTTCACGTTCCAAACAGTTCAGATAACACACAGTGTTAACATTCCACACAGTTCAGATAACACACAGTGTTAACATTCCACACTGTTCAGATAAATCACAGTTTTAACGTTCCACACAGTTCAGATAACACACAGTGTTAACATTGCACACAGTTCAGATAACACACAGTGTTACCGTTCCACACAGTTCAGATAACACACAGTGTTAACATTCCACACAGTTCAGATAACACACAGTGTTAACTTTCCATACAGTTCAGGTGACACACAATGTTAACGTTCCACACAGTTCAGGTAACACACAGTGTTAACGTTCCACACAGTTCAGATAACACACAGTGTTAACGTTCCACACAGTTCAGATAACACACAATGTTAACATTCCACACAGTTCAGATAACACACCGTGTTAACGTTCCACACAGTTCAGGTAACACACAGTGTTAACGTTCCACACAGTTCAGATAACACACAGTGTTAACGTTCCACACAGTTCAGAAAACACACAGTGTTAACGTTCCACACAGTTCAGATAACACACAGTGTTAACGTTCCACACAGTTCCGGTAACGCACAGTGTTAACGTTCCACACAGTTCAGATAACACTCAGTGTTAACGTTCCACACAGTTCAGATAACACACAGTGTTAACGTTCCACACAGTTCAGGTAACACACAGTGTTAACGTTCCACACAGTACAGTTAACACACAGTTTTAACGTTCTACACAGTTCAGATAAGACACAGTGTTATCATTCCACACAGTTCAGATAACACACAGAGTTAACGTTCCACACAGTTCAGATGACACAAGGTGTTAACGTTCCACACAGTTCAGATAACAGACAGTGTTAACGTTCCACACAGTTCAGGTAACACACAATTTTAACGTTCTACACAGTTCAGATAAAACACAGTGTTATCATTCCACACAGTTCAGATAACACACAGTGTTAACACAGTTCAGGTAACACAGAGTGTTAACATTCCACAAAGTTCAGATAACACACAGTGTTAACGTTCCACACAGTTCAGGTAACACACAGTTTTAACATGCCACACAGTTCAGATAACACACAGTGTTAACGTTCCACACAGTTCAGATAACACACACTGTTAACGTTCCACACAGTTCAGATACCACACAGTGTTAACGTTCCACACAGTTCAGATAACACACAGTGTTAACGTTCCACACAGTTCAGGTAACACTCAGTGTTAACGTTCCACACAGGTCAGATAACACATAGTGTTAACGTTCCACATAGTTCAGGTAACACACAGTGTTAACATTCCACACAGGTCAGATAACACACAGTGTTAACGTTCCACATAGTTCAGGTAACACACAGTGTTAACATTCCACACAGTTCAGATAACACACAGTGTTAACGTTCCACACAGTTCAGGTAACACACAGTGTTAACGTTCCACACAGTTCAGATAACACACAGTGTTAATGTTCCACACAGTTCAGATAACATACAGTGTTAACATAACACGCAGTTCAGATAACACACAGTGTTATCATTCCACACAGTTCAGATAACACACAGAGTTAACGTTCCACACAGTTCAGATGACACAAGGTGTTAACGTTCCACACAGTTCAGATAACAGACAGTGTTAACGTTCCACACAGTTCAGGTAACACACAATTTTAACGTTCTACACAGTTCAGATAAAACACAGTGTTATCATTCCACACAGTTCAGATAACACACAGTGTTAACACAGTTCAGGTAACACAGAGTGTTAACATTCCACAAAGTTCAGATAACACACAGTGTTAACGTTCCACACAGTTCAGGTAACACACAGTTTTAACATGCCACACAGTTCAGATAACACACAGTGTTAACGTTCCACACAGTTCAGATAACACACACTGTTAACGTTCCACACAGTTCAGATACCACACAGTGTTAACGTTCCACACAGTTCAGATAACACACAGTGTTAACGTTCCACACAGTTCAGGTAACACTCAGTGTTAACGTTCCACACAGGTCAGATAACACAGTGTTAACGTTCCACATAGTTCAGGTAACACACAGTGTTAACATTCCACACAGGTCAGATAACACACAGTGTTAACGTTCCACATAGTTCAGGTAACACACAGTGTTAACATTCCACACAGTTCAGATAACACACAGTGTTAACGTTCCACACAGTTCAGGTAACACACAGTGTTAACGTTCCGCACAGTTCAGGTAACACACAGTGTTAACACTCCACACAGTTCAGATAACACACACTGTTAACATTACACACAGTTCAGATAACACACAGTGTTAACATTCCACACAATTCAGATAACACACAGTTTTAACGTTCCACACAGTTCAGATAACACACAGTATTAACGTTCCACACAGTTCAGGTAACACACAGCGTTAACGTTCCACACAGTTTAGATAACACACAGTGTTAACGTTTCACACAATTCAGGTAACACACAGTGTTAACGTTCCACACAGTTAAGATAACACACAGTGTTAACACTCCACACAGTTCAGATAACACACACTGTTAACATTACACACAGTTCAGATAACACACACTGTTAACATTCCACACAATTCAGATAACACACAGTTTTAACGTTCCACACAGTTCAGATAACACACAGTATTAACGTTCCACACAGTTCAGGTAACACAGAGTGTTAACGTTCCACACAGTTCAGGTAACACACAGTGTTAACGTTCCATACAGTTCAGATAACACACAGTGTTAACGTTCCACACAGTTCAGATAACACACAGTGTTAACGTTCCACACAGTTCAGATAACACACAGTGTTAATGTTCCACACAGTTCAGATAACATACAGTGTTAACATAACACGCAGTTCAGATAACACACAGTGTTAACATTCCACACAGTTCAGATAACACACAGTGTTAACATTCCACACAGTTCAGATAACACACAGTGTTAACGTTCCACACAGTTCAGATAACACACAGTGTTCACGTTCCACTCAGTTCAGATAACACACAGTGTTAACGTTCCACACAGTTCAGATAACACACAGTATTAACGTTCCACACAGTTCAGGTAACACACAGTGTTAACGTTCCACACAGTTTAGATAACACACAGTGTTAACATGCCACACAGTTCAGATAACACACACTGTTAACATTCTACACAGTTCAGGTAACACACAGTGTTAACGTTCCAACAGTTCAGGTAACACACAGTGTTAACGTTCCATACAGTTCAGATAACACACAGTGTTAACGTTCCACACAGTTCAGATAACACACAGTATTAACGTTCCACACAGTTCAGATAACACACAGTTTTAATGTTCCACACAGTTCAGATAACATACAGTGTTAACATAACACGCAGTTCAGATAACACACAGTGTTAACATTCCACACAGTTCAGATAACACACAGTGTTAACATTCCACATAGTTCAGATAACACACAGTGTTAACGTTCCACACAGTTCAGATAACACACAGTGTTCACGTTCCACACAGTTCAGATAACACACAGTGTTAACGTTCCACACAGTTCAGGTAACACACAGTGTTAACGTTCCACACAGTTCAGATAACACACAGTGTTAACATTCCACACAGTTCAGATAACACACAGTGTTAACGTTCCACACAGTTCACATAACACACAGTGTTCACGTTCCACACAGTTCAGCTAACACACAGTGTTAACGTTCCACACAGTTCAGGTAACACACAGTGTTAACGTTCCACAAAGTTCAGATATCACACAGTGTTCACGTTCCAAACAGTTCAGATAACACACAGTGTTAACGTTCCACACAGTTCAGACAACAAACAGTGTTAACGTTCCACACTGTTCAGATAAAACACAGTGTTAACGTTCCACACAGTTCAGATAACACACAGTGTTAACGTTCCACACAGTTCAGATAACACACAGTGTTCACGTTCCAAAGAGTTCAGATAACACACAGTGTTAACATTCCACACAGTTCAGATAACACACAGTGTTAACATTCCACACAGTTCAGATAACACACAGTGTTAACGTTCCACACAGTTCAGATAACACACGGTGTTAACGTTCCACACTGTTCAGATAAATCACAGTGTTAACGTTCCACACAGTTCAGATAACACACAGTGTTAACATTGCACACAGTTCAGATAACACACAGTGTTACCGTTCCACACAGTTCAGATAACACACAGTGTTAACATTCCACACAGTTCAGATAACACACACTGTTAACGTTCCATACAGTTCAGGTGACACACAATGTTAACGTTCCACACAGTTCAGGTAACACACAGTGTTAACGTTCCACACAGTTCAGATAACACACAGTGTTAACGTTCCACACAGTTCAGATAACACACAAAGTTAACATTCCACACAGTTCAGATAACACACAGTGTTAACGTTCCACACAGTTCAGGTAACACACAGTGTTAACGTTCCACACAGTTCAGATAACACACAGTGTTAACGTTCAACACAGTTCAGGTAACACACAGTGTTAACGTTCCACAAAGTTCAGGTAACACACAGTGTTAACATTCCACACAGTTCAGATAACACACAGTGTTAACGTTCCACACAGTTCCGGTAACGCACAGTGTTAACGTTCCACACAGTTCAGATAACATTCAGTGTTAACGTTCCACACAGTTCAGATAACACACAGTGTTAACGTTCCACACAGTTCAGGTAACACACAGTGTTAACGTTCCACACAGTTCAGTTAACACACAGTTCTAACGTTCTACACAGTTCAGATAACACACAGTGTTATCATTCCACACAGTTCAGATAACACACAGAGTTAACATTCCACACAGTTCAGATGACACAATGTGTTAACGTTCCACACAGTTCAGATAACAGACAGTGTTAACGTTCCACACAGTTCAGGTAACACACAATTTTAACGTTCTACACAGTTCAGATAACACACAGTGTTATCATTCCACATAGTTCAGATAACACACACTGTTAACATTCTACACTGTTCAGGTAACACAGATTGTTAACGTTCCACACAGTTCAGATAACACACAGTGTTAACGTTCCACACAGTTCAGATAACACACAGTGTTAACATTCCACACAGTTCAGATAACACACAGTGTTAATGTTCCACACAGTTCAGATAACATACAGTGTTAACATAACACGCAGTTCAGATAACACACAGTGTTAACATTCCACACAGTTCAGATAACACGCAGTGATAACGTTCCACACATTTCAGATAACACACAGTGTTAACGTTCCACACAGTTCAGATAACACACAGTGTTAACGTTCCACACAGTTCAGATAACACGCTGTGTTAACGTTCCACACAGTTCAGACAACACACAGTCTTAACGTTCCACAAAGTTCAGATAACACACAGTGTTAACGTTGCACACAGTTCAGGTAACACACAGTGTTAACGTTCCACACAGTTCAGGTAACACACAGTGTTAACATTCCACACAGTTCAGATAACACACAGTGTTAACATTCCACACAGTTCATATATCGCACAGTGTTAACGTTCCACAGAGTTCAGGTAACACACAGTGTTAACATTCCACACAGTTCAGGTAACACACAGTGTTAACGTTCCACACAGTTCAGATAACACACAGTGTTAAAATTCCACACAGTTCAGATAGCACACAGTGTTAACGTTTCACACAATTCAGGTAACACACAGTGTTAACGTTCCACACAGTTCAGATAACACACAGTGTTAACACTCCACACAGTTCAGATAACACACACTGTTAACATTACACACAGTTCAGATAACACACACTGTTAACATTCCACACAATTCAGATAACACACAGTTTTAACGTTCCACACAGTTCAGATAACACACAGTATTAACGTTCCACACAGTTCAGGTAACACAGAGTGTTAACGTTCCACACAGTTTAGATAACACACAGTGTTAACATGCCACACAGTTCAGATAACACACACTGTTAACATTCTACACAGTTCAGGTAACACACAGTATTAACGTTCCACACAGTTCAGGTAACACACAGTGTTAACGTTCCATACAGTTCAGATAACACACAGTGTTAACGTTCCACACAGTTCAGATAACACACAGTGTTAACGTTCCACACAGTTTAGATAACACACAGTGTTAACATGCCACACAGTTCAGATAACACACACTGTTAACATTCTACACAGTTCAGGTAACACACAGTGTTAACGTTCCACACAGTTCAGGTAACACACAGTGTTAACGTTCCATACAGTTCAGATAACACACAGTGTTAACGTTCCACACAGTTCAGATAACACACAGTGTTAACGTTCCACACAGTTCAGATAACACACAGTTTTAATGTTCCACACAGTTCAGATAACATACAGTGTTAACATAACACGCAGTTCAGTTAACACACAGTGTTAACATTCCACACAGTTCAGATAACACACAGTGTTAACATTCCACACAGTTCAGATAACACACAGTGTTAACGTTCCACACAGTTCAGATAACACACAGTGTTCACGTTCCACTCAGTTCAGATAACACACAGTGTTAACGTTCCACACAGTTCAGGTAACACACAGTGTTAACGTTCCACATAGTTCAGATAACACACAGTGTTAACATTCCACACAGTTCAGATAACACACAGTGTTAACGTTCCACACAGTTCACATAACACACAGTGTTCACGTTCCACACAGTTCAGGTAACACACAGTGTTAACGTTCCACACAGTTCAGGTAACACACAGTGTTAACGTTCCACAAAGTTCAGATAACACACAGTGTTCACGTTCCAAACAGTTCAGATAACACACAGTGTTAACGTTCCACACAGTTCAGACAACAAACAGTGTTAACGTTCCACACTGTTCAGATAAAACACAGTGTTAACGTTCCACACAGTTCAGATAACACACAGTGTTAACGTTCCACACAGTTCAGATAACACACAGTGTTCACGTTCCAAACAGTTCAGATAACACACAGTGTTAACATTCCACACAGTTCAGATAACACACAGTGTTAACATTCCACACAGTTCAGATAAAACACAGTGTTAACGTTCCACACAGTTCAGATAACACACTGTGTTAACGTTCCACACTGTTCAGATAAATCACAGTTTTAACGTTCCACACAGTTCAGATAACACACAGTGTTAACATTGCACACAGTTCAGATAACACACAGTGTTACCGTTCCACACAGTTCAGATAACACACAGTGTTAACATTCCACACAGTTCAGATAACACACAGTGTTAACGTTCCATACAGTTCAGGTGACACACAATGTTAACGTTCCACACAGTTCAGGTAACACACAGTGTTAACGTTCCACACAGTTCAGATAACACACAGTGTTAACGTTCCACACAGTTCAGATAACACACAATGTTAACATTCCACACAGTTCAGATAACACACCGTGTTAACGTTCCACACAGTTCAGGTAACACACAGTGTTAACGTTCCACACAGTTCAGATAACACACAGTGTTAACGTTCCACACAGTTCAGATAACACACAGTGTTAACGTTCAACACAGTTCAGGTAACACACAGTGTTAACGTTCCACAAAGTTCAGGTAACACACAGTGTTAACATTCCACACAGTTCAGATAACACACAGTGTTAACGTTCCACACAGTTCAGAAAACACACAGTGTTAACGTTCCACACAGTTCAGATAACACACAGTGTTAACGTTCCACACAGTTCCGGTAACGCACAGTGTTAACGTTCCACACAGTTCAGATAACACTCAGTGTTAACGTTCCACACAGTTCAGATAACACACAGTGTTAACATTCCACACAGTTCAGATAAAACACAGTGTTAACGTTCCACACAGTTCAGATAACACACAGTGTTAACGTTCCACACAGTTCCGGTAACGCACAGTGTTAACGTTCCACACAGTTCAGATAACACTCAGTGTTAACGTTCCACACAGTTCAGATAACACACAGTGTTAACATTCCACACAGTTCAGATAAAACACAGTGTTAACGTTCCACACAGTTCAGATAACACACTGTGTTAACGTTCCACACTGTTCAGATAAATCACAGTTTTAACGTTCCACACAGTTCAGATAACACACAGTGTTAACATTGCACACAGTTCAGATAACACACAGTGTTACCGTTCCACACAGTTCAGATAACACACAGTGTTAACATTCCACACAGTTCAGATAACACACAGTGTTAACGTTCCATACAGTTCAGGTGACACACAATGTTAACGTTCCACACAGTTCAGGTAACACACAGTGTTAACGTTCCACACAGTTCAGATAACACACAGTGTTAACGTTCCACACAGTTCAGATAACACACAATGTTAACATTCCACACAGTTCAGATAACACACCGTGTTAACGTTCCACACAGTTCAGGTAACACACAGTGTTAACGTTCCACACAGTTCAGATAACACACAGTGTTAACGTTCCACACAGTTCAGATAACACACAGTGTTAACGTTCAACACAGTTCAGGTAACACACAGTGTTAACGTTCCACAAAGTTCAGGTAACACACAGTGTTAACATTCCACACAGTTCAGATAACACACAGTGTTAACGTTCCACACAGTTCAGAAAACACACAGTGTTAACGTTCCACACAGTTCAGATAACACACAGTGTTAACGTTCCACACAGTTCCGGTAACGCACAGTGTTAACGTTCCACACAGTTCAGATAACACTCAGTGTTAACGTTCCACACAGTTCAGATAACACACAGTGTTAACGTTCCACACAGTTCAGGTAACACACAGTGTTAACGTTCCACACAGTACAGTTAACACACAGTTTTAACGTTCTACACAGTTCAGATAACACACAGTGTTATCATTCCACACAGTTCAGATAACACACAGAGTTAACGTTCCACACAGTTCAGATGACACAAGGTGTTAACGTTCCACACAGTTCAGATAACAGACAGTGTTAACGTTCCACACAGTTCAGGTAACACACAATTTTAACGTTCTACACAGTTCAGATAAAACACAGTGTTATCATTCCACACAGTTCAGATAACACACAGTGTTAACACAGTTCAGGTAACACAGAGTGTTAACATTCCACAAAGTTCAGATAACACACAGTGTTAACGTTCCACACAGTTCAGGTAACACACAGTTTTAACATGCCACACAGTTCAGATAACACACAGTGTTAACGTTCCACACAGTTCAGATAACACACACTGTTAACGTTCCACACAGTTCAGATACCACACAGTGTTAACGTTCCACACAGTTCAGATAACACACAGTGTTAACGTTCCACACAGTTCAGGTAACACTCAGTGTTAACGTTCCACACAGGTCAGATAACACACAGTGTTAACGTTCCACATAGTTCAGGTAACACACAGTGTTAACATTCCACACAGGTCAGATAACACACAGTGTTAACGTTCCACATAGTTCAGGTAACACACAGTGTTAACATTCCACACAGTTCAGATAACACACAGTGTTAACGTTCCACACAGTTCAGGTAACACACAGTGTTAACGTTCCGCACAGTTCAGGTAACACACAGTGTTAACACTCCACACAGTTCAGATAACACACACTGTTAACATTACACACAGTTCAGATAACACACAGTGTTAACATTCCACCCAATTCAGATAACACACAGTTTTAACGTTCCACACAGTTCAGATAACACACAGTATTAACGTTCCACACAGTTCAGGTAACACACAGCGTTAACGTTCCACACAGTTCAGGTAACACACAGTGTTAACGTTCCACACAGTTCAGATAACACACAGTGTTAACATTCCACACAGTTCAGATAACACACAGTTTTAACGTTCCACACAGTTCACATAACACACAGTGTTCACGTTCCACACAGTTCAGGTAACACACAGTGTTAACGTTCCACACAGTTCAGGTAACACACAGTGTTAACGTTCCACAAAGTTCAGATAACACACAGTGTTCACGTTCCAAACAGTTCAGATAACACACAGTGTTAACGTTCCACACAGTTCAGACAACAAACAGTGTTAACGTTCCACACTGTTCAGATAAAACACAGTGTTAACGTTCCACACAGTTCAGATAACACACAGTGTTAACGTTCCACACAGTTCAGATAACACACAGTGTTCACGTTCCAAACAGTTCAGATAACACACAGTGTTAACATTCCACACAGTTCAGATAACACACAGTGTTAACATTCCACACAGTTCAGATAAAACACAGTGTTAACGTTCCACACAGTTCAGATAACACACGGTGTTAACGTTCCACACTGTTCAGATAAATCACAGTTTTAACGTTCCACACAGTTCAGATAACACACAGTGTTAACATTGCACACAGTTCAGATAACACACAGTGTTACCGTTCCACACAGTTCAGATAACACACAGTGTTAACATTCCACACAGTTCAGATAACACACAGTGTTAACTTTCCATACAGTTCAGGTGACACACAATGTTAACGTTCCACACAGTTCAGGTAACACACAGTGTTAACGTTCCACACAGTTCAGATAACACACAGTGTTAACGTTCCACACAGTTCAGATAACACACAATGTTAACATTCCACACAGTTCAGATAACACACCGTGTTAACGTTCCACACAGTTCAGGTAACACACAGTGTTAACGTTCCACACAGTTCAGATAACACACAGTGTTAACGTTCCACACAGTACAGATAACACACAGTGTTAACGTTCAACACAGTTCAGGTAACACACAGTGTTAACGTTCCACAAAGTTCAGGTAACACACAGTGTTAACATTCCACACAGTTCAGATAACACACAGTGTTAACGTTCCACACAGTTCAGAAAACACACAGTGTTAACGTTCCACACAGTTCAGATAACACACAGTGTTAACGTTCCACACAGTTCCGGTAACGCACAGTGTTAACGTTCCACACAGTTCAGATAACACTCAGTGTTAACGTTCCACACAGTTCAGATAACACACAGTGTTAACGTTCCACACAGTTCAGGTAACACACAGTGTTAACGTTCCACACAGTACAGTTAACACACAGTTTTAACGTTCTACACAGTTCAGATAACACACAGTGTTATCATTCCACACAGTTCAGATAACACACAGAGTTAACGTTCCACACAGTTCAGATGACACAAGGTGTTAACGTTCCACACAGTTCAGATAACAGACAGTGTTAACGTTCCACACAGTTCAGGTAACACACAATTTTAACGTTCTACACAGTTCAGATAAAACACAGTGTTATCATTCCACACAGTTCAGATAACACACAGTGTTAACACAGTTCAGGTAACACAGAGTGTTAACATTCCACAAAGTTCAGATAACACACAGTGTTAACGTTCCACACAGTTCAGGTAACACACAGTTTTAACATGCCACACAGTTCAGATAACACACAGTGTTAACGTTCCACACAGTTCAGATAACACACACTGTTAACGTTCCACACAGTTCAGATACCACACAGTGTTAACGTTCCACACAGTTCAGATAACACACAGTGTTAACGTTCCACACAGTTCAGGTAACACTCAGTGTTAACGTTCCACACAGGTCAGATAACACACAGTGTTAACGTTCCACATAGTTCAGGTAACACACAGTGTTAACATTCCACACAGGTCAGATAACACACAGTGTTAACGTTCCACATAGTTCAGGTAACACACAGTGTTAACATTCCACACAGTTCAGATAACACACAGTGTTAACGTTCCACACAGTTCAGGTAACACACAGTGTTAACGTTCCACACAGTTCAGATAACACACAGTGTTAATGTTCCACACAGTTCAGATAACATACAGTGTTAACATAACACGCAGTTCAGATAACACACAGTGTTAACATTCCACACAGTTCAGATAACACAGAGTGTTAACGTTCCACACAGTTTAGGTAACACACAGTGTTAACGTTCCACACAGTTCAGATAACTCACAGTGTTAACGTTCCACACAGTTCAGATAACACACAGTGTTAACATTCCACACAGTTCAGATAACACACAGTGTTAACGTTCTACACAGTTCAGATAACACACAGTGTTAACGATCCACACAGTTCAGATAACACACAGTGTTAACGTTCCACACAGTTCAGGTAACACACAGTGTTAACGTTCCACACAGTTCAGATAACACACAGTGTTAACATTCCACACAGTTCAGATAACACACAGTGTTAGCGTTCCACACAGTTCAGGTAACACACAGTGTTAACGTTCCACACAGTTCAGGTAACACACAGTGTTAACATTCCACACAGTTCAGATAACACACAGTGTTAACGTTCCACACAGTTCAGATAACATACAGTGTTAACATAACACGCAGTTCAGATAACACACAGTGTTACCGTTCCACACAGTTCAGGTAACACACAGTGTTAACATTCCACACAGTTCAGATAACACGCAGTGTTAACGTTCCACACAGTTCAGATAACACACAATGTTAACGTTCCACACTGTTCAGATAACACACAGTGTTATCGTTCCACACAGTTCAGATAGCACACAGTGTTAACATTCCACACTGTTCAGATAACACACAGTGTTATCGTTCCACACAGTTCAGATAGCACACAGTGTTAACATTCCACACAGTTCAGATAACACACAGTGTTAACGTTCCACACAATTCAGATGACACACAGTGTTAACATTCCACTCAGTTCAGATAACACACAGTGTTAACACTCCACAAGTTCAGATAACTCACAATGTGAACATTCCACACAGTTCAGATAACACACAGTGTTAACGTTCCACACAGTTCAGATAACACACAGTGTTAACGTTCCACACAGTTCAGATAACACACAGTGTTAACGTTCCACACAGTTCAGATAACACACAGAGTTAACGTTCCATACAGTTCAGATAACACACAGTGTTAACGTTCCACACATTTCAGATAAAACTAAGTGTTAACGTTCCACACAGTTCAGAAAACACACAATGTTAACGTTCCACACAGTTCAGGTAACACACAGTGTTAACTTTCCACACAATTCAGATAACACACAGTGTTAACACTCCACACAGTTCAGATAACACACAGTGTTAACATTCCACACAGTTCAGATATCACACAGTGTTAACGTTCCACACAGTTCAGATAACACACAGTGTTAACGTTCCACACAGTTCAGATAACACACAGTGTTAACGTTCCACACAGTTCAGATAACAGACAGCGTTAACGTTCCACACAGTTCAGATAACAGACATTGTTAACGTTCCACACAGTTCAGATAACACTCAGTGTTAACGTTCCACACAGTTCAGATAACACACAGTGTTAACGTTCCTCACAGTTCAGATAACACACAGTGTTAACGTTCCACACAGTTCAGGTAACACACAGTGTTAACATTCCACACAGTTCAGGTAACACACAGTGTTAACGTTCCACACAGTTCAGATAACACACAGTGTTAACGTTCCACACAGTTCAGATAACACACAGTGTTAACGTTCCACACAGTTCAGATAACACACAGTGTTAACGTTCCACACAGTTCAGATAACACTCAGTGTTAACGTTCCACACAGTTCAGATAACACACAGTGTTAACGTTCCTCACAGTTCAGATAACACACAGTGTTAACGTTCCACACAGTTCAGGTAACACACAGTGTTAACATTCCACACAGTTCAGGTAACACACAGTGTTAACGTTCCACACAGTTCAGGTAACACACAGTGTTAACATTCCACACAGTTCAGGTAACACACAGTGTTAACGTTCCACACAGTTCAGGTAACACACAGTGTTAACATTCCACACAGTTCAGGTAACACACAGTGTTAACGTTCCACACAGTTCAGATAACACACAGTGTTAACATTCCACACAGTTCAGGTAACACACAGTGCTACTTGGTCTGTGTTTGGATCTGGTTTTCAATAAAAACAACTGAGTCTGTGTTTGGGTCTGATTTGCACTGACAGCGCCCGGGCCTGTGTTTGGATCTGGTTTAACTGGGTCTATATTTAGATTTCCATTAAGGTGTATAGAAACAATGACTCTGATTTTACCGGCACAGCACGCCCGAGGCCAACAGGGCAAGCCATTCTGGGAGCCTCGCCAGCCCCAATGTCACGGCGGCCGTGCGGGTAAAATTAGGGCCAGTGAATTTGTCATTTAACATAGAATTGGGAATGTTTTTGAGAAGGAAAATTATCATAAGCTGGGTATGGGGAGAGGAATGAGAATGGAATGGGAAGCTACATGTGAAGACACTGCAATGCAGCAGTTGCACAGATGTTTGACAACCCCCAATATGTTGACCAAGTGGCTGATCTTTGTGTGAGATTCAAAGCAATAGATTTCAACAGATGATTTGTCTGCAACTTCAATGCAGAGTGCACAGTGACTGCACCCAGGGAAAGCTGTTCATCTCCACTGCTGGGTGTATTCTGACAAGCACTTCTTGGAATGCATCTAGTTTTCAATCTATTGTGTACAGCCATATTGTAAAAGGTTGGACATCCAGCCAGTTAGATTCACACAAAATTCTTTCCTCACTATTGGCCTGATACCAAAAGGAAGATCTCCTCTATTGTCTCTCAGTGACCTAGAATTAGTGACCTAGAATTCCTGCATACCACAGGAATCAGAACTGGCGAGGGGCAGGCAATGGGAAGGTCCATTTACCTCAGGTGGGATTTTACAGTTTTGGGACAAGTGAGGCTATAAAATCCCACCCACAGTTCTTGATCTGACTGCCCATAGAAACAGTTTCTCTCTATCTAATCTGCCCAAACCCTTCATGATCTGGAACATCTCTATCAAGTCTCTTCCCAACCTTCTCTTCTCTACACCCTGGGTGTGCAGGCTGGTAAAATTCTGGCCAGTGACTTTAAGCTGATTGGCAAAAGAAGCAAAGGAAACATGAGAAAAAATGTAACAAGTGACCAGGATTTGGTATTCGCTGTCTGAGAGTGTGCTGGAGGCAGATTCAGTCATGGCTTTCTGAAGAAGATTGGATTATTATCCCGAGAGAAAACATTTGCAGCTCAATGGGAAAAAAGCAGCGAAATGGCATTGAGTTGCTCTTGCAGATAGCTGGCGAGGACATGACAGGCTGGATAGCCTCCTCTGAGCTGTAACTGTTCTATCATTCAATGAAGGGAGTTACATCTAAACGTCAGCTGAAGAAGCAGTATCGTCAAGTATTTATGGGACAGGCACTTGCATATCTTCCCTCCATTCTTTCTAATACCTGCACATCCTTCTCAAACGTGGTGCCCAGAATTAGACACACTACTCCAGTCAAAGCCACATCATCCCTGCTTTTGTACTCTATGGGTGAAATTTTCCCATCCCACCTGCCATGGGAATTGTAATGGGCGGGACAGGACCATGCAAATGTCTATGGACCTCAGGCAGGATTTTCCAGTCTTGGAGCGTGTACAGCTGGAAAATCCCACCCTTTGCCTCTTCCTATGAAGTCCAGGTTCTCCTATGCCTTGTTAACTTTCACAACCTGCCCTATTACCTTCAACAATCTGTGCACATACAGCCCCCAGTGCCTCTGCATTTGCATGCCCTTTAGAATTAGAATTAGAATGCCCTTTCTTTTATATTGCTTCTCCTTGTTCTTCCTTCCAAAATGTACACTTTGCTATTTTAATTTGATTTGCCACTTGTCCACTCATTCCACCTGCCCATGTTCTCTTGAAGTGAACCTCCGTCCTCCCTACAGTTCATCAAACAAGACTTCTTTCCTGTTACCAACTGCCCATAAGCAGAAGTATTTTTGATTTCTCATTCCCTCAGTTCATCTGAGCAAACTCACATTATGATTAACTCAGAGGGTTTCTCAGATCTCAAACAAATATAGAGGTGGTCACTTGAGTCATGTGATTTCAAAAGGGGGTGCTTTGAAATGGTCAAGGGCAATTAGGGATGGGAGAGGAATGCTGGCCTTCCCAATGATAGCCACATCCCATAAAATAACATTGAAAATTCCACCCTTATTTCCCTCAATATCCTCAGATGCATCCAATCCTGCCCTGATGATTTAATAACAAGAACTAGGCTGGTGCTATCAAGAAAAATATTTACATTTTGACTTTGAAGAACTAGGCTGGTGCTATCAAGAAAAATATTTACATTTTGACTTTCTGAATAAGAATTAGTGCTTGTGACTCCAGTCATTGTTGCAGTGTGCTGTTAGTTCTAATGTTAGAAACAATACTTTGTCCTGTGTCACACTTCTCTCTTTGCAGTCTGGAGCCAGATGAGGGGAAGCAGTCACAAGCCTCCCTCAAAGTTACAGGATAAATTTATCTGTGTCCACTCCTAAGAAGATAACAACTCTTTCCCCTCAACTCTGTATTGCCATTTGAAATAGAAGTATTATTGTGGTGGCACAGTGGTTAGCACTGCTGCCTCGGAGCACCAGGGACCTGAGATCAATATCAGCTTCAGGTGACTGTCTGCATGGAGTTTGCATGTTCTCTCCGTACCTGCGTGGGTTTCCTCCCACAGTCCAAAGTAGTTTGGCTTCTGTTGATTGGTCATGTTAAATTGCCCCTTAGTGTCAGAGGGATTAGCAGGGTAAGCACACGGGGTTAGAAAGATAGGGTCTGGGTGGGAATATTGTCAGTGTAGGCTCAATAGGCCAAATGGCTTCTTTCTGCACTGTAAGGATCCTATGATTCTAAATCATCCCACCAGGAATAAAAAGAGAAACTTCATAGTCAGGCTACCATCCTCTCCCTATTTACACACTATCATTCTTCATGGTAACCTTGTATCTGCAACAAATGCTTAGTGCCACAATGCCACCTCTTTGCCAGCTCCCCAACAGTGGATGTGTCCCAACTTCCTGACTGAGGAGCACCCTGCTACTCCAGTCTTTGCAACATAAAGGTACTCACAGTGGCAAACACATTGAAGTAACCCAGAACTGTGGAGGTCTTTGAGTAACTGCCTGGGGCTAGGATAATGAATAGTGGTGCTCCCAATAATTCAGAAGCAGCTGACACGTTACAATTCAAGCTTTGATAAACAGTATAAGACAGCTGTATTTCACAGGCGGGGCTTTATTTGCTGTACCAGTCCCTATACATAGTACTGTGACCTGTAAACTCAGCACATTACAAAGTTCAGATATTGGGGTTCATTTTCTGCTTATCTAACAAAGGATGTCAGTGCCAGGAATGCAGCATAGAATCCCTACAGGGCAGACAGAGGCCAATCGGCCCATCGAGCCTGCACCAACCACAATCTCACCCAGGCCCTATTCTCATAACCCCACACATCTACCCTACAAATCTCCCTGATACTAGGGTCAATTTAGCATGGCCAATCAACCTAACCCGCACACCTTTGGAGTGTGGGAGGAAACCGGACCATCCAAAGGGAACCCACGCAGGCACGGGGAGAATGTGCAAACGCCACATAGACAGTGACCCAAGCCAGGAATTGAACCTGGGTCCCTGGCACTATGAGGCAGCAGTAATAACCACTGTGGCACTGTGCCGCCTAGCAATTTAGGACTCTTCGAACTAAGTCATATCATCTGGCCCTCCCATCTCAGTTTTAAGCAATTAAGGTTCAACAGTAGAGGCCAGTCAGAGGGGAACAAAGTGAATCTTAGGAAAGTACCAACTGCTCAAAACTGGTCTTAAAAGTGGAACTCTGATTCTGACCAGTACTTGTCATTTCCCAAGATTTACTTGTTTTTCCTTCTGGGAATTCCAGAACAAATGCATCAATGTTATGCTCCCAACTCAGTATTTCCCTTGTATCTACATGTACTGCAGTCCAGCTGCTCTGAGGATGCTGCTGGGTTGGATGTTGGGAAGATGTCCCTAAGGTTGATAAGGACCTCGAATGTAGCTCAAACTGAACACCTGTAGCATTCAGTTATTCGCTGTTATAGCTTAACTCAGACAATGAGGGAGTGCGGCAAATGCAATGACACTGTGCTCCCATGCCAATTTTTTGTATTCATTTGTGGGACATGAGTGTCGCTGGCTGGCCAGCATTCATTGCCAATCCCTAATTGCCCTTGAGAAGGTAGTGGTGAGGCACCATCTTGAATCACTGCAGTTCACATGCTGTGGGTTGACTCACAATGCTGTTAAGGAGGGAATTCCAGGATTTTGACCCAATGACTGTGAAGAAATGGCAATATATTCCCGAGTCGATGGTGAGTGGATTGGAAGGGAACTTGCAGGTGGTGGTGTTCCCATGTATCTGCTACCCTTGTCCTTCCAAATGGAAGAGGTTGTGGGTTTGGAAGGTGCTGCCTAAGGATCCTTGGTGACATGTTGCAGTGCATCTTGTAGATAGTACACACTGCTGCTACTGAACGTTAGTGGTGGAGGGAGTGGATGTTTGTGGATGTGGTGCCAGTTAAGCAGGCTGCTTTGTCCTGGATGGTGTCTAACTTCTTGAGTGGAGCTGCATCCATCTAGGCAATTGGGGAGTATTCCATCACACTCCTGACTTGTGCTTTGTAGATGGGGAGTTACTTGCCACAGTATTCCTAGCCTCTGACCTGCTTTTGTCGCCACTGTGCTGAGTCCAGTTGAGTTTCTGGTCAATGGTAACCCTAGGATGTTGACAGTGGGGGTTTCAGTGATGGTAATACCAATACATGTCAAGAGAGTGTCTCTAATTGGTGATGGTCATTGTCTGGCATTTGCGTTGCACGAATGTTACTTGATGCTTGTCAACCGAAGCCTGGACATTGCCCAGATCTTGTTGTATTTGAACATAGACTGAGGAATCGTGAATGGTGCTGAACATTGTGCAATAATAGAAATCATAGAAACATTACAGTGCAGAAAGAGGCCATTTGGCCCAAAAAGTCTGCACCGACCATAATCCCACCCAGGCCCTACCCCCATATCCCTACATATTTTACCCTCTAATCCCTCTAACCTACACATCTTAGGACACTAAGGGACAATTTTAGTATGGCCAATCAACCTAACCCACACATCTTTAGACGTTGGGAGGAAACTGGAGTACCCAGAGGAAACATACACAGACACGAGGAGAATGTGCAAACTCCACACAGACAGTGACCCAAGCCGGGAATCGAACCCAGGTCCCTGGAGCTGTGAAGCAGCAGTGCTAACCACTGTGCTACTGTACCGCTGAGTATTGGTGAATATTCCCACTTCTGACCTTATGATGGCAGGAAGGTCATTGATGAAGCAGTTAAAGATTGTTGGGTCCAGGACATTATCCTGAGGGAATCCTACAGAGATGTCCTAGAGCTGAGATGGCTGACTCTCCACAATCACAACCACCTTCCCATTGCCAGGTATGATTCCAACCAGCGGAGAGTTTGCCCCCAGATACCATTGATTCCAGTTTTGCCAGGGCTCCTTGATGCCACACTCGGCCGAATGTGGCCTTGATGTTAAGGATTTTCATTCTCACCTTTGATGGGAGTGGACCAGTGATGGATTGTTCCATAGTCCTATGTGGAATCGGTAAATGAACCCATATAAGTTCTTGGTCCACCACAGTGCTCATAGCATTGGGACTGTTGTATTGACTGGTAGTTCCCTAGCTTGGCATTATGACTTCAAAATGGTGCCAATAGCTTTCCCATTAAATCAGTGATACAAACAGCTCCATTTCCAAAGAGACCTACTCAGGGAGCCCAAAATGCAATTCAGGCAAGCTCCCTTTGAAACCAGGATTCCATATCGTCTAATAGGACTTTGTTTATCATAGTAACTGCCTAAGACTTGAGCCTGTGCAACCTTCACTTTGACCCAGCCCATGAGCGATGAACAGGAAGAGGCCAAGCAAAGTCTAGAATTATTTCTGTGGCCAGTAACACAGTGAGTAATGTACTGGGGTTAGCTGTGGGTGGAAGTGAATTATTTATCTAGCAATTTTGGTTGCGTGGGTGGGAGTGACTAATAACATGGGACATACACTGAGTGGTTCAGCTGTCTCTATTAACCTTGCATGAAGCCTCAGGATTAAACTACATTCTAGAAGTCACTCCCTGTTTTGTTATTTCAGATATAATTCATGTGCAATTAGGTGACACAATGGCTCATGGAGGCTTCTTGAATAAAATGGAGTTGGTTCCATTCAGGAAAACCAGCCAAGGTAACCGATAATCCTTTAAGAGGCTGTTGCAAGCTGACAGCAGAAAGTAAAAATTATTTACCTGGCATTAGAACCATAGAATGATGCCTGAAGCACCATTTCCCTCCAGCCTTCCCATCCCCACCTCAGTGTCCTTGTCTCCACCGTGATGTCCAAGTTAGTCCCATTCTGATTCATCCTTATTGCCTGCTTATGTTCCCTTTCCCTAAGAGAAAGTTGTTCATGGTCTGCTCTAGGAAGCTCAGCTACTCTAGGCCCAATAAACCTGTGGAGCCAGGGTGTCAATTCTGTACTGAGCCCTCTGAAGGGGACATTTCACAGCAAGAACAAATCAATCCCAGAGGACGCTCCTGTACCCTTGAAGTAACACCTAGGTTTCCCTGATACTTCTGCTTTTCAATCCATTGAGTGATCCTGGATTCTGATCATCAAATCAGGAGCCTCAGTCAGACCTCTAAATGTGTGGGTTGCATTCCCTGTATATTAAAATGAAGGTTGGACATGGCTGGGGGGCAGGGATGAGGATGGGTGATGACCTTTTGATCCTGTAATCAGAAATCCTGATGTGGAGATGCTGCCATTGGACTGGGGTAAACACAGTAAGAAGTCTCACAACACCAGGTTAAAGTCCAACAGGTTTGTTTGGTAGCAAACATCACAAGCTGTAGGAGGACTGTTCCTTCATCAGGTGACTCTGAAAGCTTGTGGCGTTTGCTACCAAATAAACTTGCTGGACTTTAACCTGGTGTTGTGAGACTTCTAACTGCAAGAGAAATCCTGCCAGGGCTCATACCTTGTGATACAACAGGGCAGTGTTAAAGTCAACCAGTCGGATGAACAATGATTAGATCCTCATTGGAAGACAGAAGAAGCATCTAACACAGCCCAGGGCAGCGCATTGAAATTTGAGGGAAATATCCGCTAGTTTTCACCTTAAACTAAAGGAGGAACAGGCAGGAATCCAGCGAAGAGCTTGCTATCCTTGACGACATTCAGAGGGAGCAGCAAAAAATAATTGTTAGAATAAATCAGCAACTCAAGCGATGAGAAAATGTTCAGGAGGTTTTATTGGTGACATTGTAGGTTATGACAAAACCAATCCAGAGAAATTTTTTGAAAGTTGAAAATTATTTTGAAAGATGGGGAATCAAGCCAAAACTCTTTGACATAAAGGCTAATAAAGTGTCAGAATAAAATACCAATGAATAACATTTAAGCAGGTCAGATAGAATGGCAAAACAAGCCAGGAGGTAAATGTTAATTTTCATACAAAATGGTACAACGAGTGACAGCAAATCACTGGACAGTACAGTGCCGCAGTGGTTAGCACTGCTGCTTCACAGCACCAGGGACCCAGGTTTGATTCCCAGATTGGGCCACCGTCTGTGAGGAGTTTGTGCAATCTCCCCGTGTCTGTGTGGGTTTCCTCCAGGTGCTCCGGTTTCCTCTCACAGTCCAAAGATGTGCCTGTTAGGTGGATTAACCATGCTAAGTTGTCCCCTAGTGTAAGGGGGACTAGCTAGAATAAATGCATGGAGTTGTGGGGATAGGGCCTGGGTGGGATTATGATTGGTGCAGACTCGATGGGTCAAATGGCCTCCGTCTGCTCCGTATGGATTCTATGAGCAGCTTAGCCAATGAAAATGCAAACCTGGAGACATGTGAATCTGGCTGTCATGGTTTTATTACCATTGTAAAAACTCACGGTCCACCCCAATTGATTGGATTGGGGGGGGGGTGCTAAGAATGTGCCTTGGTGGAACTGTTGGAGTATAAAGGGATGAGGTACATGAGTTTGATCTGCATTGCAGATCTTCATCTGCTTTGGAAAGGACTGGGATGGGGGAGGGGGGGGAAGTAAATCTGCTGAATGTTCACAATTAGGAATTTGTCAGTAAAATTGGTAACACAGTGAAACTTTAGCAGAACCCCTGGTCCCAGTCCAGCTTCATTCCACAGCCTCAGAACAATCCCCCTCTTTCAATGAACAGCTTCCACTGTAGACTTGCAGAGCTCGAAGGGATTAAGTTTCAACCACACGAGGACAGGGTGAGAGATATTGGGTCTAACACTATTTCTCTCCAAATTCCCCTTTCCCTTTCTGTCCTGTTACCCATTCTGAACACTGACAAGTGCAAATTTTCTTGACTCAAAATCTGACTAAAGTTTACCTGTACATTATAATGATCGGCGATCTTAATCGTGTTTGACTAATCCTATTTTTCAACAATTACTCAGAGAATTTAAGTGTGTTTCTCTTTCCGTCTTGGTTCCTGCCTATTTAGTGAACAGACATAATTAAAATAAAACAAATGTTTTCAGCAGGGTTGTCACCGTTCTTGTAAATTTGGGGTCGGTGTAACAGTGCTGTGTGCAACTTGCACTTTGAATTCACACAATGCCATACTGATTACCAATGTGAACGCAGTCCCTCAGTCCATCAATTTAACAAGGACACCAGGGGGCCACCACAACCAAAACCTTCTTTACTGATTTCTTTCCACAGTCATTGTTCAGAAGTATCACTTGCAAATTATTTTGAAGTTACCGTTTTTAAAATAACCAGTATTCTTGGTGTTTTACTCCTGCACCAATTTCTTCTCAAAAGTGGGATTATTCAGTGTCACATTTCTGGATTATCTGAAGATATCTCCAAGAATCTCTAGTAAATCTGGAGTCAGTGGGAACCGGGGGAAAAGATCTCCGTTGGTTGGAGTCATACCTGGCACAGAGGTTGTGGTGATTGGATGTCAGTCATCTCAGGTCCAGGACATCGCTGCAGGAATTCCTCAGGGTAGTGTCCTAAGGCCAACCACCTTTAGCTGCTTCATCAATGACACTCAAAGAACAAAGACAAAGAACAAAGAACAACACAGCACGGGAAACAGGCCCTTCGGCCCAACGAGCCCGCGCCGCCGTCCCATGGTCAGTGACCTATTCATGACTCTAGTCTATGCTTAATGTATGAGGATCAGGGAGGTCCAATAAAGGGACAATTTGTTACCTAATCAATCAGCCTAAAAGCACATTTTTGGGATGTGGGAGGAAACCGGAGCACCCGGAGGAAACCCACGCAACCACGGGGAGAACGCGCAAACTCCCACGGACACAGGCCCAAATCCATGTGTCCGCACAGCAACAGAGATAGTCTCTGAGCTGCCATGATGCCCTCGAGATGGTCCAGTTTACGCACACCAACGACATGAAGCAGTAGGCAACTCCCGAAGCAATATCCAGGAGCAGCCCACCACAACCTGCCACCCGCATGCCCCTTGCTGGATTTAAATGCCTGACACTCCTTCCATCTAAGGTTGGAAGTGGGGCTGTTTATTGATGACTGCACTCCTCAGATACTGAAATAGTCCATGTCCAAATGCAGCAAGATTCAGACAACATTCAGGCTTGAGCTGGCAAGTGGCAAGTGACAATTGTGTCAGGCAATGACCATCTCCCAGAGAGAGAATCTAAAAATTTCCCCTTGACATTCAGTGACATTACAGTTATACATTTAAGTGGTTGCATAATTGCTTTAAGAACTGGTGACATGATTTAATGGTGCTGTTATTGGGGTGTTTCACAGCCTCCTGTTTAATTTCAGTTTCTATCATGTACAGGCAACAGCTCCTTCAATAAACCTCATGTTGTTATTTTGAATCCATGGGTGCAAACCATGTCTTTTTCTTTTTGTTTAAAACTCTAAGCTAGTTCAGACATTACAATTACCATCACTGAATCCCCCACTATCAACATTGACTGGAAACTCAGCTGGACAAGCCTATAAATACTGTGGCTAAAAGAGCAGGTCAGAGGCTGGGAATTCTGAGGCAAGTAACTCCTGACTCCCCAAACAATGTCCACCATCAACAAAGCACAAGTCAGGAGTGTGATGGGATACTCTTCACTTCACCTGGATCTGTGCAGTTCCACAGTACTCAAGAAGATAGATATCACCAGGACAAAGCAGCCCACTTGATTGGCAACACATCTGCAAACATTAACATTCACTGCCTCCACCATCAGTAGCAGTGTGTACCATCTTCAAGATGCATTGCAACAACTAACCAAGTTTCTTTTGACAGCATTTTCTAAACCCATGACCAGCAATCGCATGGAAACACCACCACCTGTAAGTTCCCCTTCAAGTCACGCAACATTCTGACATGGAGCTATATCACTATTCCTTTGCTGTCACTGGGTCAAAATCCTGGAACCCCCTCCCTAACAGCACCGGATGGACTGTGTAGTGTTATGGCCATGCAAAAAACAGTAAAAATTCCTCCCCTATTATACTGCTCCAAATCTGCCCAGTGCAGTTTTTTCTGCATTTAGTGAGGCTTTGTCAATAATGCAGGATTGCCACTGTGTATGTTTTCAACTCATAAAGAATTAGCCATACAGGTTTTTTTGAGTTTAAGCAAAGAACGTAATAAGTTTATTGACCCTGCCTCCTGAATATTTTT
Organism: Prionace glauca; assembly: GCA_037974335.1. Lineage (NCBI taxonomy): Eukaryota > Metazoa > Chordata > Chondrichthyes > Carcharhiniformes > Carcharhinidae > Prionace > Prionace glauca. The sequence continues at coordinate 37,498,963 of CM075742.1, read as the reverse complement.
TTAAAACAAGGTAAATTGTGACTAATATTCATGTGTCACATATACTCCCTGGACCTACGCACACACTAGCATAAATGGTAGAATAAAAGAATAGTGTTGAAGATATTTTACAGTTTGTCAAATAGATAAACAATCAAAGAAATATTTGGTTAACTATCCACTGACTGGTCTTGATGCATTGATCCCACTTTACAGCCATGTGTTGTCCATTTGTCTTCTTGGGTGTAAATGTAAGGAGCAGATTTTCACATTTAGTTCCAAAACGATCTTAATTTGCAGTACATTCCTCTTACTTTGCAAATTATGGCACAATACCTTCAAGAGAGAAAAAGAAATAGCTTCCTTGCAGCCTTTCAGTGCAGCATCCTGATCTCTCTTTGTATCTGATCAGGTAAACACTTCCTAAAAGTCCTGTGGGCTGTATATTCCAGAGGCATTTGATTGCCATTTCTGCTATAGTGATTATTTTGTAGGAAAGGACATTGCTCTCTGATGTCTCATCTCAGAAACTTCATAAGTGATTCACAATAGTGTGAAGGCCAACAGGAGAAGATCTTTTTTCACACGGCTCAGGGGGAGGGGGGTGCTCTGTTCCCTTTTCATTCAACTTGGGTGGACTGCAAATTCTACATTCTGGTTAGTTCTCCATTTTAAACATAGAAACATAGACATAGAAAGTAAAAAGACAAGTAGGCCATTTGGCCCTTTGAGCCTGCCATTCATTATGATCATGGCAGATTATCAAATTCAATATCCTGAATCCCCTTCCCCCCCCCCCCCCCCTCAATATCCCTTGATCTCTTTAGCCCTAAGAGCTATGTAATTTCTTCTTGAAATCACACAATCTTTTGGCCTCAACTACTTTCTATGGTAGTGAATTCCTCAGATTAACCACTCCCTGGGTGAAGAAATTTCTTCTCACCTCAGTTCTAAAAGGTTTACCCCCTATCCTCAAACCCCTAATTCTGGACTCCCCCACCACCGGGAACATTCTTTCTGCATCAACCTTGTCCATTCCTGTGAGAATTTTATAAATTCCTTTGATTATCTGAATAGGATGACAATTTTTTTTAAATATTCAGGCAGAAAAAGAAAATTTAAAATGCTGGTACCAAGGCTGGGATGTAACTACATTTCATTTAAGAAATTAAGGACTGAAAAGCTTGGTGACAAATCTTTAAAACTCCTGAGGTTGATATTGAGGAAGTTGGAAAGATTTTTTTTGCGTGCACATCAGATTCAGGTACTGAGTCAGTACGGTATATAATGGAAAACATGGCACTAAAGATATATTTTGCAACAATGAGGGAATTCAACTCTAACAGAGAGGACTGGTGTAATTAAGAATGAAGTTTTCACATTTGGCTGAAAGTGAATAAAATTGAAGATGGGAATAGAGTGATGGAGCCAGATGTTTCTGAGATGGTGTCAAACTAATGTTACCCTTAAGACACCAGTACTATGGATTATTCTGAAATTAATGAATATTTGGACTCATGTTATGGTATGACTAATAATGAGATTGCACTGAGTCGCATCCCATGAAAGGAAGCGATTGCAAGTGAGACTGTTGCACATTACATTCTGGAATTAAAGAAATTCGCTCACCACTGTGGCTACGATGTGAATTTAGAAATTGACCTTGGAGACATGTTTGCAGAAGACTTACAAATCAATAAAATATGGGTGAAGCTTTTAAGCAAGGGAAGACGTGGACAGAGGCCACATCCATGGAAAATGACAGAAAGAGATGAATGCAGATCGCAGGGGAGTTTTTTCCTGAACCAGCAGGACAGGTCCACTACATTTCAGCCAGAATCAGACCATGGCAGATAATTTCACAATCTCAGCCTCCAAAATTTCAATGCTACACCAGCCATGGTAGGCACCAACTATTTAAACACCCCCATTTACAGTCAAAGTCTATACCAGTGAGAAAGTCAGTCTTAACCAGAGGCTATGCGGGCATAGTGGAACCAGCAATACTCCAGGTCGTAGTCAAGCTTCAGGTCACAACTATGCAGTAGGGAAAGGCTATCGTGGATCTAAATCGAGTTCAGGAGTCTGAAAATCTTCGAATGTGTGTCTGACTGATGTGGAAACAAGTCGATGTTACTGAACAGAATTGCAAGAAATGCAGTGTATGGAAGATATGTCGATAAAATTCCAACATTCACAATTACAATGAAAATCAGAGCTTCACAACTTACTTTCATGATTGACAGAGCTGCAACTGTGTTGGTTATCTTGGAAGGAGAGTTCAAGAATTCCCCAAGTCATATTCCCAGATCCAAAATTGGTGCAAAACTTATTAGTTATTCCAGCAACAGTATTCCAGTGTGTGGTGGAGTTAGTGATAGGATGGAATATGATGATGCATCTTATTACTTGCCATTGGTCGGAGGGAACAAAATCTCCCTGATGAGAAGAAATTTGTTTAAGAGGAAACAGTTGAACTGTGATGAGTTATTACTATATGGATCAGTCAGTTTATGTCTGTCATTAGGGAAGTGCTGAGAGAGCACAAAGCAGTCTTTGAGCAAGGAGGGATCAAATAATTAAATTAGCCATCAGTATGATATTGAATATTGAAAACAAACATATCAAGCAAATATAGATTTTCTTTTGCGATTTCCCATGTAGACCAATTCATTTCCAGCCATCGAATTATCTGTGAATTACTTTGCATAAAACAAATGATGTGACAGCTCTGCCAGTGAGATTGGTGAAGAAACTCACAAGGATGTGGTGCTCAGTAAAGTGCTCAATGACATCATGAATGGTAACTAAAGATGATGATGAAATATTGCAAGGATATTTTACACATTGAAATGAACTGAATGTAGATCAAGGCATCTCCTAAAGGGTTAAAGAGTCATTATTTCAACAAGGTTTAGATAGAGATTGTTAGAGGATCTTTATCAAGAACACACAGGGAAAGTCTGAGTGGAAACAGTAACAAGAAGCAATTTTTGGTATCGAAAGGTAGGTAGAGATATTGAAGAGTTGGTGAAAAGTTATGAAGTGTATCTCAGAATGAGAAACAATCCAACCAAAGATTCATTCTGTTCCATGGTCAAACACAAGGTAACTGTGAAAATGAATGTATATCGATTTTTTTGAAGTGGAAGGGAAAGAGGACCTTGTTTTGGTTATTAGTTGTGGCAAGTGGAGAAATGTTGAGTTTATGTCCAATTCCACAAGTATCAAAGCTACTGAGCGTTTGAAAAGTTGATTTCCAATAAATGGATTGCCAGAGGCGTTAGTGTCAGGTAATGGTCCACAGTTTATTTCAGAAGCGTTTGAATTATTTCTGTGTGAGAATGAAGTCAAAAACACTCTAACAAAACCATATTAACCAGCATCAAATGGTGCTGCAGAAAAAACATACAGATTGTGAAGAGATCTTTGCAAAAGTATTTGGGAGGTGGAAAACATATTTCTCTGTGACACAGACAATTTCCTGTTCTCTAAAAGAATAACTGGGCCAGTCCACAACAGGTTGTTCACCTTATGAGTTAGTGTTTAAACACACTCCGAGGACAAGGTTTAGTTTGCTTAAACCTGATGTCAATGGTAAAGCAAGAGAAAAACAAGACAATGTGAAGAGGAGTCATGATGCATCAGGCATGAAACTTAGAGAGTTCGCTGCAGGTCAGAAGGTCATGGTGAAAATTCATTGAGGTGACAAGGAGAAATGTGTGATTGGAATTGTTGTAAAGAGACTAAGTACATTTACATTTCCAACAAGTCTATCAGATATGTAGATCACTTGCCTAAGAAAGGAGAGAATAATAATGCACCTATACCCCAATGAGAAATTCAGAAAGAATGTGAAGGTCCCAAATAAACTGAAAGTTTCCTGGACAGGCAGCAATCAGCGGTACAGCAAAGTGAGCCAGTGTCTTTGACTAAGATAAATCATAACCATTCAGTTGAGTTGGCAGTCAAAGTTAAAGTTCAGATTTGACAGTCAGAGATGTTAAGGGAACAGAGTCAAACTAATTGAAGTGGAAGGAAATGCCAAGAGAAAGAAATCTGATTGGTAAATTAAAGTATGCAGGCTGGAAGAAGAAATACAGTATCTTTCATTATTTCTTGTCAACTGATGATATTCCTGTTAAACATATATTGGTGTTAGGGAAAAGCAATTTCTTTCTACACATAAGTTATTCAGGCAGTACCAATCGTGTATATTTTTAGTTGTGATTACAGTCAAAACAAACAAGCAACTTGACCTGTTAAAATTTCAGGTATTGTTGATGTTGGTTTATTCACCTTGTGTTCTGGGAACTTACGTAAATGCAACGTTTTACATTTCCAGTAAAAGTTGTTTTTTTCAGTGTGGTGCGAATGTGGTAGGTGGCAACATTTTAACATTTTGTAACCTCGCCATCTCTGCTGCCCTCTCTGTTGGGGAGGAATAAATAAAGTGAGTTGAGTGTTGGTTGCTGCAACTCTGATGTGTTGGAGGTTTCTCTCTCAGCGTAAGACACAACAGACAGTAACAGTTCAAGATGGCAGCTCACCACCAACTTCCAAAGCCAATGAGGGATGGATAACAAATGCTGGCCTTGTTAGTGATGCTCACATCCCATGAATGAATAAAACAAAAGAGATGGAAAGATAGAACCAGGATAGCAGCTGAGAAGCATTCCAAGTAGGATGCTCTGTAAGCAATCAACGTTTGAAAAGACAGCAAGGCCTTAACCAAGGCTTAGATCAGAAAAGCTGGAAGGAACGTTTTGTTAAAGTGAATTAAGACAATCCAATGATCCAAAGCTAAATATCTCTCTCCCTCACACATACTTATCCCTCTTTCCCATATGCACTCACCTCTTCTTCTCATGTACACATAAACTTCTTTCTCTCGATATACATATACTCACCTCTCTTATATATACAATTTCTATACACACACATCTACATAAGAACATAAGAAATAGGAGCAGGAGTAGGCCATCCAGCCCCTCGAGCCTGCCCCGCCAATCAATAAGATCATGGCTGATCTGTCGTGGCTCAGTTCCACTTTCCCACCCTCTCCCCATAACACTTAATCCCCTCTCTTATCAAAAACCCATCAACCCGCTTCTTGAAAATATTTAGTGAGGCAGCCTCCACCACTTCAACGGGCAGAGAATTCCAGAGATTCACCACCCTTTGAGTGAAGAAGTTCCTCCTCAACTCCGTTCTAAACCGCCCCCCCCTTTATCTTGAGGCTGTGCCCCCTAGTCCTACTGTCTTTTTTGAGCGGGAAGAGTCTCTCCACCTCTATCCTATCCATCCCATTCATCATCTTATACGTCTCAATGAGATCTCCCCTCATTCTTCTAAACTCTAACAAGTACAAGCCTAGTTTATTCAGCCTCTCCTCATAGCTCAACCCCCTCAAATCCGGTATCAGCCTAGTAAACCTCCTCTGCACTCCCTCCAAGGCCAAAATATCTTTGCGCAGGTGCGGCGCCCAAAACTGCACACAGTACTCCAGCTGCGGCCTCACCAATGCCCTATACAGCTGAAGCAAGACCTCCCTACTTTTATATTTATACTTTTATACTTTTTTATGCTTTTATACTTTTATATCTCTATCTCTCTCCACACACGCACACACACACCTCTTCATCTCTTGCACACACACACTCTCTCTCATATACACATCCTTTCTTTCTTCATACACATAGTCCTCTTTCACATACACACACACGCGCACACACACCCACACACACACATATATCTCATACATGCACATTTCTCTCTCTCTCTCTCACAGGGAAGGTAATGGCCTAGTGGTATTATTGCTAGACTATTAATGCAGAACTCCACCAATGTTCTGGGGACCTGGGTTCAAGTCCTGCCCCGGCAGTTAAAAAATATCTGGAACTACAACTCTAATGATGACCATGAAACCATTGTCGATTGTTGTAAAAACCCATCTGGTTCACCTATGTCTTTTAGGGAAGGAAATCTGCTGTCTTTACCTGGTCTGGCCTACATACAACTCCAGAGCCACAACAACGTGGTTGACTCTCAACTGCCTTTGGGCAACTAGGAATGGGCAATAAATGCTGGTCAGCCAGCAATGCCCATGTCCCATGAATGAAGAATAAAAAATTTAAAACAGCCAGACCTACTGCAGAACTCCTGGATGAGGCTCACGGAACCCTAGGGCATAAAGGAAACATGAAAGATGCTGGTCACATACTTTGATCACTGTGTAAATTAAATTGACTATTATATTTCCTTTGTATCTGTGAAGTTTTATTGTAGAATAACGGTCAGAGTTTGACGTCCCCTCTCTGTACTCCAGCAGCAAGTTCTGAGGCAGAGGTCTTTCAAATTACATGGATGGAATTCCCTCTGGGTTCCCAGCCACCTCAACCTGGGGTGGGCAGGGCCTCAGGACGGAGGCTCATTCTCACCATTTAGCAACCACGGAAGGGCCTTTCCCGCCAAGCCTCAATTTTCAGGCTGATAGGAGGATGAGAGATTGGGGAGAAGACCAGAAAAAAGCAAAGTTCAATCTTGGCTAGGAAGGAGGAAGGGCACCTCCATTAGATGCACTCATCAGACTGGGTGCACCCTTCCCTTAAGGCCTGGTGACCACCGTACCGCCCTCCCTCACCTGGCTTATCCTCCGAGATCCTGATTGCCTCCCTCACAAACTCTCAGACATGCCCTACTCTCCCTGCTCTCAGAGCCATGCCATTTATTTATCCTACGGTTTCCGGTATGTTGTGCCAGGCAGGTCTGTGCAGTGCCTCTTCCAGCCACTGCAGCGCTGTGCCTGGAGGGACAGTAGAGCTGCCGGCCAGCTGTCTAACCTACAACTTCCTCCCGAGTGAAGAGACGTTTCCTTACCTTATGCCAATCAAAACTCATTGGGGCGTAATATTGCATCGGGTTGCTGGAGTCAGCGGGGCTATGCTCCCCATCAACTTTTCAACCAACCAAGCCCCCATTGAGCAGTTCAGGCCAATGTTTCCATAGCTGAACGAAGCGGGAGAGTTACTACAGAGGCCTCAGTCTAGGGTGTCAGTGTGTTCCATGAAGATGCCAGTGACATGACATCAGCATGTTTCACATGTGGCAAGATTCTCTTATGGCTGAAACTGTGCTGTGAAGCTGACCTTGAGTTCTGTGAATGCCTCTGCAACTTGTGCAGAATACCATCTTTCTTATACAGGGCCAGGTACTGGAGATAAGACATAACCTCACACTGCCAATACTGGCACTATGAACAACTACTGGCACTGGCACTATGGCAGAGAATACTTGAGGTTCAGGCTCAGTTACTAATCCCATGTGGAGCATACATCAGGGATAGGGCTGTGACCCTCTACATTTAATCCTCTGGCCTACTCTCACCTCGCTGTGGGAGCAAAGTCATTGCATTTATTCTCTTCGCCTGATATCCCACAGTGAGTTAGAGCAGAGGATAGTTTGAGAATAGAACTCCCTCATGGTGTCACAGTGGTTAGCAATGCTGCCTCACAGAGCCAGAGACCCAAGTTCAAATCCCGGCTTGGGTGACTGAGCAGAGACTGTACGTTCTCCCGGTATCTACGTGGGTTTCCTCTAGGTGCTCCGGTTTCCTCCCACAACCCGAAAGATGTGCTGGTTAGGTGCATTGGCCATGCTAAAATTCCCCGAACGGGCACTGGAGTGTGGCGACTAGGGGATTTTCACACTAACTTCATTGCAGTGTTACCGTGAGCCTATTGTGACTAATAAATAAACTTTGACTTTACTCTCCTGCTGGTGTTTAGTGTGAGTGACAGTTGAGGCCCTAATAAACTGAGGAACAGCTTTCCAATATTGAATCCAGTGGTAGCATTGTCACCTGAACATCTTGGACACCAGTAAATGTAAATACACTGGGAATGTGGGCTTGGGAAGAGGGAATTGGTGATATTCTCCGTGTAGTGTTGGGTGGGGGTATAGTATTACCCTTGCATCTAACTCATCTACCAGGGCAGCTAGATGATGTGACTTAGTCCTGAGTTAGTGCATTACTGGAACTGGCCCTTGGATAAACAGAAGATTAACCCCGATATCTGAACTCTGCTAGGTACTCATTTATAAATCATGACTCAGTTATAAATACCTCAGCCACAAACATTTTCTGGAGGTTGGAAATCTGACTTGAAATCAGTTCAGGAATGTTGGGATGGAAGGCGGAGGGGTTGGCTAATGGGAAAATATTCTGGCTGATGAAAAATCATAAAGCTGAATTTTGTGCTGAGAAGCTCCAAGTTAGAAGCAATTTACTCCTTGGATGAAATATGTAGTTTGTGGTTGGCCAGTAATGGCCAACTCACATTTCACTGTTCGTACATTTTAGACTATCACACAGCAAAAGCTGGCGAGAACCAGCAAAGAGGATTGAACTGAGATACATCGAGGACACCCCAACTAGACTGACACATATCACGCATTATCTTCACCAAAAGGCAATTTCACCAGAAGCAAAACTCTTCAACTTCAATTCAAATTAAAAACGTATGGGAATCATTTAATATTGGATCATTTTCTGACTCTCCGGACTTGTTGGCTAGCAGTTGTGTATATCTGAAGTTCAGGCATACTGCTAGCACTTTTCCAATCATTTCTAATTACCCTTTATAATTAACAGAATTCTACGCAAAATATTTTGAGTGAAGCTTTAAATGGGAACAAGGGTTCACTCAAAGGGGAAGCCCTGAAACAACAGAAGTGTGGCACCACAGTGACAGATAAAATAGCCAAGGTGTTTTTCTCATCAATGAGTTTTTCTGAAATTTGAGATATTTTTGGTGAGAGTAGATCCATTGGGAGACCGAAATAGATTGTGTCAGGGTATTTGATACCTTGTCAAATTTACAGCAAAGTGAGAGTTAGCATTTCAAAATCTATGGTCTAATCCTTCAGGCTATAAATGTAACACTATATTCTGCACCCTCTCCTTTCCTTCTCCCCTATGTACTCTATGAACAATATGCTTTGTCTGTATAGTGTGCAAGAAATAATACTTTTCACTGTGTACAAACACATATGACAATAATAAATCAAATCAAAAATCAAATCAAATTCAAGGGTAGAAAGAGTTAGAAAACAACAAATAAAGATCATATTGAATTATGTATAAATGTGATATGCTTAAGAGTCATCACACAAACAGATACCTACCAGGAAAATCCCAGAAATTATTCCTTTTCTGAACTGAGTTAATTAATCTCAATGAAGTGACATTATCAATGTGACATCAGGGGGCTCCAGCTCGACTTAAGTCCCTCTCCACACTCCCAATCCCACTGCCAGATAAGGAAGGGGTAAAATTAGTCAAGGTTCCTGCTGTTGATTGCTATCTACAGGTACTTGCTGGAAATGAGTACTTGATTATTTGGTGAGGATATGCTTGGGTGCACTTAACCAAGTCAACCTGAGTACAATGCAGATTCTCCAGAACTAAAGAGCTGAATTATGAGTATTGAAGATATAAACTTAGATTCTATTTCCTTAAGACTGAGAAATCATCTGATCAAAGTGCTGAGGGGGTAGCATGGGGCACAATAGTCTGCCTTACAGCGCCAGAGTCCCGGGTTCAATTCCCAGTTTGGATCACTGACTGTGTGGAGTCTGCATGTTCTCCCCATGTCTGCATGGGTTTCTTCTGGGTGCTCTTTTTCCCTCCCACAGTCCAAAAGACCTGCTGGTTAGATGCATTGGCCATGATAAATTTTCCCTCAGTTTACACGAATAGGTGCCGGAGTGTGGCGACTAAGGGATTTTCACAGTAACTTCATTGCAGTGATAATGAAAGCCTATTCATGACAATATATGATAAATAATGAAAATGATAACAAATAATGAAACTGAATCTGGGAATCCAGAACAAACAGACACGATCTCAAAAATAAAGCTGAACTATTCAGAAGTGAAATCAGGAAGGCCTTTTTACAGCAAGGTAATGAAGATCGGGAACTCTCTGCTGAAAGAATATTGGATCAGTTGATATTTTTTACTGAGAGCAACATACTTGACATCATCAAGGTAAAAAGTCTGACAACACCAGGTTTTAGTCCAACTGATTTATTTGATAATATTCTCACAAGCAAGCAAGCTTTCGAGGTTACCCTCTTCGTCAGGTGAATGGAGCATTCTGGCCTCAGACAGAGCATATATCTGTCTGAGGCCAGAATTCTCCATTCACCTGACGAAGAGGGTAACCTCGAAAGCTTGCTTGCTTGTGAGAATATTATCAAATAAATCGGTTGGACTAAAACCTGGTGTTGTCAGACTTTTTACTGTGTTTACGCCAGTCCAACGCCGGCATACCCACATCATCATCAAGGTATACAGACCAAAGTCTGGTAAAAGTTATTTGGAGATTTAATTCCTACAGCGGAACTCTTTTAAAGTAATAGCTGCTCCTTTCATCTTACTCAAAGTCAGGTAAATAGCAATGGAGTACAGATTATATAGTAGAATGGTGGAACAGATTTGAGGGGCTGAATGGCCCCCTTGTGTTCCTACGTTCCCATTTCTGGCACTCAAGCAGACATTCTCTAATCACCATTAATAAAATGCTAGTCTTAACCTGTTTAAAATAAGTGTGTTATTGCCAGTGGGATTATAATAATGCCAGTGTCAATCGGGGCACTGGGATTGTCTTTTCTATTGCTCCCTTATGGACTGTCAACCAAGGTGCCAGAAGACTTTGAGGAATTGCAATCTTTACTGGGCCAATGGAGGACATATGTAATCTTTTAATCAATACAGCTATCCACACTTCATTCTCTCTGAGAGTGTGGTTTGCAGTTGATGACTCAGGGCTATTCACTTTCACTCTTCATTAGCTTGTCTCAAAGTCTTTGTCATCTACTGTCAGTATTCATTCATTTACTTTCAGAAGTCTTCAATAATTGTCATGTACATGAGAGCTTGCTAATCTCTCATAGTCAGGCGAATGAAATTGTTGGAATATCAGTGGGCTATTTTGGCAAATCAGCAAATCATCCACATCTCAGCTATGTGTAAAATTCCATTCAATTATAATATCCTTCCCAAATACTTTGAGCACCAAATCAGTACCAGATGCACTGAGGTGTCAGATTGTGGCATAAATCCCACCAGTGTAATCACCGTACAAGGAGCAAAACATTATCCTCTTGATTAACCCAAAGCAGCCAAGAACAAATGACTTCATCTGCCAAAGCTTGTTGAAGACTGTGACACCATTTCATAATTTGGACTTCTCTTCTCATTTCTGAAATACCTCACCCCTCTATGAACCTCTATGGCTGACTTCTCCTCTATTACCCCATTTGCCTGACTTCTCTAATTCCCAAATTAAAAGATTCCTCCTTTATTAGCCCATCTACTGATTCTCTTAATCCGACAGACTCTTGCAATAACCATATCTTCCTGGACAGCACAGTGGCACAGTAGTTACCACAGCTGCCTCACAGAGCCAGGGACCCACGTTCAATTTCGGCCTTGGGGACTGTCTGTGTGGAGTTTGCACGTTCTCCCCGTGTCTGTGTGGGTTTCCTCCAGGTGCTCCGGTTTCCTCCCACAGTACAAAGATATGCAGGTTAGGTGTATTGGCCATGCTAAATTGACCCTAGTGTCAGGGGAATTAGCAGGGTAAATGAGGGTTATGGGAATAGGGCCTGGGTGGGGTTGTGGTTGGTACAGACTTGATGGACTAAATGGCCTCCATCTGTACTGTAGGGATTCTATGATTCCTGGTTCAATCTCCACCTGTATTACCTGAATGACCTGGTTTCTGCTCTATGAGCCCATCTGATTGGCCCCTTTCTTATTACTCAACCTTGGACAACCTGCAGTTGCTCAGGAAGCTAGGCTTTACGATAATTAGGGGAGAAGGTAAATCTTTGGAGAGGTTTAGGAAGGGAATTAAGGAGTTTAAGGCCCTTACAAATTAAGGCACGGTGGCTAATGCTGTGATGAAGGAAGTGTCAGATGCAGAAAAGACCATTTTGGGAGAGGACAGAGTCCTCAAATGTTTCTTTTGCCAGGAGAGATTACAGAAATAGAGATGAACCAGGCCATGGAGGGCAATGTTCTCAAAGGAAAGAGAGACCAAGATGAGATGTGATGGAGGAAGATATCCTCTTAACGCCCTCTCAAGGGCAATTAGGGATGGTAGTAAATGCCAGCGACACTTGCATCCCATGAATGATTAAAAAATGTTTGGTGTATCAGTTGATTGTCTCTCTCATTTTCCAACGTAACAAAAATGCCTGCTCTGTCTCAGCTTTTCATTCTGGTGAAGGTTGCATGGCTAGATTTTGCTATAAAAGTAATGGCAAGGCTCACAGCAATCACTATTATTTATTCACAGAAATTTCAGGAAAGGCACACCACAGTTAAATGTTAATTGAGATGTTGCTACACCTGATGCCAAGCCCCTCCACAAGCTGAGTAATAATGGAATTGCACCATCTGACTCAACATTCAAATGTATTAAACAGCATCAAGTCCCTGTGCTTACCACATAGGTAAGCGTGAGATAGAAGTGTGAGGTGATGCATTTTGGTAGGAAGAACATGGAGACACCACATAAACTAAGGGATAAAATTCTAAAGGGGGTGCAAGAGAGAGGGACGATGTGTATAGATCGTTGAAGATGGCAGGAGTGATGGACAGAACAGTTAATAAAACATATAGTTCTCTGGGCTTTATTAATATGGGCATGGAGTATAATAGCAAGGAGGTTATGCTGAACATATACAAAACATTAGTTAAACCTTAGCTGGAACATTGTTCTGGGCACCGCATTGTTGGAAGGATATGAACATGTTGGAGAGAGTGCAGAAGAGGTTTCCAAGAATGGCTCAGAAACTTCAGTTAAGATAGATTGGAGAGGTCGGGGCTATTCTCCAACTGGAGTGAAGAAGGCTAAGAGGAGATCATGAAGGGGACAGAGGAAATTGTTCCCACTCCTAAGAGGATCAAGAATGAGAGGGCACAGATTTAAGGTGATTTGCAAAAGAAGTAAATGCTGCGTGAGGAAAGACTTTTTGGGTCTGGAATGCCCTGCCTGGAAACGTAGTGGAGCCAGGTTCAATTGAGACATTCAAGGGGCATTAGATGATTACTTGAACTGAAATAATGTGCAAGGGTGCGGGGAGAAGGCAGAGGAATGGCACTAAGTCATGGTGTTTGTTTGGAGAGCTGGGGCAAACAGGATGGACCAAATGATCTCCTTTATGCCATAACAATTCTGTGAAATGGACTAACATAGAACATAGAACATAGAACATTACAGCGCAGAACAGGCCCTTCGGCCCACGATGTTGCGCCGACCAGTTACAAAACAATGACCCACTAGCCTAAACCAATCCCTTTTCATCCATAAACCTATCCACAGATCTTTTAAACGCCCCCAAACTAGGTGCATTTACAACTGCAGCTGGCAGGGCATTCCAGTCCCTCACCACCCTCTGGGTAAAGAACCTACCCCTGACATCTGTCCTATAACTACCCCCCCTTAATTTAAAATCGTGCCCCCTCGTGTTAGCTTTCTCCATCCTAGGAAAAAGGCTATCACTATCTACCCTGTCTAAACCTCTAATCATCTTATATGTTTCAATGAGATCCCCTCTTAGCCGCCTTCTTTCCAGCGAAAACAACCCCAAATCTCTCAATCTCTCCTCATAGGATCTCCCCTCCATACCAGGCAACATCCTGGTAAACCTCCTCTGCACCCTCTCCAAAGCCTCTACATCCTTCTTGTAATGTGGGGACCAGAACTGCACACAAAACTCCAAGTGCGGCCGCACCAGAGATGTGTACAGTTGCATCATGACGCTACGACTCCTAAATTCAATCCCCCTACCAATAAACGCCAAAACTCCGTATGCCTTCTTAACAACTTTATCTACTTGATTCCCAAGTTAATAAAACAAAGCGAAGCTGTCTTTTTCAGTCTAAGGACCAAAAACAGCACCTTATTTACTACCAAACAACCTTGCTGGCATTGAAAATTAACTTTTAGACATGTGTAGACTTATTTCTACAGCTTTTAATCATCATTTGCAATTTACATTTAGATACATGTTAACTTTTTCATTCTTTTTTATCTCTCTCTTAATTCAATGTTTCTTTTCCTCATTTTATTTCATTTCCATGCCTGATTTGACATTGAATTTATTACTCAACCTGACTCTTTCTGCTTCAAGATACTGTGTGGCTGGGTAATGTTACACTAATCTAATTTGCTAAGGGGTTCCACAGTTGTTTGTCCTGTTCACGCAGACCACACACACCCCCCCCCCCCCCCCTGCCCCTGCAGATGTCCTGCAGAGGGCTGTTTGGATGGTTGGCCAACAGTTACTTGTTGTGCAAAATCCTGTGTAAAATCTGTGCTTTTTTTCCACTCTGCTGAAGGTTGCACAGCCAAAATATCATCAACTGGATTTTGCTATCAGATAATGGTAAGCGTAAGTCTAACAAATGGTGCCCTTCAGTTGCTGCTAACAGAACATCCAGTGCGCCATCTGTATTCCCTTTACTTCTGCAGGCTGGCCTGTTGTGTGTTTACAGGATTATTTTTTGATTTTTCCCTGCTATTTGTCTTTCAGCATTGTAACTGACATGGCAACAGCAGTGCTGTTGGGCATAAACTTTGAATATTTTCACTTATTACCATTTTCCTCAGCTCTAATTTAGTTACAGTTTATTCCAGACAGAATATGTGCCCCAGAGGCTGTTACTGAGAAGGCATATCGGGAGTCATAACTTGAGCAAAATAAGCTGTACCAGAAAAACAGCCTCATCATTATTTCCATCGAGTTACTGGGGCTTCTGCAACCTTTCTGCCAAAGTTATGGCAATTGGGAGCACTTTCTGGAAATTCCCTCCCGTGCTTTCAATGCAGAGGGTAAGTTGGGATCAGTCAATCTGAATTCATTTTCTAATGGGCAATGGGTCTATAGCTAAAAACTGCCCTGCATTGATAGAAAGTAGAATCTTACTAAACAAGATCATGGGGTGGCTAGTATGTAAATGGAAAACTGTACCTACAGTACTGAAAACACCTACTTTGTGGGGCAAATTAGGAAAAGTCTTCACCTGCATCTAACGTGCGTTGTGCCTGACCTAAGTGAGCTTGCTGAGGCTGGGTAGAGGGAATTTTACTCAGTATCTAATCTGCATCAGAGCTAAGATGCTCGATAGGGTAGTGTTGAAGGAGCATTATTCTGTATCTAGCCCATACAATAAATAACCAGGGACTGCATGATGTGATGTGTTAAAGGGGTTTTACTCTGTGCCCATTCTGGGAGTGTTAGATGGGGAAATGTAGAACGGGCTGCACTGAGTACCTCACCGGTATCTAATCTGTGAGTATTTGTTAAGAGAATGTAAAGAGAGCTTTAATCAATATGTGCTGTACCTGGCATGGGACTTTTTGATGTGATGTGTAGAGTGTGCTTGACTCTATACCTGCTCTGGGAGTATTTGTTGGGGCAGTGTAGAAGAAGCTGTACTTGGTTTCTACCATGTGCTGTAGCTGATCTCGGAGTGTTTAAAGTTTATTTCTTAATCACATTAGGCTTACATTCACACTGCAATGAAGTTACTGTGAAAGTTCCTTAGTCACCACACTCCAGTGCCTGTTTGGGTACATTGAGGGAGAATTTAGAAAGGACAATTCACCTAACCTGCACATCTTTGGACTGTGGGAAGAAACCAGAGCATCCAGAGGAAACCCACGCAGACGTGGGGGAACATGCAAACTCCACACAGGCAGTGACCCAAGCCGAGAATCGAACTCAGATCCCTGGCGCTGTGAGGCAGCAGTGCTAACCACTGTGCCGGGAAAGTGGAAAGGGAGCTATGACTGTATGTATTCAGTGCTGTACCTAACCTGTGATTATTTGATAGGATTGATGCTGTACTTATAATGGAGGAATGTTAATTCCCAACACTAACATCCTTAACATTAATGGGAAGAAAAGGTCCAGAAAAAAAGATTTTAATAAGAAAATGTAGATCAGGAATGTGTCATCAATTTTGGTGTTGCCTGCAACATTATACCCTCAGTGCCAACATTTTTGAGCAGAATAGTTAATAGTTACACTGCCAGCATAAATAAACAGAAATGCAGGCCTGTTTTGCCAAATAGCTCGCTGCACTCTTTGAATGCTCAAAAGCAAATTATAATTCAAACAGGAGGAATGATTACCATCTTCACACATTCATTAAAACATTTAAAAACTTTCACTGCTACCTAAGTTCCTATGGTGGGAAAGGGGTTTAATTTCTTGAGAATCTTGAGAACATCCTGAAGATTAAGAAACAAGCTTTAAAGAATATTCTGTTTTTCTTTCAATTTGGGGGCTGAAATTCCTATTTTCTTCCCCAAAAAAGTACCCTCCCACCCTCCAAAAATTAACAAATGGCCAGCAAGAAGATTCACATTCCAATCACTTGAGATTTGAAAGTTCCTTCAGAGGACACAGAGCAAGTGATGGCTTCCACATATCCCCCAGTGACCAAACATACACAAGCTGATAAGGAGGGAGAGTTTGGAAGATATAGGGCCTAAAGATTATGAAGGATCAGAAAGAACACCTTGTGTTTATCATATATGTAAACTACAATTGGCAATGAGCATTGACTGTCTCCAAATGCACAGTAGTTTGAGAATGGAGGGTCCAACTGGAGTTGCTTACTTACTCAAATATTTCTCTTTTAAAAACTGAGAACCTAGGCATTCTCCAGCTAAGCCCAGGCACCCTACCTTCAGCAGCAGAGCCATCATGAAGACTCTCTTGTTTACTGTGGTCTGTGAAATCCAGGATGTCTGGCAATCAGATAGATTCCATTGCCATTCCCAATATCTGTAACAGGATGGGATAGGGTCTCTACGCTGCAGAATTATTGGGAATATTGCAGCACTATCTCAATAGTTATGCAGCTTATTGGCAGAGAAAGAGTATTTCCCATCAATTCTCTCCGTACTGCCATAGGGATTGGCATCCAAACTCTATAGGGCTCTCTACCCCTCCAAAGGGCTTTCTATCTCACTCTAGGATCCTTTATCACTCCAAAGAGCCTTCTGTCTCATTCTTGGATCCACTCATTTGTTCACTCTCTCTATCTGGTTAATGGGTCCAATGTTAGCTCTGTACAAGTGGGCAGATTTTGAGGTGGGTTAAAATCTCACAAAGCATCTTCTATTAATATTCTGTTCCTTCCAGCACTTGATGAAGTTAATAAAGTTAGAATTTCAGCTTTTCTTTTTCAGTTTTCTTTTGTAGTTAATAATTATGCTTGGTACAGTTGCATAGGATAAAGCCCCATCTCCATATTATCCATATGTAATCCTAGAGTATGGTGAACTATTGAACGATGGGAATTGGATTCAGGCTACACCTGGAAAGCAGACTCATGTCTTCTTCAGGAGGAGTTACCGATTAACAAGCAAGGACAGGAACCCTGGTTGAACTTTCCTTCCCTTTGCACAGCTACTCAAAGCCAATTCTATTGCTCCAACAGCTGACCCAGCCATAATCAGGCAACTCAACAAGCTGGTCTGTGCACCTTGCAGCCAACAGAGTCACTGAGTAGCTCAAATTTAATGGCCCCAAATCTTGGCGGGGGTGGAGGTGGATTTGCTGCAGTTACTGTTGTTTTATTGGAATGTAAATTAAATCTCCATCACTACATTTCCGGTACTTGTCCAGTAAAGTTGGAGCAGGAAATCTGAGGGCATTCAGTTCAGCTCTATTGTTTACCTATTGGAAAATCAATTGGGATTTGTTCACTAAATACATCTTTTAACTGATTGACAAACAGCACGGTAAGCATGTTCCCTACACTCATGAAGGCCACTGTATTCTGTCACAACTCTGCAGCATTTCCCACTGTGGTAGAGTCCTGGATGCAAGGCAGATGATTCCCTTTATTCAAGTTAACAGGAGTGCGACTCATTGCAGCTTTTTGTCTGTTTTTTTCTCTCTGGACTAATTTCTGATCTCACTGGCTTCCCACCCTCCCCTCAGACAAGCTATAACTTGGAGGGAAAAGGGGTGGGACAGGTTTAAGAAAATAAGAGGACAAATAGGACCTTCGGAATCAGCTGGTAAATTTATTGTGAGGTAGTATCTCTGTTAACAGTGGTAAAAGCCCCATGTGTTGTAATAACAAGTCATCCGGGCTAGGTGGCAGTCTCTACTTCCTGACCAGGGTCAATGCCAGTGACTGCTGATAGAAAGTGGATCCATGAGGGATGTAAAGGTCAGTTTGCTCTAATGACTCCTGCAGCCAATTAGCCCAGCAACACCTTGAAGTGAAATGCTGGGGGGGATATTCATTGAATCAATATGACATAGAGAATGAGGGCGCTTACAGGGTAGTTGAAAAAACGATTCTCAATCTTCATTTTAAGGCGTACTATGGAGGTTGAATAGAGCGAGCTATCCTCCACATCTGGCCATGACGTATTTGACCTGTGAGTCTTCAATGCTGACATTATGTGCCAAGGTTGGAATAAGATCCATTGCCAGAATATGGGATTGATACATGATCCCATGAACTGGATTTGATCCCAGGTAAAGGGAGAACTTGCTGCACCACCCATCCCCAGCAGAGGCCTTGTTTCTATTGCGTTTGGCATGTGCTGTAATGTCAACCCCTGCTGTTGCCAGCATGTGATATTGGGTCCATTTCCAGCCTTAACCATCAGCTTCTCCTCTATTACAGTGGCTGTGGTCGTTAATGGCCATGAATTACACTGCAGCGGACATTGTGCTTCGAGGCTTTTGTTGTTTTTGCCCCAGTTATCTGTCAAATGATTAGAAATCATTCACCCCCATGGTTAAGGCTACTTAAGGTCAGGAGTTGCTAAACATAAAGACCAGGAAGGTCCCAAGTTCAACCTCTTGTGCTGCCCCGAGTGAACAGATCCCAGCCAGCCCTTCAGAAGAGGCCAAGATTCCTATTATTCACAGGAAAATTAGTTGTGTAGATAGGATTGTAGCCACTGGCCATTCTGCCCATTAATTCTGTGCAGGTTCTTTTGAAGAACAATCAAATTAGTCCCACTCCCTTCCTTTCTCCTCATATCTCTGCAAAATTTTTCTTTCAAGTATTGATCCATTTCCTTTATGGATATGGAATGCTCTCCTTCGTTGGCAGAGGTATAGAATTCAAAAGTACAAATACAGTGACAAAACTGTACAAGTCACCAATGAGGCTACAATTGGAGTATTGTGTGCAGTTCTGGTCATCACGTTACAGGAAGGATGTAATTGCTCATCAGAGAGTGCGGAGAAGATTTACTAGAATGTTGCCAGGACTGGAGAATTGCAGCTGAGATTGGGATTGTTTCCATTGGAACAGAGAAGGCTGAGGGGTGACGTGATTGAGGTATACAAGATAGTGAGGGATAGAGAGGAGGAACCAGTTTCCCTTGGCAGAGAGTTCAAAAACTAGGG
Organism: Prionace glauca; assembly: GCA_037974335.1. NCBI lineage: Eukaryota > Metazoa > Chordata > Chondrichthyes > Carcharhiniformes > Carcharhinidae > Prionace > Prionace glauca. Next base: position 37,479,515 of record CM075742.1, on the reverse strand, counting down.
GTCATAAGTTCCAACCCTGTGGCAGAAGGATTAGAGAAAACATGAGGAAAAAGCTTTTCACGCAGAGGGTGCTGAGTGTCTGGAATTCGCTTCTTGAGTTGGTGGTGGAGGCAGAGACCCTGAACTCATTTAAAAAGTACCTGGATCTGCACCTTAAGTGCTGTAAGCTGCAGGGCTATTGGCTGGGTGCAGGAAGATGGGATTAGAAAGGGAATGGGATCAGCATGGACAATTTGGGCTGAATGGTCCCATTCCAAGCTGAATCATTTCTATGGTTGTATGCTATACTGGTCAGTATAGTTAACATAGTAGCTGCTTTTAATAATGATTGCAGGATCTGTTAGTGTAAGCCTAGTTTGCGCCCTTCAAGTAGAGCTTCAGAATACCTCTGAAGAACTTTCTTTTCCTCCCCCAGAGCGCTGGACACTTGGGAGTTGAGAGAAGGGGACCTGATAGGGAGGGGAAAGATATTTGGCCTTCTGGACACAGGGCTAAATCTTACCAAAAATGGCAGAGTGTTGTTTCTGGCCAGAAAACTGGCATGTTTATCTCCAGAGATAGATGTTGGTTTTCTCTCCAGACATTAGGGCAATCTGCCAAGAAGGATCAAGGGGCTTGTTTCACGCAGTCATACAAGGGGTGTGGCCTCAACGGACCAGCAATCCCAGCTGCGCAGAGATTACAGTATCATCTTTAAAAGGCAGCCCATCAAAGCCTGAGTAAATCAACCCTAGGCTACCACAGAGGGCTGAGAGGCTCCCCAACCCACCTCCAACTCCCCACCGTAGCAATCACCAGCATCCCCAAGTTCCTCCATCTAACCCTGACCGCCATTACATCTAAATAAATTCCACCAACACCCCCCCTCCCCTACCCCCATTAAATTCCCACTGGGGCCTGCCCCTTGCACAGATTGGCATCGCCAGGTTGGCATGGTATCACCCTGTGTCAAGGAACAGTACAAAGTGGCATTGCCAAGCCATTGTCTGGCCATGTTCCCATCCCCCTGAGGCTCTACTTGTTCTTACGCCCCCGGGGAACCCCCATGAGAGATCCATGTCTGTGTGAGCCAGTTGTAGACCATGCCGACACAATGACATGGTGGCGTGGTGTCAATATACAGCCGGGGGAGCAATATCTGGTGAAGGGGTGGGTCAAAAAGGGTGCAAGCGTCCTGGGAAAAGCGAGAGTGACAGAAAGAGACTGAAAAAAAGCGTGAGAATATAAGGAGAATTTAAAAATTAGGTTCCCAGTAAGGGAAGAAGATGGAGAAAATCGAAGGTATGCCCTCGAATGTTTTATGGTATTGAGGTGTGCCATGACATAGAAAAGGCCGGGAAGCTAGAGTGGATCAATTGCCCTGCCATTCGCTGCTGAGTTGTTGTTGATAATGTTCTCGCAAGATGGACAGTTTATTGACCGGTTAAACAATAATATTGAAGTCATCATCAAAAAGAGTGCGAGGCTTGTCAAGAACATATGTGAGTATTGGAATGGTATTGTCAGCTTTAAGAAGAGAAAGACCATCTGTGAGTGAAAGGATTTTGTCCATTTGACCTGGGCCTATAGGTGGTTTCAGGAAAGCTTTGTCTTTCGCAATGACTAACATACTGCTGAATCTCCTGGGCTTTCTCTTCCCACTGCCTGCCTTTTATCTTCCAGATTTACCTTGAGGTGGCAGTTTTGAGTTGGTGGAACGCTGCCTTTCTGCCTGGCAGTGAGGAGGTCAACATTATTTCCATCGAAGCAGTGCTGCTGACAATGATGCTTATATCCAGTGGTCTGAGCACTGGGCTTTAGTACAGTTGACTTTATTTCATCTCACTGTTCTAGATTTGAGTTGGGCATATGAAGATTTTCCAGGTGAGCCGTGACGTGTACCTCAAATTCTTCTTTTCAGTCAGGACTTTAAGACTGGGACATTGATCTTGTTATTGAGCCTGGGGATATCTTGGTGCTAGGGGATGTTCATTATCAATTAGACAAGTCTGATCTGTCCGGCAGGCATCAATCCCCCCACAAAGAGAATGATACAGACCTGGTTTTGATCTTTGACCTTAACAAGGACATAATCCATGAGTTGCCAGTGCTTTGCTCTAGGATACTCCCATGTGATTTTGTTGTTAAAATGAGGCCATTTCCCACCCTATTTTTCCCCACAGTTCCAGTCCAGATGTGGGAGTCATGGCCAAACCCGGCAGAGAAACTTGATCTTTTTTTCTTTTATGATGATGGCAGTGAGGACTTCATCAAGGTTAGGATAAAACTTTTCTTTAACATCTTCATGAGAATCTAGGGTCAGTAAGTGTTGATGACTGTGGTGTATTAATTGTGGCTGAGCTGTAGGTGAAATGACATGAGTATTTTATTGAGACAATTGGGGAGTCCTGGCAGTGTATCCAAGATACTATTCCAGATTCCAACTTGGTGGACACAAGGGTTGCTATTGGCCTTTTCTTTCTGGTAGAAGTGTACCTCCTGCTTGTTCCTTCAACTGTCCCTCCCCAGGAAGGCAGGTCTCACTGAGGGTGCCAAAGTTTCATTTGGAATCTTGGGTGATAGGATTGCGTAAAACGATTGCATGATAGGATTGCGTAATGGGGTTACGTGATAGAGTTGCATGTTATGGTTGTGTGATATGATTGTGGTTCTTCTTTCTGGATAGTCACTTTTGAGAATATCTATGACTTTCCTAACATTAAAGAGCTGTTTCTTTAACCACAAGAATGATGATCCTACAGGGATATGGTTCTCCAGCCCAGAGAAAGTGGGACAGAATGGTTTTAAAACACCTTCCTCTCACATTCTCCCACTTTGGGTTGAGCAGAGGGTCCCTTGGAGAGGACTGCTCAGTCACAGATGCTGCTGCCCAGATAACCCTCTGTGCCATCAGAATTGTCCAGCAACTGTATCTAGATACTTGACTTGAGATTTGTAGATTCACAGCCCTGTCCCCGTTGCTGCAGAACTTGGCAAAAGGACCCCGGCAGAAGCCTACTCATCACTTTGTTTGTCACAGGGAGCTTGAGGCGCCATCATTATCCACATGATATTGCAGGTTGATGGTCTGGTTTTGGTGACGTGTTGGATGACTGTGCCACTGCAGCCTTCTGCCACCTTCAGTCAGTGAGACACACATTCTTCCTTCACCTTTTCTGTCTTTGAGGACATTTTGGATTGCACTTTGTCTGGCACAACCCATTGACCTTGCCCCAACGTTGGGCGTACCAGGAGTAAGGAGCACCCAATGGCATTGCTCACGGGATTGTTGGAGCACACAAACCTCTCCACCAATGACCGCCACTCATGTACCACGTGACCACCCCATGACGACTCCCACAAAGCACCTGACCACCACCCACACTGATCACTGCACGCTGACAACCTCAGCCCACCACGGAACCATATCGCCATTCACCACCTGACGCTCATCGGACCATCCCCTTCTGACCACACCCACACCGATCAGTGCACATTAATCACCCCCCCACAACTAACCATTCCCCTACTGACCACTTGTCTATCTCACAACTGATCACACAATCTGCCCACTAACCATTTCCCTACTGACCACTCATCTATCTCACAACTGATCACACAATCTGCCCACTAACCATTTCCCACTGTCCATTCATCTATCTCACAACTGATCACACAATCTGCCCACTAACCATTTCCCTACTGACCATTCATCTATCTCACAACTGATCACACAATCTGCCCACTAACCATTTCCCACTGTCCACTCATCTATCTCACAACTGATCACACAATCTGCCCACTAACCATTTCCCACTGTCCATTCATCTATCTCACAACTGATCACACAATCTACCCAGTAACCATTTCCCTACTGACCATTCATCTATCTCACAACTGATCACACAATCTGCCCACTAACCATTTCCCACTGTCCATTCATCTATCTCACAACTGATCACACAATCTGCCCATTAACCATTTCCCTACTGACCACTCATCTATCTCACAACTGATCACACAATCTGCCCACTAACCATTTCCCACTGTCCATTCATCTATCTCACAACTGATCACACAATCTGCCCACTAACCATTTCCCACTGTCCATTCATCTATCTCACAACTGATCACACAATCTGCCCATTAACCATTTCCCACTGTCCATTCATCTATCTCACAACTGATCACACAATCTGCCCACTAACCATTTCCCACTGTCCATTCATCTATCTCACAACTGATCACACAATCTACCCAGTAACCATTTCCCTACTGACCATTCATCTATCTCACAACTGATCACACAATCTGCCCACTAACCATTTCCCACTGTCCATTCATCTATCTCACAACTGATCACACAATCTGCCCACTAACCATTTCCCTACTGACCATTCATCTATCTCACAACTGATCACACAATCTGCCCACTAACCATTTCCCTACTGACCATTCATCTATCTCACAACTGATCACACAATCTGCCCACTAACCATTTCCCACTGTCCACTCATCTATCTCACAACTGATCACACAATCTGCCCACTAACCATTTCCCACTATCCACTCATCTATCTCACAACTGATCATACAATCTGCCCACTAACCATTTCCCACTGTCCATTCATCTATCTCACAACTGATCACACAATCTGCCCACTAACCATTTCCCTACTGTCCACTCATCTATCTCACAACTGATCACACAATCTGCCCACTAACCATTTCCCTACTGACCATTCATCTATCTCACAACTGATCACACAATCTGCCCACTAACCACTTCCCTACTAACCACTCATCTATCTCACAACTGATCACACAATCTGCCCACTAACCATTTCCCACTGTCCATTCATCTATCTCACAACTGATCACACAATCTGCCCACTAACCATTTCCCTACTGACCATTCATCTATCTCACAACTGATCACACAATCTGCCCACTAACCATTTCCCACTGTCCATTCATCTATCTCACAACTGATCACACAATCTGCCCACTAACTATTTCCCACTGTCCATTCATCTATCTCACAACTGATCACACAATCTGCCCACTAACCATTTCCCACTGTCCACCCATCTATCTCACAACTGATCACACAATTTGCCCACTAACCATTTCCCACTGTCCACCCAACTCACCACTCAGACCCCTCCACCACTGACAGCCTGAGCCTTTGTGGTGTAACGGTAAACTAACTGAATTGCAAGGAACCTAACAGAACTATCAGGGCGAGAAAGTGGAAACAAATTGAGGGTACAGCTGTGAGGGAAAGACCGCAGTACAGAATCAAAAGGAAAATAGAGTTGATTAAATTAACAGATGACCATAATAAAAGCATGGGGAAGAACCTAACTAAACAGCAGAGTGTAAAAACTGGCATTGTAGATTCAACAGTATAGGACTGTTTCAGTGTTAGCACAGAAGCTTAACAAAGGACTGGTCAGTACACACCTCTATTCCATTGGCAATACCACATCTTTTCCTGCATCTGGTGGTGCCCTAAGGCAGGCTTTTGTGTGTTTCCAAAGCTAGTAATGACAGGAACAGGTTGCTGGACTGTCTCCAGAGACTTTATAGCTTGAGGATTACCAGCCATGTCAAGCATAATTGACCAGGAGTTTCTCCCACTGCTAGCACCAATCATGCGTGTGTTTTCAACTTGTTTTGGCCGTGTTATGAACGCACCTTCCTTGGCCATCAAGTTCTGGGATGGGAGTCAAACCTGGAGCTTCTGACTCAGAGGCAGGGATGCTCTCATTGCTTCGCAAGACCTTCTATTTCACTCTTCGGAGGAACATTATTATCAGACTGAGTGAGATTTAAGAAGCGCTCTGCGGAATGACCTGTATTATTTGGTTGTGTTGCGAGTGTGGGGCTCTAAAGGAGGAATTCTGTTACGGAGGGCGTCCTTGATGAAGGCTTGTCTGATTTTCTGCAGTCCAGAGAAGTGCTAACATTATCCAAGACAGTTCAATTAGTGAGACAGGAAGCAGAATCAAATTTAAATCCAGAGTGAAGAAGCTGCTCTGTGGCGACAGACCACTGACTCAGTCCAGTCTATGAGCATCAGAAGTGCCAGTATACCCAGTAAAAAGCAGAACCAGAGCGGAGGGGAGGTGGTCACTACCATTATCCAGTGCCCCTGTTGTGGTGTGTGCAAAAAATCCCCACAGTTGTCAATGTCCCTGTTTCCATGGACATGAACACATTCTTGATTGTGTCAAATATCCTTGGATGGCGTTTATCAGAGTACGCAGCCTGGTCCTGCCCAATGGTTATTGAAGGGAAATGATGACATCAAGTGGCCTTATGAGTTACCAGCCCACACCACTCCAGAATGCCCCATTGTAACCCTTAGAGAATAGGAGATTACGTACACAATTCTGGAGTTTCCCTATAATCGTGCCTCAAGGTGATAGAGATAGAAAAGGTGAAGGAGAAAGAGGACCATTATCAGACCCATCACCACAAAGAGCAAGACTTACCGACACTCTGAGCAGGAAAGTCCATCTGCATGTGATATCAGACACCATTCACTCACACTTCTACCTAGTACACACTGACAACAGTCTCCTCCAGCAGAACAGCTCTGCACTCATATCCACCTGATTGGATTGAGTGCCTGACCAACTTACCAGGTGGCTAACAGGCCTCTCTGCCAGAATATTGTGCTCCTAATCCTCTCTCACAAGAACATTATCCAGCAGTCTGCTTAAACCACCTTTCCCTCTGACTCGGGATGGTGACACTGACTTGGGAAAGGGTTGGGTAGCAGGTGTTGGGAGCAAGAAGAATGCGTAAGTACTTAATGAGTAGTTTAATGAGGAGAATGAAAGATTTGGCCAGGGCGGGAGGGAATAAAGGGGGTAAGAAAGGATTAATAGCTTTCATGCTAATAGCTAATATGCATGTCAGATCCCATCACTGGAACCCCGAGAGAGATGCCTCTGGAAGGAGCTTCATGCTTATCTGTCCATGTACATAGTTGGGATACAGTTAATGAAAGTTTGGAAGTTCCAGATGCCTTGTTTCAGGCCTATGTTAAACATACCGTGGGACCGTTCCTGATTCTTCAAGAACCATTCAGGGCCTGTTGAGGTCTGGTTGCTGCTGTGTTAAGCACAAGTGTTTGAGTTACGAGACAAATACTTTGATATATAAACTTTCAGCAAGTGTAGTTGATGTTCAAGGTGACAGGTACATATACAGTAAGAATTTGGAAGGACGCATGAATCCTGAGTGTCTCTCTGGCATCTCATAATGACTTCAGCGCCACTCAGTCCTACAACTCAGAGGCAACCGAAGCTCTCCAATCCTCTGAGAAACCAAACTGGTACTGAACATTGACCCATTCTGGAGAGCTCAAACATCTTGGCAGTCAATCCCTGCTTCAAGCAAATTCTTTCTGACCACTTTTACCAACTTTCTCTCAGCATCATTTCCTCAGTTCTTTCTGTGGTAAAACAAAATCTGTTTTGAGATATGGGCGGAAATATTCGAGGCTGTACAGGGATGGGGGATTTTATTTGTGTGGAGAGATTGAGATGTTTCTCCTTTGAGCAGGAGCTGCTAAGGGAGATATTTATAGAGGTGTTCAAAAATGTGAAGGAAATTGAAAAAAATGAGCAGTGGAGGAGAAACTCTTTCCAGTGGGGAGGGTCAGTCAGCAACATATACAGATTCAAGATAATTGGCAAAGGTTTGAGAGGGGAGATGAGAGAATTTATTTTACACAGCGACTTGTTATGGTCTGAAAGGATGGTGGAAGTGGATTCAATCCTGTCCCTCCAAAGGGAAGTGGATAGTATTTGCTGCAGAAGGATTTGTAGGGCTATGGGAAATCAACTGAGAGGTATGAGGGGGGTCTGATTAGGATGGTGCTAACACAGCTGCAATGGGCTGAATAGCCTGCGGGGTGCTGTACAACTTTGGACCAGCCCATTGTTGGTCTGTCTTTATTACCAGCTCACTCTCTCTCCTCCTGTGATGCTTGCTGTGCCAGCAGACTCCTGTCTAGCCCAGGTATGTCTTCATGAATGAGCCTGTATAGCGAATACCATTGGCTAGTCATCAAATGGGAGGTGGGGGGGTGTGGTATGTGGGGTGTGAGGGGGGCTAGTGGGGAGGGGTTGGGGGGGGGGGGTGCATGTATCACAGTCCAAGCCAATCCTGTTCTCATGCAACTTGTACGTAGGCATGTTACCTACAATCTATGCTCACTGGTGTCTTGATGATGGAGTAAGACCCCAAATTATGTGCGGACATGTTGGACTTTAAGTAAGATGTATGTTTTTAAACATGGACACACAATCCAAAAACAGCTGAGGAGATAAATTCTGAAAATGTAGAATTCAGTGACTATCATCATGTTTACTAATAAACTCACTCTTTCTTGAACTCACGAAAACCTGGTTAAATTGGCTCCTTTTAAAACATAAACATGTTGGAACTGGGAGAGGGTGTTTGCAAGGGAAGGGGGTCCTTTTGGAAGTTATCTTATTGCAGCGGGAAAGAGAGCCAGTTCACCCTTCCTTACCCATGGGCATTGGAATCTGGGGGTATCCCATCTAGAATTAAACTCCGGTTATTGTGCCCAAATGGTTCCCACAGAGGAGGGAATAAATTTGGAGACCTCACTCAGGGATTATAGTAGTAATAATTCATAGTAATTAAAATCAGGTACCCTGCCTGATTTTATTTCTCTGCCAGCAATGATCAGTGAGCAGGCTTGGGGCCTTCAAAATGCATAGAATTCATAGAATCTCTCCATGCAGAAAGAGGCCATTCGGCCTATCGAGCCTGCACCGACAATAATCTCACTCAGACCTTATCCCACCCAAGCCGGAACCCCAGGTATTCATCCTGCTAATCCCCCTGACAATAAGGGGCAATTTAGCATGGCCAATTCATCTAACCTGCACATCTTTGGAGTGTGGGAGGAAGCCGAAGAAAATCCACACCCACACTGGGAGAATGTGCAGTCTCCGAAGAGACAGTCACCCAAGGTCAGAACTGAACATGGATGCCTGGTGCTGTGAAGGCAGCATTGCTAACTTATCACTTTGTCACTGTGCTGGAGGTGGAAATCAGGACGGAAAGAGCAAGTTTACCCTGCCCTCCAGACCCCATACCATTCTCATATGACCTGTCTGGTGTATAAAGTGTACATGCATCTTTCAAAGTCAGGGATCTTACTGTGAGGCCACAGGAAAATTGTATTCCCTCCCACAAACAATTTCCATCTGCTGGTGCAGGGTTTGGACACACCAGATAAAAATGATTTCTTGGAGAGTTTTCTTGGTTGTGATACAGGTCAGCTGAGGAGAGAGGAACATGTTTTGACACATTTAAGTGTCATTAGTAGATGTTGTATTCCAATATATATATTTATAATGCAGAGATTCATCCATCAGAGGGATCTATCCTGCAAAGATAAGTTGACCCTAATATTGACCAACATTTTGCCATGCATTACAGTACTTTCCCAATTGCTAAAAGTGTCACAATGCATTAAAAATGTGTTTAAAAAATCCTGCCAGATTCTGCTATCGTTTTTGGTACTTTAATTTAAAAAGCATTCTTTTGAAAACTGAAATAAATCTCAGTACCTGCATCACATCATCCAACAATCTAACATTAACAATGTCTCGAACTAAGCTGCTGTGCACCACTGTCTCACATCGCTAGGGTCCCGACTCAATTCCGGCCTCGGATCACTGTCTGTGTGGAGTTTGCACATTCTCCCCAGGTCTGAGTGGGTTTCCTCTGGGTGCTCTAGTTTCCTCCCACAGTCCAAATATGTGCAGGTTAGGTTGATTGGCCATACTAAATTCACCCTAGTATCAGGGAATTAACAGAGTAAATATGTGGGGCTACAGGAATAGGGCCCGGGTGCGATTGTGGTTGGTGCAAACTCAATGGGCCAAATGGCCTCCTTCTGTACTGTAGGGATTCTATGATCCAAAAATGATTGACAGTTTTATGAGGCTGTAGTGACAGAATATGCCTTTGATCGGGCTTCTTGTTTGTTTACAAATCAATTAGGCAGTGAAAGGCTTTTTTTTGCATTGAAGGTTTTGTTTTGCTAGTGCCAATGATGGTGTCTTTGAATTCAGAAGTTGATTCAAGTTAAAATTTTTCTCACTGATTTTAAATTAATTCCCATTGTCATTGTGTGTCTCCTGAGGAATATGTACGCTGGATTTTGTGTGAATGGTCATTCAGGATCCATGGGGAAGGCTGGAAATCTGAGGGGGCATGAAGCTGGAATATGGAACTGAGGAGGTATATAATGGATTGGGTAGGAGGTAAGGGGAGTCTGGGGTGGCTTGGCCAGTCTGTGGGGGATGGTTGGCATGGGATGATACGAGTGATCTGAGAGAGCATGAGGTTACATGGCAAGTGGGTGGGAGGCGAGGGGTAAGGTTTAGTAATCCCATTAACAATGTCTTGAGCTGAGCTGCTGTGCAGGAGAGCCGAGGCAGGCCTTCTAACTCACTTACCTCCTCACTCACAATCCTCACACCCTCTACTGTGAACCACAAAACATACCATGAGCACAGGCTCTGTGTGAAAAGGTGAAAATGCCGGGGAAACTCACTCACGGATTAGGTGTGCATTTTGGAAGGACTTGTCCTTATAAAGCAATTTGCATTTGACTGCAAGCATCCCAAAGCGATCCCAAACCTGTGAAGTACTTCTGAAGTTTACTCACTGTTATAATGTTGGAAACATGTCTGCTAATTTGCTTGCAGTAAGCTCCCACAGACCACAATGTGATCATACTCAGTTAATGCTGATACTGGTTAAAGAATAAATATTGGCCAGAACAAGAGGGAAATACACCCCTGCTCCTCTTTGAATGGTGCCCTTGGATCTTCTAGGTTAGGTGTAAGGATTCGCATTCTAATCAGCAACTGTCTGTGCTTTATATGCTCTGTCTGTCTGAGGTCAGAACTCTCCATTCACCTGACGAAGAGGGTAACCTCGAAAGCTTGCTTGCTTGTGAGAATATTATCAAATAAATCGGTTGGACTAAAACCTGGTGTTGTCAGACTTTTTACTCTTCTACGTCCAGCAGAGAAATCAGATGGAGAAAAGGATGGCACTTCCAACAGTGCAGCACTCCCTCAGTCACACATGGAAATGCTAGTTTAGACTTGTGCTCTAATCCCTGCAGCTGTGTTTGAACTCATGACCTCTGAGTCAGAGGCTAGGCTTGCTAGCACTCAGCCTTGGCTAACGTGAGAGGCTGGTAAGTTAGTCACTTAATAAAACATTGACAGTACTTGGTGAAAAACTTGCCTGTCTCAGCCACAGGTTTCTATTGCTGGAACAGACTGGCACTGTTCTCAGTTCCATGTCTGCTCAGCAGCTCCAAGCGGGTGGTTGGCTGTGAGCCGGAATTATGGAGGGACTCACAAAAGCCCACAATATATTGCTTGGATAACTTCTAATGTTTGTTCTTTGACTTCCGTAGCATCTGCACAGATGTGATCTTGCCTCCATTGGGTGGAGCAAGAATGAGCAGAGGTCCAAATCAGAAATGAAATGCAGTCTGATGGGCAGTAGTGCCCAAGATTTAGAGCCTTAATGTGCGATCATGTGTGGCACTGAGTCACACGTTCCCACACCAGGAAGCTACCAGCTTTAATTATTTAATAGGAAAGTATCATTTATTTAAAAAAAAACACACCTCCTTTCAGCATATCCAATTACAGTGCTAGGGCACTGGTGGGCAGTGCCAGGGCGCTGGTGGGCAGTGCCTGGGCACTGGTGGGCAGTGCCAGCCTGGCACACTGGCAGTGTTCACCGGACATTGGGCAGTGCCAAAGGGGCAGGACGTCTGGCGGGGCCAGAAGGAGTGGAGCTAGACCGGGGCGGAGGTAGGAGGGGAGGGAAGGGGGGGGGAACTCTGCATCGGGGGTTAGTGGTGGGGTCGGTGATCAGGGACCAGGCCCAGTCATCAGAAGTCGAGCCCAGCTATCGAAGCTAAGCGGGAGGGGGCTGTTGTTAGGGACTGGCAATCAGGAGGCTGCCAATATCCAGGGTGGAAGGAGGTCAGGGCCAGCAATCGGGATGACTGGGGGTGGGGGTGGCCAGCAATCAGTTGGTCAGTGATGGGTAGGGGGCGGAATGCGGGGGTGGGGGAACAAAGTAGCATATCAACAGACCTCCCAGTATACCGGGAGATTGACACATGCCCAATTGCCCCCTGAGCACTCTGCTGCCAGCCTCTCCAGCAGGTTTTGTCTCTGTCCACCCCCCACTGGTGTGAATCGCCTGATGGCCTCTGTGTTGCACAGAGTGCTGTAAATTATCAAAACTCAACTCACCCAAAAAACAAGTAGGAAAACCTCTCATTTTCCTGCTCATTGTGCACTTAGAATTATTATGGGAAAGCTGCCCCACACATCTACTGGTTCTCCTTTATCTATCAACTAACACGCTCAAAAAATTCCGACTGGTTCGTCAAACATGATTTCCCTTTCATAAATCCATGTTGACTCTGGCCATTATTTTCTGACCATCCCATTCTCATACCCACTGTAATAGATTCGAACATGTTTGGGGAGGTGTGCTGTAGTGGTAATACCACTGGACTCGTACCCTAGAGGCCCAGGCTAATGCTCGAGGACACAGGTTTGAATTGCACCCTGGCTGATGGTGGAATTTAAATTCAGTGAATAATAATTAACAAGATTGGTTTGTTGATTGTAACATAAAGCCTTCTTGTTCAATAATGTACTTAATAAAGAAGGAAATCTGTCATTTTACCTCATCTGGTCTACATGTGATTCTAGACCCATACCAATGTGGTTGATTCTTCAATGGCCTAGCATGCCACCACTGAGAAGTCTACAAAAAGGTATTGAAACTGGACAGATAAGTCTGCATTAACCTCAGACTGGCAGAAGGCAGAGACGAGATAAAGGAGTTTGTTTGTTTCAAAATGGCAGCAGTGACTAGTGAGGTTCCGTGACGGTCAGTGTTGGGATCATAATCTTTCACTTTATACATCAATGATCTAGGTGAAGGAACTGAGGGCATTGTGGCTAAGTTTGCAAATGATACAAAGACAGGTGGAGGGACAGATAGTATTGAGGAGACAGGGAGGCTGCAGAAGGATTCGGACAGGTTAGGAGAGTGGGTAAAGAAATAATGGAATATAATGTGGGAAAGTGTGAGAGCATACATTTTGGTAGGGAGAATTGAGGCATAGACTAAAGCTTGTGAGTAGAGCATTTCGCTGGCTGGATAATGTTAGTGACATCCATTCTTCTGTAACTTACACATGAGTTATTTTTTGTGCTGCAGAGTATGTAACATGTGGAGCACACACACACACACACACACTGAGAGGCAATATTACTTCCCAGCTCCTTGGCTGGCATTCTGCTGACAAGTCTCAGTAAGGCCTGTTCAGCCTCATTCATGCTCATTAACCCAATTAGCCACAGGAGAGCTCCACAAACCTTGTGGTTCATCTGTGAAATATCAGCGCAGTCGCTCAGCGGAACTGTGAGGGGAGACACTGAATGGCTTCACAAATCAGTTTCGACATTTGCAATGCTCCAGTCGGGTTTAACTCAAATTAACAGTTTTATTGAAACCTCGGTGTTTAGCTCTGCTTCATAAGAAGGGCATGTTGACTGACTGGTGCTGCTGCCTGATGTCACTTACTCAAACTAACTGTAAAACGTCAGGCCCAAGGAGAACAGAACTGTCAAAGTAACTGTGACTAACCAGAAAAAACAGGATTCTCTTCCAAATCTATCTACAGCAACACTGAGACAAAGCAGCTTGTATTATAGTTTATCAGTGTCGACTCAGCAAGGATAGATTTCAAGAGTGAATTTAGCACACAAACCCATGTTACATTCCCTAAAAATAAACTGAGGTAAAATATGACAAGCAGTTTGCAGCATGCACTTTCTCTCAACATTTTCCGTCAGAAATAATTCCTAGCACACTGATAATAGAATCAGTTTATCTCAGCTTGTCACACTCCGGATATAACTTCGACATGTAGAGATGCCGACGTTGGACTGGGGTAAACACAGTAAGAAGTCTCACAGCACCAGGTTGGAGTCCAGGTTGGACTCTAACCTGGTGTTGTGAGACTTCTTACTGTATATAGCTTCACCAAACAATGCAGTCACTTCACTGGCAGCACTGATGTGAAGACAGTACTGCAGACTGAGGGGTGTATGCTGGTGCTTGATAGGGTGTGAGGGAATTACTGTATATTGGATAGGGTGTGAGGGAATCACTGTATATTGGATAGCATGTGAGGGAATAACTGTGTATATGGGATAGGGTGTGAGGGAATCACTGTATATTGGATAGCATGTGAGGGAATAACTGTGTATATGGGATAGGGTGTGAGGGAATCACTGTATATTGGATAGCATGTGAGGGAATAACTGTGTATTTGGGATAGGGTGTGAGGGAATCACTGTATATTGGATAGCATGTGAGGGAATAACTGTGTATTTGGGATAGGGTGTGAAGGAATCACTGTATATTGGATAGCATGTGAGGGAATAACTGTGTATTTGGGATAGGGAGTGAGGGAATCACTGTATATTGGATAGCATGTGAGGGAATAATTGTGTATATGGGATAGGGTGTGAGGGAATCACTGTATATTGGATAGCATGTGAGGGAATAACTGTGTATATGGGATAGGATGTGAGGGAATCATTGTATATTGGATAGCATGTGAGGGAATAACTGTATATGGGATAGGGTGTGAGGGAATCACTGTATATTGGATAGCATGTGAGGGAATAACTGTGTATATGGGATAGGGTGTGAGGGAATCACTGTATATTGGATAGCATGTGAGGGAATAACTGTGTATATGGGATAGGGTGTGAGGGAATCACTGTATATTGGATAGCATGTGAGGGAATAACTGTGTATATGGGATAGGGTGTGACGGAATCACTGTATATTGCATAGTGTATGATGGAATCACTGTGTATACCGGATAGGATGTACAAATCAGGAGATAGAAAAGGCATGTAAAAAAGGTAACATTACAATAATCATGGAGGACTTCAATATGCAAGTGGATTGGAAAAATCAGGTAGGTCGTGGATCCCAAGAAAAGGAATTTATGGAATGTCCAAGAGATGGTTTTTTTGGAGCAGCTTGTGCCAGAGCTGACTAGGGAACAGGCAGTTCTTGATTAGGTGATGTGTAACGAGGTAGACTTGATTAGGGAACTGAAGGTGAAGGAACCCTTAGGGAGCAGTAACCACAATATGATAGACTTTACCCTGCAGTTTGAGAGGGAGAAGCTGGAGTCAGATGTAACAGTATTACAATGAAATAAAGGTAACTATAAAGATATGAGGGAGGAGCTGGCCAGATTCGATTGGAAAGGGAGCCCAGCAGTGAAAACAGTGGAACCGCAATGGCAGGAGTTTTGAGAGTTATTTGGGAAATTCATCCTAAGGAGGAGGAAACATGCTAAGGGGAGGATGAGACATCCATGGTTGACAAGGGAAGTCAAAGACAGCATAAAAGAAAAAGCACGCAAAGTGGTGAGATTAATGGGAAGTCAGAGGATTGGGAAGCCTTTAAAAGGAAGCAGAGGATAACTAAAAAAGCAATAAGGATGGAGAAGATGAAATATGTGTGTAAGCTAACTAGTAATATAAATAAAGATAGGAAGAGTTTTTTTCAATATATGAAAGGTAAGAGAGACAAAAATAGTCAATGGACCACTGGAAAATGAGGCTGAAGAAGTAATTATAGGAAACAAAGCAATGGCAGAGGAACCGAATGGTTACTTTGCATCAGCCTTCACGGTGGAACGCCAGAGCTCCAGGAGAGTCGGGGACACAGATGACATAGAACATAGAACACTACAGCACAAACAGGCCATTCGGCCCTCGAGTTGCGCCGATCACATCAACACCTATCTATAACCCCCAATCCCATAAAACCCCATATACTCATCCAGAAGTCTTTTAAAAGACCCCAGCGAGTTCGCCTCCACCACCACTGAAGGCAGCCGATTCCATTCACTCACCACCCTCTGAGCGAAAAACTTACCCCTAACATCACTTCTGTACTTTCCTCCCCGCACCTTAAATCTGTGTCCTCTCGTAGCGACCATTTCAACCCGGGGAAATAGCCTCTGAGAGTCCACCCTATCCATTCCTCTCAACATTTTATAAACCTCTATCAGGTCGCCTCTCAACCTTCGTCTCTCCAGGGAAAAGAGACCCAGCTCCCTCAACCTAACTTCATAAGGCATGCCTCCCAGTCCAGGCAACATCCTTGTAAATCTCCTCTGTACCCTCTCAATAGCTTCTACATCTTTCCTATAGTGAGATGACCAGAACTCCGCACAATACTCTAAATGAGGCCTGACAAGGGTCTTATAAAGTTGCAGCGTTACCTCCCGACTCCTAAACTCAATCCCTCGATTAATGAAGGCCAATACACCATACGCCTTCTTGACCACCTCTTCCACCTGCGAGGCCGATTTAAGAGTCCTGTGGACCCGGACCCCAAGATCCTTCTGCTCTTCAACACTACTAAGACTCCTGCCCTTGATAGTGTACTCGTTCATCCCGTTGGTTCTGCCAAAATGGACGACTACGCTTTATCCGCGTTGAAGTCCATCTGCCACTTCTCTGCCCAGTCCTGCATCCTATTTATGTCCTGCTGCAACTTTTGACATCCTTCCAGACCATCCACAACACCACCGACCTTCGTGTCATCAGCGAACTTACTTACCCATCCCTCCACTTCCTCATCCAGGTCATTTATGAAAATGACAAACAGCAAGAGTCCTAGAACAGATCCCTGGGGCACTCCACTGGTGACTGACCTCCATTCAGAAAAAGACCCATCCACAACCACTCTCTGCCTTCTGCAGGCAAGCCAGTTCTGGATCCACAAGGCCAAAGGCCCTTGGATCCCATGCCCTCTGATCCCATGCCCTCTCACCTTCTCAAGAAGTCTTGCATGGGGGACCTTATCAAACGCCTTGCTGAAGTCCATGTACACTACGTCCACGGCACTTCCTTCGTCAATGTGTTCAGTCACATTATCGAAGAACTCAACTAGGCTCGTAAGGCACGACCTGCCCTTGACAAATCCATGCTGACTATTCCTGATCATGCCAAACCTCTCCAAATGCTCGCAGATCTTGTCCCTCAGAAGTCTCTCCATCAGCTTACCAACCACTGAGGTCAGACTCACCGGTCGGTAATTTCCCGGGCTATCTCTGTTCCCTTTCTTGAAAATAGAGACTACAACCGCAATCCTCCAATCTTCCGGAACCTCTCCTGTCTCCATTGACGACGCAAAGATCATTGCCGGGGCTCTGCAATCACTTCCCTCACCTCCCACAGTATCCTGGGGTACATCCCATCTGGTCCCGGCGACTTATCTATCTTGATAGAATTCAAAAGTGGCCATTCAAAAGTGGCCATGCGTGTAGTGGCCATCGCTAAGGAGAAGGTTCTGGGGAAACTGAAAGGTCTGAAGGTGGATAAATAACCTGGTCCAGATGGACTACACTCCAGGGTTCTAAAAGAGATAGCTGAGGAAATTGTGGAGGCATTGGTGGTGATCTTTCAGGAATCACTGGAGACAGGAAGGGTACCAGAGGATTGGAAATTAGCTAATGTGACACCGCTGTTTAAGAAGAGAGGGAGGCAGCTGATGAGAAATTATATGCCGGTTAGTCTGACTTTGGTCATTGGTAAGATTCTAGAGTCCATTATTAAAGATGAGATCGCAGAGTACTTAGAAGTGCATAATAAAGTAGGACTGAGTCAGCACAGCTTTGTCAAAGAACAAAGAACAAAAACAGCCCAGGAAACAGGCCCTTCGGCCCAACAAGCCCGTGCCGCCATTTTAACATTACCAGTCCCCCTCCACCCCCTCCACCCATGACCCTTATCTATTGTTTTATGGCAATCCACATTGAGGGAAACTAATTTAGGGACAATTTATTTCTTCCAATCAGCCTAACAGCACATCTTTGGGGTGTGGGAGGAAACCGGAGCACCCGGAGAAAACCCACGCAAGCACGGGGAGAATGCGTAAACTCCCACAGACAAAGGCCCAAATCCATGTGTCTGCACAGCAAACAGTGATAGTCACTGAGCTGTCGTGTTGCCCAGTATCTGGTCCAGTTTAAGCACACACTAACAACATGAACATTCAAGAGCAGCCCAAGTACGATCCATCGTGTGTATGCCCCTCATTGGACAACAAGGCGGACCTGTGAATTAAACCTGTGAATTAAAAGAGAAAAAACATTATTATCATACCATATCCTTTTACGTTACCAGGGACGTTCCAATGCTAATGAACTTTATTTAAAACAATCTCCTATATCCTCCCATCTCCAACCCACTCATGTGCCTGTCTAAGTTACTCTTAAACAACTCCAGCGTGCCTGCCTCCACCACCTTGCTTGGCAGAGCATTCCATACCCCCACTACCCTCTGTGTGAAAAACCTCCCTCTAATATCTGTGTTATACCTCTCCCCCCTCACCCTAAACCCGTGGCCCCTCGTACTGTGTGTCTCTAACATAGGAAATAGTTTACCTCTGTTTACTCTATCTATACCCTTCATAATCTTATATACCTCTATTAGATCCCCCCTCAGTCACCGTCGTTCAAGGGAAAACAGCCCCAATTTGTTCAATCTTTCCTCATACCCCAGTCCTTCCATACCAGGCAGCATCCTGGTAAACCTCCTCTGCACTCTCTCCAGAGTCTCCACGTCCTTCCGGTAGCAAGGCGACCAGAACTGGATGCAGTACTCCAAATGTGGCCTAACCAACGTTCTGTACAACTGAACATTAGACTCCAGCTCTTATATTCTATACCCCTTCCTATAAAGGCTAACATACCATAGGCTTTCTTCACAGCCTTCTCCACTTGTACTGCCACCTTCAAAGACTTGTGCACTTGCACCCCCAGATCTTGCTGCATTTCTATACTCTTTATGGGCTTACCCTTTATCAAGGGGAGGTTATGTCTGACAAATCTGTTAGAATTCTTTGAGCAGGTAACAAAGAAGTTAAATAAAGAAGAACTAGTGGACATGATTTATTTAGATTCCCAGAGGCCTTTGACAAGGTGCCGCATAAGAGACTGAAGAGGCCATGGTGTTACGGGTAAGATCCTGGCATGGATAGAGGATTGATTAACTGGCAGGAGGCAGAGAGTGGAGATAAAATGGTTTTTCAGGATGGCAGGTGGTAACTAGTGGTGTGCCTCAGGGCCAATGCTGGAGCCACAACTTTTCACAATATACATGAATGATTTGGAAGAAGGAACTGAAGGCACTGTTGTTAAATTTGCGGATGATACAAAGAAATGTAGAGGGATAAGTGATATTGAGGAAGAAGGGAGGGCTGCAGAAGGACTTGGACAGGTTAAGAGAGTGGCAAAGAAGTGGCAGAATGTGGAAAAGAACGAGGTTATGCACTTTGGAAGGAGGAATAGAGGCACAGACTATTTTCTAAATGGGGAAATGCTTTGGAAATCAGAAACACAAAGGGACTTGGGAGTCATTGTTCAAGATTCTCTTAAGGTTAACGTGCAGGATCAGTTGGCAGTTAGGAAGGCAAATACAATGTTAGCATTTGCGTCGAGAGGGTGAGAATACAAGAGCAGGGATGTACCTCTGAGACTGTATAAGGCTCTGGTCAGACACCATTTGGTGTATTGTGAGCGGCTTTGGGTCCCATATCTAAGGAAGGATGTGCTGGTCTTGGAAAGGGCCCAGAGGAAGTTTGCAAGAATGATCCCTGGAATGAGGAGCTTGTCGTATGAGGAAAGGTTGAGGACTCTGGGTCTATTCTTGTCAGAGTTTAGAAGGATGAGGGGGGATCTTATTGAAACTTATAGGATACTGCGAGGCCTGGATAGCGTGGGCGTGGAGAAGATGTTTCCACTAATGGGAAAAACTAGAGGGCACAACCTCAGGCTAAAGGGACGATCCTTTAAAACAAAGATGAGGAGGAATTTCTTCAGCCAGAGAGTAGTGAATCTGTGAAACTCTTTGCAACAGAAGGTTGTGGAGGCCAGGTCATTGAGTGTCTTTAAGATAGAGATAGGTGGATTCTTGATTAATAATAAGGGGGTCAAGGGTTATGGGGAAAAAGCTGGAGAATGGGAATGAGAAAAATATTAGCCATGATTGAATGATGGGCCGAGTGGCCTAATTCTGCTCCTCTATCTTATGGTCTTATGCTGAGGGAATCACTGTATATATTGGATAGGGTATGATGGTATTCTGAACCAGTTCACCCTCAGTAACCAGGAACTGACCAGGAGAATTAAGTAGCAGTGCCCAGATTTGGTGTTTTTCACAGCAATGTGAGCGGTTTTGACTGGATAATGTCTCTCTGTCTCCAAGGCTGTTGCTAAGTCACCATTAGGGACGCTGTGCATTGTCAGCAGCAGTTTCTGCTCAGTAAACTGGGAATTGCAGTGTCTGGTGGAGTCCTGAAAAGAAGATGTGTGCTGACCCTGTCACTGTCATATACTTCCAACCATCAATGCCTCTCTGCAGGAGTCCGATTCCATATTGGCTGGAATTTGTTATTAAGATAATGGTGTAGCTCAAAGCATCGCTGTTATTTATGCAGAAGTGAAATGGCGACTTCAAGTGTGTGACAGATGCATGACTAAATGCACATAATCAAAAGTAGCTGTATTCAAGTTGAAGCACTCCACTTTTAGCTTTACAAAAACAGCTTCCAACTCTCTGTCTGGCCACTCAACTTCCTCCAACTTCTATCTTGCCATGCTACGTGCAGATCCAACCCTTTCCAGGCATTTTGGACTAGTAATTAGCATTTAAATAACATCACTGTTTTCAGTTGTTTCCAATCAACCTCTGTGGTCTTGCAAATGAACGTCATAAAGTGTGGAATCTCTTTTCTTCAGCTAGTTGATTGTTGTGGAAAGGTCATTTTTTAATCGTCTTTTTCTTTTCTTCTCTCACTGCATTCAGTCATTCTGTTTCTCTCTTTTCATTCCTGATTTGACATTGAATTACCTCTCTAACTCACCCTCATTCCAGCTCTATTCTCAATCCTTCAGCCTGAGTGCATGAAGAGGCAGGTCCCACCTCTGAGTTTCCAGGTACCCTCACTTTTTTTTCCTCTATGCTGTTATCAGCTCACATTTCCAGAATGTAGTGGGCATCTTATAGTTTTAGTTTTGATATATTATTGTCACATGTTACACTTTAAAGTTTATTTATTAGTCACAAGTAGTCTTACATTAACATTGCAATGAAGTTACTGTGAAAATCCCCTAGTCGCCACTCTCCGGTGCCTGTTTGGGTACAAGGAAGAAGAATTTAGCATGGCCAATGCACTTAACCGGTACATCTTTTGGACTGTCGGAGGATACCAGAGTACCCAGAGAAAACCTACACAGACATGGGGAGAATGTGTAGACTCCACACGGACAGTGACCAGAGGCTGGAATTGAACCCGGGCCCCTGGCGCTGTGAGGCAGCAATGCTAATCACCATGCATGTATTGGGATACAAGCACGCTGTACAGACAAAGCACACCACTCATAGAGTACATAGGGGGAGAAGGAAAGGAGAGGATGCAGAATATAGTGTTACAATTATAACAAGGGTGTAAAGAAAGATCAGCTTCATGTAAGGTAGATCCATTCAAAAATCTGTTGGCCCCAGAGAAGGACTGCTCTTGAATTGGTTGGGACGTGTTCTCAAACTTTTGTATCTCAAGATAAAGAGATAGGGTACGTACCTAGCAGGTGTGACACCATGATCAGGCAGGGGACAAGGCTAGTCTATTGCACTGGAGGTGTGCTGAAGCCTGCCATCGTGGTTGCCTAAGCTAGGGTAAAGGTTCAGGGTAGCCAATGAGGTTAAACCAAGGCTTTACTTGATGTAATTTTTCAAAGCCCATCTCGACCTTTGGCCAAGATGATGCATTAGATCAAACCTAGCAGGGGGTGCAATGCCTCACCCTGTCAGCTTGGATCTCATTTGATCTAGCACCACGATGGGATGTAATATTTCGTCTTGTCAGCTTAGATCTGGTTTGTCCCTCGTGTGGGGACCATGATTGGACATAATTTGAATTGGCTTTTTTGATTAGAATTAAAGTAGTAAAAGGTATCAAAATAAAAAATTCCAGCTAGTGTCTAACTAATGGTAAATGCCCTGCAAAAGCAAGATCTAAGGAGCTATAAACAGCCTTTTTAGTTTGTACACTGCAGTTTATTAGGTAAACACTTGGGGGCAGTAAACTCCTAATTCTGATCCACTACAAGTAATCACTTCCCAGATTGTCTCTGTCAGTCCGCTCTCCTGTCACTGATCTTCCAGCTCACCCATATTTCAGAGTAATTACTGCTGAGGTGTATTTTTCTAATGTACCTAACAATCCAAAGTCATCAGAAGATTCACTTTGCAGTTTTGTTCGCAATTCAGCTTTCTTGAGTTTAGAATTGTCATCCTTGTTCCCAATTCTTCCCCCACCCATCTCCTTCCCCACCCCCCCCCCCCCACCCCGAAGCCTCCTTGTATCTGTAATCTCCTTAAACCCCACCAATCCCATGAAATAATCTGCACTCCTCTAATTCTGGCCCCTCTGCATTCCCTGTTACAATTTCTCTATTAGTGATGACCATGCTTCCAGTTGCCCAGGCCCCAGGCTGAGGAATTCTGTTCTTACACCTCACTGCAATTTTACCTCACTTGCTTCCTTTAAAACACTTCTTAAAACCCAGCACTTTGACCAAGCTTTTGATGATCTGGCACGTGGCTTGGTGATGGTATTTTACAATGTTCCGTGGAGTGGCTTGGGACAGTATTAATACAAGTTATAAAGTACATAACTGTAACTTCTTGTTGTGGTGGTTCTGTGACCATGTTTGGTCCTTTTACTGTCTGCATGGCTGGGTTTGAGTCAATGGCTGCTTTAGATACCCAACTCTCCAGGGTAAGCCTCCACTGTGACTGAGAACAAATAAGCTTATCAATCAAAGCATTAGAGCCACATGATTCAAAGATTCAGGTGGTTGTGGATGGGTAGGGTTGGATATATTTGATATAAGAACATAAGAAATAGGAGCAGGAGTAGGCCATCTAGCCCTTCGAGCCTGCCCCGCCATTCAATAAGATCATGGCTGATCTGTCGTGGCTCAGTTCCACTTTCCCGCCCTCTCCCCATAACCCTTAATCCCCTCTCTTATCAAAAACCCATCAACCCGCGTCTTAAAAATATTTAGCAAGGCAGCCTCCACCACTTCAACGGGCAGAGAATTCCAGAGATTCACCACCCTTTGAGTGAAGAAGTTCCTCCTCAACTCCGTTCTAAACCGCCCCCCTTTTATCTTGAGGCTGTGCCCCCTAGTCCTACTGTCTTTTTTGAGCGGGAAGAGTCTCTCCACCTCTATCCTATCCATCCCATTCATCATCTTATACGTCTCAATGAGATCTCCCCTCATTCTAATGAGTACAAGTCCAGTTTATTCAGCCTCTCCTCATAGCTCAACCCCCTCAACTCCGGGATCAGCCTAATAAACCTCCTCTGCACTCCCTCCAAGGCCAAAATATCTTTGCGCAGGTGCGGCGCCCAAAACTGCACACAGTACTCCAGCTGCGGCCTCACCAATGTCCTATACAGCTGCAGCAAGACCTCCCTACTTTTATATTCAATCCCCTTCGCTATGAAGGCCAGCATCCCATTCGCCTTCCTGACTACCTGCTGCACCTGCAAGCTGGGTTTTTGCGACTCATGCACAAGGACCCCGAGGTCCCTCTGCACCGTCGCCTGCTGCAGTTTTTCGCCCCGTATATGAGCTTCAAGTATGAAGTGCATGGATAAAAGCTTAATTCAGACTGAGGAAAGAATACAGGGCAGAATCCCGTCACCTCATGTAGTACCCAACATTATAGATGGATTGGAAACCTGCCACTTATGTAGCCATGTAGCCATAACTCATTAACTCTTCACTTCAAATTATTCATTCTCTTAAATCTTCCTTAGGTTTGTGTCCAGGGTTAGAAAACAAGTGCATTCATCGTTGGACAATTTCTGCTATTGCATCAACACAAAAACAACATGCACATTACAGCCAAGACATTGCTGTGAATCTGTGACAGTTTCCATTTGAACAGTTCAAATATCATAGAACTGGTATCCAAAATTATCATCCAACAGTGACAAGGTGCAGGGCTAGTGTAGATTCCGCAGACATAGGGCCCAAGACTAGCAGCCAGGCAATGTACATCAATACACGCAGTAACTCTACCTAGTGTGAGGCTTCGTCAATACACGCAGTAACTGTACCCAGTATGCGGCTGCATCAATACACGCAGTAACTCTACCCAGTGTGAGGCTGTATCAATACATGTAGTAACTGTACCCAGTGTGAGTCTGTATCAATACATGCAGTAACTGTACCCAGTGTGAGGCTGCATCAATACACACAGTAACTGTACCCAGTGTGAGGCTGCATCAATACACACAGTAACTGTACCCAGTGTGAGGCTGCATCAATACACGCAGTAACTGTACCCAGTGTGAGGCTGCATCAATACACGCAGTAACTATACCCAGTGTGAGGCTGCATCAATACACGCAGTAACTATACCCAGTGTGAGGCTGCATCAATACATGTAGTAACTGTACCCAGTGTGAGGGTGTATCAATACACGCAGTAACTGTACACAGTGTGAGGGTGTATCAATACACGCATTAACTGTACCCAGTGTGAGGCTGCATCAATACATGTAGTAACTGTACCCAGTGTGAGGGTGTATCAATACACGCAGTAACTGTACCCAGTGTGAGGGTGTATCAATACACGCAGTAACTGTACCCAGTGTGAGGCTGTATCAATTCATGTAGTAACTGTACCCAGTGTGAGGGTGTATAAATACACGCAGTAACTGTACACAGTGTGAGGGTGTATCAATACACGCAGTAACTGTACCCAGTGTGAGGGTGTATCAATACACGCAGTAACTCTACACAGTGTGAGGGTGTATCAATACACGCAGTAACTGTACCCAGTGTGAGGCTGTATCAATACATGTAGTAACTGTACCCAGTATGAGTCTGTAAAAATACACGCAGTAACTGTACCTAGTGTGAGGCTGCATCAATACACACAGTAACTATACCCAGTTTGAGGCTGTATCAATACATGCAGTAACTGTACCCAGTGTGAGTCTGTATCAATACATGCAGTAACTGTACCCAGTGTGAGTCTGTATCAATACATGTAGTAACTGTACCCAGTGTGAGGGTGTATCAATACACACAGTAACTGTACCCAGTGTGAGGCTGCATCAATACACGCAGTCACTGTACCCAGTGTGAGGGTGTTTCAATACACGCAGTAACTGTACCCAGTGTGAGGCTGTATCAATACACGCAGTCACTGTACCCAGTGTGAGGGTGTTCCAATACACGCAGTAACTGTACCCAGTGTGAGTCTGTATCAATACATGCAGTAACTGTACCCAGTGTGAGTCTGTATCAATACATGTGGTAACTGTACTCAGTGTGAGGCTGCATCAATACACACAGTAACTGTACCCAGTGTGAGGCTGTATCAATACATGCAGTGACTGTACCCAGTGTGAGGCTGTATCAATACACGCAGTAACTGGACTCAGTGTGCGGCTGCATCAATACATGCAGTAACTGTACACAGTGTGAGACTGCATCAATACACGCAGTAACTGGACTCAGTGTGAGGCTGTATCAATACATGCAGTAACTGTACCCAGTGTGAGGCTGCATCAATACACACAGTAACTGTACCCAGAGTGAGGCTGCATCAATACACGCAGTAACTGTACCCAGTATGAGGGAGTATCAATACACATAGTAACTGTACCCTGTGTGAGGCTGCATCAATACATTTAGTAACTGTACCCACTGTGAGGCTGTATCAATACACGCAGTAAAGGTACCCAGTGTGAGGCTGCATCAATACAGTTAGTAATTGTACCCAGTGTGAGGCTGTATCAATACACACAGTAACTGTACCCAGTGTGAGGCTGCATCAATACATTTAGTAACTGTACCCAGTTTGAGGCTGCATCAATACACGCAGTATCTGTACCCAGTGTGAGGCTGTATCAATACACGCAGTAACTGTACCCAGTGTGAGGCTGTATCAATATACGCAGTAACTGTACCCAGTGTGAGTCTGTATCAACACACGCAGTAACTGTACCCAGTGTGAAGCTGCATCAATACACGCAGTAACTGTACCCAGTGTGAGGCTGCAGCAATACACGCAGTAACTGTACCCAGTGTGAGTCTGTATCAACACACGCAGTAACTGTACCCAGTGTGAGGCTGCATCAATACACACAGTAACTGTACCCAGTGTGAAGCTGCATCAATACACGCAGTAACTGTACCCAGTGTGAGTCTGTATCAATACACGCAGTAACTGTACCTAGTGTGAGGCTGCATCAATACATGCAGTAACTATACCTAGTGTGAGGGTGTATCAATACACGCAGTATCTGTACCCAGTGTGAGGCTGTATCAATACACGCAGTAACTGTACCCAGTGTGAGGCTGCATCAATACACACAGTAACTGTACCCAGTGTGAGGCTGCATCAATAAACGCAGTAACTGTACCCAGTGTGAGGGTGTATCAATACACGCAGTAACTGTACACAGTGTGAGGGTGTATCAATACACGCAGTAACTGTACCCAGTGTGAGGCTGCATCAATACATGTAGTAACTGTACCCAGTGTGAGGCTGCATCAATACACGCAGTAACTATACCCAGTGTGAGGCTGCATCAATACACGCAGTAACTGTACCCAGTGTGAGGCTGCATCAATACACACAGTAACTGTACCCAGTGTGAGGCTGCATCAATACACGCAGTAACTATACCCAGTGTGAGGCTGCATCAATACATGTAGTAACTGTACCCAGTGTGAGGGTGTATCAATACACGCAGTAACTGTACACAGTGTGAGGGTGTATCAATACACGCAGTAACTGTACCCAGTGTGAGGGTGTATCAATACACGCAGTAACTGTACCCAGTGTGAGGCTGTATCAATACATGTAGTAACTGTACCCAGTGTGAGGGTGTATCAATACACGCAGTAACTGTACACAGTGTGAGGGTGTATCAATACATGCAGTAACTGTACCCAGTGTGAGGGTGTATCAATACATGCAGTAACTGTACACAGTGTGAGGGTGTATCAATACACGCAGTAACTGTACCCAGTGTGAGGCTGTATTAATACATGTAGTAACTGTACCCAGTGTGAGGGTGTATCAATACGCGCAGTAACTGTACAGTGTGAGGGTGTATCAATACACGCAGTAACTGTACCCAGTGTGAGGCTGTATCAATACACGCAGCAACTGTACCCAGTGTGAGGCTGTATCAATACATGTAGTAACTGTACCCAGTGTGAGGGTGTATCAATACATGTAGTAACTGTCCCCAGCGTGAGGCTGCATCAATACATGTAGTAACTGTACCCAGTGTGAGGGTGTATCAATACATGTAGTAACTGTACCCAGTGTGAGGGTGCCTCAATACACGCAGTAACTGTACACTGTGTGAGGGTGTATCAATACACGCAGTAACTGTACCCAGTGTGAGGCTGTATCAATACATGTAGTAACTGTACCCAGTGTGAGGGTGTATCAATACATGTAGTAACTCTACCCAGTGTGAGGCTGTATCAATACATGTAGTAACTGTACCCAGTGTGAGGGTGTATCAATGCATGTAGTAACTGTACCCAGTGTGAGGCTTCATCAATACACGCAGTATCTGTACCCAGTGTGAGGCTGCATCAATACATGTAGTAACTGTACCCAGTGTGAGGGTGTATCAATACACGCAGTAACTGTACACAGTGTGAGGGTGTATCAATACACGCAGTAACTGTACCCAGTGTGAGGCTGTATCAATACATGTAGTAACTGTACCCAGTGTGAGGGTGTATCAATACATGTAGTAACTGTACCCAGTGTGAGGCTGCATCAATACATGTAGTAACTCTACCCAGTGTGAGGCTGTATCAATACATGTAGTAACTGTACCCAGTGTGAGGGTGCATCAATACACGCAGTAACTGTACACAGTGTGAGGGTGTATCAATACACGCAGTAACTGTACCCAGTGTGAGGCTGCATCAATACATGTAGTAACTGTCCCCAGCGTGAGGCTGCATCAATACATGTAGTAACTGTACCCAGTGTGAGGGTGTATCAATACATGTAGTAACTCTACCCAGTGTGAGGCTGTATCAATACATGTAGTAACTGTACCCAGTGTGAGGGTGCCTCAATACACGCAGTAACTGTACCCAGTGTGAGGCTGTATCAATACACGCAGTAACTGTACCCAGTGTGAGGCTGTATCAATACATGTAGTAACTGTACCCAGTGTGAGGGTGTATCAATACATGTAGTAACTCTACCCAGTGTGAGGCTGTATCAATACATGTAGTAACTGTACCCAGTGTGAGGGTGTATCAATACATGTAGTAACTGTACCCAGTGTGAGGCTTCATCAATACACGCAGTAACTATACCCAGTGTGCGGCTGCATCAATACACGCAGTAACTATACCCAGTGTGAGGCTGCATCAATACACGCAGTAACTGTACCCAGTGTGAGGCTGTATCAATACACACAGTAACTGTATCCAGTGTGAGGCTGCATCAATACATGCAGTAACTGTACCCAGTATGAGACTGCATCAATACACGCAGTAACTGTTCCCAGTGTGAGGCTGCATCAATACATGCAGTAACTGTACCCAGTGTGAGGCTGCATCAATACATGCAGTAACTGTACCTAGTGTGAGGCTTTATCAATACATGCAGTCACTGTACCCAGTGTGAGGCTGCATCAATACATGCAGTAACTGTACCCAGTGTGAGGCTGTATCAATACATGCAGTAACTGTACCCAGTATGAGGCTGTATCAATACATGCAGTAACTGTACCCAGTGTGAGGCTGCATCAATACATGCAGTAACTGTACCCAGTGTGAGGCTGTATCAATACATGCAGTAACTGTACCCAGTGTGAGACTGCATCAATACATGTAGTAACTGTACGCAGTGTGAGACTGCATCAATACATGTAGTAACTGTACGCAGTGTGAGGGTGTATCAATACACACAGTAACTGTACCCAGTGTGAGGCTGCATCAATATATGCAGCAACTGTACCCAGTGTGAGGCTGCATCAATACATGCAATAACTGTACCCAGTGGCTTTTCAATATTTACTTTATACCCAGCTAATCAAGTGCAGGCGCAACTCTGTGTGATCGAGTTGCAGAATCATTGGGTCTGGATTGACGCATGCAATAATTGTACTAATGTGTGTCTGCCTTGATATTTTCAATAGCTGCAAGCCTGGTTTTGATACGTTTCTACAAATCTAATATAACCATTTCTC
Organism: Prionace glauca; assembly: GCA_037974335.1. Lineage (NCBI taxonomy): Eukaryota > Metazoa > Chordata > Chondrichthyes > Carcharhiniformes > Carcharhinidae > Prionace > Prionace glauca. The sequence goes on along the minus strand of CM075742.1, from coordinate 37,450,053 downwards.
TTTTAAGTATCCTGAAATTGAATCTCTTTCTCTGATAGACATACTGTCAGTATACAAAGCATTGGTTATTATGTTTACTCCTCAGTCAATGAAGGTGATGAATGATTGACACAACAAGTCCAACATGAGAAGCTGTATATATGAGCTTCACACCTGTTGCAGTTCCCCAGCTCCCCTTATCAAACATGTAGAAACTGGGTTTGTTATTGTCTAAGTCCTTGAAACTGAACGCCAGTGGAAAGGTTCCTCACCCGTTGTCCAACACAGCTGCTGGCCTAGTTTTAGTTCCCTTAAAATGAATTGGCTTCAAAACAATTTTCTTACCTTTCTCTTCAACTTTTCCCCTCCTCTCCTAATGATGCATATTCCCACTGGGTGGAGAGCCCGCCGCTGTCTTATGTGTGAGCCAAGACATCACATGTCAAAACGATTTAATTGTTGAGGGCATTTCAGTCGAGCCTGATCCCACTCCCAGCCGATGTCAGAATACATGCAAATTCCAGAAGGAATCTATGGATAAGAATCAGGAGGAGGAACCCTGGCTGATTTCCCTCTCTCTAACACAGAAATGCGGAGGTCAGTAATAATCAGCCCAGTTGAGGTTAATTAACTCAACACAGACTGGGAATCAGGCTTGCCTCCGCGGTACTGCTCTTCCCTCAGAATTTAAACGCGTGTGTGCTGTACCCTCAAACCAGGGCCTGAGGACACAAATAAAGGATGACACTTCAGCATTGCATTGAATGATACTGTCTTTTGGGTGAGATGTTAAACTGTTTATCTCTCAAATAGACACAAAGGATGACCTAACAGTGTCAAAGAGGGGCAAGTAAGTGAGTCCTCTTGGTGTCCTGACCAATATTTAATCCTCAATCATCACTATCTAGTCACAACCCCTTTGCTATTTGGCATGTCTCTAACAAAAGTACTGCAATTTTTATAAATATTTCATTAGCTGTATAATACTTTTCTGTGTCTCGAGGCCATGAATGGCTCCTGACGTATCACAGAGCTATGGAAATTGGAGGACTTCTCTTTCTGGTCCATGTGCTTGGCACTGCAATATCCAATGATTTCCTAAATCTTTTGTCCCTCCTCATTCTGTGGATTTACTCTCTACCAATTTTCCCAAATCAATGCATCTTTGCTAGTGTTCAGCTTCAGAGGTGCAACTGTCGACTTCCCCACCACCTCGAGAGTGAGGAGGATTTACTTCTTGCCTTACTGAACATACTCAATCCCACATCCCTATAGAACTGTTTAACCCCAAGACCATCTTGATCTCTGTAGTGTCCCTATTCATTGTTTCAGCTCTTGCCTTAAATTAATCAGTCCGAGTACCTTCTATTCAGGGGCCTGCCTATATATCTGATAGTTAAATAGTGTAACCCACATTCTAGCAAGAGGAACTCTTTTTTCACTGGAAATAGTGCATTTCACACATGTCCGCCTGCACTTTACTGACTTTTAAAGTGAGGAATAGTATAGTCAGGTGAATCATGAGCTGATTAATTAACAAGTTGCCTGTGAACAAACTCACTTCCATTCATAACTTTCATTGGGGTAGCATCTTCAGATAAATGTTAACATCAAGCCACAGGAGCAGCTATTCAGAGAGAAGGCCACAAGCTCAGTCAAAGGGGTGGGTTTTAAGGAGTATGTTAAAGAGGAGGGCCAAAGAGGGTAAAGAAAACTGAAATTGTTGCGTCCAATTGCTGGGATGAAGGGAGAGGAGAATGTGTGTGAGGTCAGAGTTAGAGAAGCTCAGACTGGGGAAAGTTTGAAAGGGAGACAGAATTGAGATCATGGAGTGATTTAATCACAGGCTTCCAATTAACTTGCAGCTACCGTTTCCCACTTTACATTGCCTTAGATCATGGGTTTCAGAAATATGAAACTCTGGTGTAACCAATCTGAACATAATACTGTTAGTGGTGGTAATATCACTTCCTCTTTCCTATATAATCATAGAGTCATACAGTGCAGAAATGGCCCTTCGGCCCATCAAGTCTGCACTAACAGTAACTACCACTAAAGTCATGCTAATCCTGTTTTCCAGCACTTCTCCCATATCCTTGAATGTTATGACATAATGTCATGACAAAGCTATTGAAGGCATATTTCCAAGATTATTTGGTGTTTTGAAATTTTTACACTTGAAGCTGGGTAAAACCTCAAAGAATTTCTTGAGAATGTTGAGATTTTTATAAGTTTCTTTTGATTTCCTGGGGTTTCTTTTGTCTCACCTTTTTCACTCATTACTATACCAACAATGTGTGCACTGGCTCAGACACATTCATCAGATGGATGATGGCTGTGTTCTCAAAGACCTTCCATACAACGAACTGGGCACTGGGTCACCACCTCAGGCTACCCAAACTTTCATTGTAAAGAAACCTGCAAGCCAGACCTGAAGATGGTGGATATTCACACTGACAACTAGGAGACGGTTGCTGATGACTGTGACCTCTGGAGGCTGACTGTTTGGAAGAGCATTGGAAAAAGCATGCAGAAACTAACAGTTCAGCTAGCAGAGAAGAGGGCACGGAGAGAACAAAAGGCCAGGGCACCTCCCTGGCCTATTGACCCCCTGTCGAAAGCAGCGGAGCCAGTCATGCCAGAATGAGGCCCTGCCTTAACAAATGAAAGAATGCCACAGGCGACACCTGAATCCATGCCATCCATATGGTTCACACCTGGGTGACCAATGTCCTGAAGCATTTACTCTCGAAACAGCAGCAGACTCAGGCCCATGGTTGGGGGTGTAGCTGGACTGACTGAGAAATGGCCAGGACCAGAGCCAATGGGAGTGCAAAGCGAAATGCTTGCAGTGCCCATCCCCAGGAACTCAAATCAATTGTAGGATCAAGTATGAGATCAGGTGTGCTTGCTAAGCATGGGTCTGGCCACACTGTCATGAAACACTCCAAGTACTTGGACCGTGCTGTATTGCCAGTCTCTCATGGAAATGATGAACAGCACGGAGACACAGTGGTTAGCACAGCTGCCTCACAGCACCAGGGACTGGGGTTCAATTCCGGCCCCAGGTCACTGTCTGATGACTGTGACCTCTGGAGGCTGACTGTTTGGAAGAGCATTGGAAAAAGCATGCAGAAACTAACAGTTCAGCTAGCAGAGAAGAGGGCACGGAGAGAACAAAAGGCCAGGGCACCTCCCTGGCCCATTGACCCCCTGTTTGCACATTCTCCCCATGTCTGCGTAGGTTTCCTCCGGGTGCTTCAGTTTCCTCCCACTGTCCAAAGATGTGTGGGTTAGGTGGATTGGCCATGATAAATTACCCCTTAGTGTCAGGGGGATTAACAGGGGTAAATACATGGAGTTACAGGGATGGGCCTGGGTGGGATTGTTGTCAGTACAGGTTCAATGGGCTGAATGGCCTCCTTTGGCACTGTAGGAATTCAATGTTTCTATGAAACATTTATTCAGGAAATCTTATTGACCATAAGGCGATCATTAATGATCTGCACATAATGCCTCGAGGGAAAAGGAGATGGTGGGTCCTGTTGGGTGGTTCCCTGAGCAAACTGTCACAGTCATTTAGCAAAATGCCTCATCACTAGAACTTTCAAACAAGCACCTAGACCCAGCTTGGCTGGTGGTGAGAAGGGCACTTCCCGCCAGATCTTTCATGCAGGCCTGAAGTTTTTATACCACCGTACCCTCTCGACATGGCTGCAGGGGGTGGGGAGGGTGATGGGGGGAGGAGGAGGAGGTAGGGACAGTCACACATTCCTTGTGGAATGTGCCTTTGCAAAGACAGTCAGGAGAGAGACACAATGGTATTTGTCAAGGTTCATCCCAGGCAGCTCTGTGACACGGAACTCTGTGCTCTACCATTTGTTCCCAAGGACTCACACCCAGACAAACATCAACTGCTGCTGGAGGGTCATCAACTCAGTGAAAGAAGCTCTTTAGTCTTCCCAAAACTTGTTGAACTTCCAGTGTAAAGAATTGTCCTTGATCAACTTTTGCAGACTGGCATTCCAAGATCCAGGACTAAGTGCTGAGAGACGTATTCACGGTTGGGGCAACTGTCACCAAGGTGCAATGGGTAAAGGTCACTGTGTAAGGAGGCCTTTCAGCCAATGTAGATCAAGGGGCTAGGAACCGGGTGAAACACCCTTGGACTGCATGTTTAATTCTGACTGTGTGTAACAAAATTGAATCATCTCAGAATGCAGCATAACCCATGTATATAGCTTGTGAAAAATTTTATACTGTAATAAAAAGACTGAAATACACTTAATATTCTCATTAGTGAACTAAAGCACCTCAGAGTGAATCTTGATCTCTAGAGAAAATATGAATATCATCAAACAAAACTGGTAAGACAATTGAAAATGTTTTAATGTGTCTTTAGATTTTATATAACACATAGTGTTATATAACAGTGGATAGAGGCAGTGGATAGAGGAGAGCCGGTGGATGTGGTCTTTCTGGATTTTCAGAAGGTGTTTGACAAGGTACCTCACAAGATGTTATTGCAGAAGGTCAGAGGACATGGAGTTGGGGACAGGGTGTTAGCGTGGATAGAGGATTGATTGTCAAATAGGAGGCAGAGAGTGGGGGTCAATGGGTGCTATTCGGATTGGCGGTTGGTGACTAGTGGGGTGCCCCAGGGATCGGTGCTGGGGCCTCAGCTATTTACCATTTATATAGATGATCTGGAGGAGGGAACCGAGTGCAGGGTGTCAAAATTTGCTGATGACACCAAGATTGGGGGAAAGGCAAATTGTGAGGAGGGTGTGGAGAGTCTGCAGAAGGATCTAGATAGGCTGGGCGAATGGGCCAGGAAATGGCAAATGGAATTTAATGTTGGCAAGTGTGAGGTGGTCCACTTTGGTAGGAGGAATGGTAGGAAGGACTATTACTTACGTGGCGAAAAACTGCAGCAGGCGACCTCGGGGTCCTTGTGCATGAGTTGCAAAAACCCAGCTTGCAGGTGCAGCAGGTGGTCAGGAAGGCGAATGGGATGCTGGCCTTCATAGCGAGGGGGATTGAATATAAAAGTAGGGAGGTCTTCCTGCAGCTGTATAGGGCATTGGTGAGGCCGCAGCTGGAGTACTGTGTGCAGTTTTGGGCGCCGCACCTGCGCAAGGATATTTTGGCCCTGGAGGGAGTGCAGAGGAGGTTTACTAGGCTGATACCCGAGTTGAGGGGATTGAGCTATGAGGAGAGGCTGAATAAACTAGGCTTGTACTCGTTAGAGTTTAGAAGAATGAGGGGAGATCTCATTGAGACGTATAAGATGATGAATGGGATGGATAGGATAGAGGTGGAGAGACTCTTCCCGCTCAAAAAAGACAGTAGGACTAGGGGGCACAGCCTCAAGATAAAGGGGAGGCGGTTTAGAACAGAGTTGAGGAGGAACTTCTTCACTCAAAGGGTGGTGAATCTCTGGAATTCTCTGCCCGTTGAAGTGGTGGAGGCTGCCTCGCTAAATATTTTTAAGAAGCGGGTTGATGGGTTTTTGATAAGAGAAGGGATTAAGGGTTATGGGGAGAGGGCGGGAAGGTGGAACTGAGCCACGACAGATCAGCCATGATCTTATTGAATGGCGGGGCAGGCTTGAAGGGCTAGATGGCCTACTCCTGCTCCTATTTCTTATGTTCTTATGTTCTTATACTTTCGCAATAAGAATCCAACTGTAATCACTGATCTTCTGAACTTACATTTTCTGTGTCTCTTCTGTGGAGACCATGAACTGGATTCAATTTGAATTTGAATTCATTTTTGGAGCAAGTGTGGAGGTGGATTCATGGTTTCCACAAAAGGGACACACAAAATCTAAGTTCAGAAGATCAGTGATTACAGGTGGATTCATTTTGTGAAAGTATGTGTTCCATAAAATCTAAAGACACATTAAAAACATTTTCAATTGTCTTACCGGTTATGTATGATGGAATTCATATTTTCTCTAGACATCAAGATTCACTCTGCACATGGGTTTTGTAAGTCTGAGGAAGGAATAATTTTATTAAAAAAACATTTTGAATGGAGATGGCTTGTTCCATCCTCTCAGTCTGCCCAGGAGGAACTGTAGGTAGAATGGTTAGCACTGCTGCCTCTCAGTGCCAGGTTCAATTCCACTCTTAGACCACTGCCTGTGTGGGGTTTGCATGTTCTCTCCATGTCTATGTGGGTTTCTTCTGGGTGTTCTAGTTTCCTCCCACAGTCTAAAGATGTGCAAATTTGTTGGATTGGCCATGCTAAATGCATGGAGTTACGAGGGTAAGGGGAAGGCCTGGGTGGGATGCTGTTTTGTAGAGTCGTAGAGATTTACAGCATGGAAACAGACCCTTCAGCCAACTTGTCCATGCCTCCCTTTTTTAACACTAAGCTAGTCCCAATTGCCTGCGTTTGGCCCATATCCCTCTACCCATCCTATCCATGTAATTGTCTAATGGCTTTTTAGAAGACAAAATTGTACCTGCCTCTACTACCTCTGACAGCTGGTTCCAGACACAGGGTGCAGACTCGATGGGCTGAATGATCTCTGTAGAGATCCTATGGTTCCCAAAGGCAGCAATCACTTCCACTAGCTCCCAGCTTTTGAACATCAATGTCTAAATTCTCAACTGATATGCTTTCTGTGTCAGTAGCTGCACTAGTCTGAACACAAAACGCTACTGACTCTACACTGATTCACTGAACCCAATGTTTGGCTGGGTTCAGCTCTGTACGGGCCTGCTGTTCCCACTCAGCCACACAAAGAGATGGACAATTAGTGTGAGGACTAATAATCCACTACACCATGCCTCACCACCGGGAGCAGCGGTTCAATGACTTTACTCTCATCTCTGCAAGCCAAGGAACCATTGAACCAAATGGACTGAAATCATGGACTAGCAGTCTGCAAATTCCCGAGATATATTCTCGACATGCGGAAACGGAAAATCTCCCTTTCTGTTATTCAATTCAGCACGTTACTGGACCCATCATAAACAACATACAAAAGCTCACATTCATGTTTGTGTGTGTGTGTGTATATTACACATTTATATCTGTATAAACACAGGTATGTACAAATGTATTAGATTTCACTTTTACTTGTTATTTACCTTTAATGTGCCCACTCTCCTCAACATAAAAATTCGGTGTAATCCTCAGGAACAGGGAGTACAGCTGGAATAATCCTCAGAGAGAGAAACACAGAACAGGTAAAATTGGCAACGTCGAAGAACAGAGAGAGAGGGGGAGGACAAATAAGAGTGAAAGAAAGATATAGTTAAAGGCTGAACAAAAGAGAACAGAGATAAAAGAGCACGGTACAGATAAACCAGCATAAAAAGAGACTAAGCTAGAGCCATAGAAGAATCACAGTTGCAGAGATAGCCTGCTGAACAGTTATAGCATGTAAAAAAATAGACAAACCGACACAGATAGATAGATAGAGATAGACAGACAGGTCAATAATGGAAAGACTGGGAGAATACGGCTGATAGACTGAGAATTCCTTTTATTCCTAATATTCCTACTTTCAGCTCAAAAAGGGCAGGGCATTGTTTGAATGAAAGGCGGCAGTGAGGCTGAGAATAGAAGCACTTTGAAAGAGAGAGAGAGAGAGACAAATGCAGCGGCGCAAAGATCTGCCCCAAATCCGCAGCTCCTTCCCCTCACTCTCTCGCCGGGGTTCCATCCTTTTTTGTCATTGTGTCCAATCGCCTCTTGTTGTACCCTTTGCAGAGGTGAAAAGACTTTTTGGAAAGCGAGCTAATGGCATTCACAGCTCCTTTTTAATTCTTCGGCTCTTCTTTAAGGACGGCCTCCTTAGTGACAGAGATTGAAAGGAGAATGAAAGGAGACTGGCCCATTCTGACAGAATTGACATCTTTGAAAAAAAAACAGCAGCCCCGGAGGTCACAGCAACAGCAGCACAAACAACAGTCTGTTTCCAAATAAAGTTTAAAGTGAGACTGGAATTTAAAAATAACACCAGATTGTGGGGAAATGTTAAATAATTACACAACTGCGTGGAAACAGGAAAACAGCAAGTGGTGGAAATCTAAAATAAAAACAGAAAGTGCTAGAAATAGCGTCTCTGTTAATATCTGCAGTGGGGAAGTTGGCAGTTTATTATCTGTGTTGGCAACATTTTAAACGAGAGGGGCAGGTTTGATCAGTAAAGACCACAGTAAAGAATAGATTTGGGAAGAGTACTGTAGAGGGCGCATCTTGGTAAGGTTTCTAACTAATCATCCAGATCCTGAACTCCTATCCAAGGGGCAACTTCGACTGCACAAAGATCCAACCTTCTTCGAGTTTTTTTTAAAAAAAACCTTTAAATTATTTCTTAAAGCAGCTATATTTTACAGTGTTAAAAAAGGTCAATCCTTCATCTCCGGCACATGGTCAAAGATTCGGGTGAAATGATTTGTGAAAAAATTACATTCGAGTCAATTCGTGGCTATTTGATTTTTTTTTTGTGTTGTGTGTATTTACTTTGACTGAAAGCAAAACCTGTACGAGTTCCCACTACCCCACAGCTCCGTGTGTCTAACTTGCCGGAGATTTATCTTCACAGGGGAGGGGGTAGATGGCTGATTAGAACTTTTCTGCATCTAACCTCTGTACCTAGACTTTGTCGCTGGGGAGGGCAGAATGATCTTTTATCCTGCCGAATTAGAATAGGAACTGAATAAGGAGGGTGTGTGCATGCTGCCCTGCAGGTAAGAACTTGTAAAGCAAAGTGTAAACGGTGGGGTATTTCACAGGGTAAATTTCAAGCTGTGAATTTCATGATGTACATTGCCAACATTTTGGGTGAATTATGGGCTGTGTAGAATACATCCTCCACCTCCGCTCCCCCCCCTTGCTGGTTTGAAGCTTGCACCGACAATAGGGGGTGACACTAAGTGGGAGAGAGAGTCTGCAGCTCAGTCTGTGACTATCTGCTCAACATATAGCTGACAGCCCCGCCCTTCCTGCCTGAGTGGCAGAGGGGCTGGCCAATGATATCCGGGGTGTGGGGGGGGAGGTGAGAGTGGGAGCCAATGGGGGATAGTGAGGGGTGGGGCACTGGGGTGGCAGCTCCCTCCCCCCTCTACCCACCTCCCCCCATGGTGCAGTAGGCAGGATGGGTTTGTGCTGAGTGCCTGCAGTCAGGAGGGGAGTGAGCATCCAGTGTTAAAGCCTCCCCTGTGTGTGTGAGTGCTGATCAGACTCCCTGGGACTGCCGAGAGACAGCTACTGTCCAACAAAGAGCCAGAGTGGGGACAGTCTCCCTGTGAGAGAGTCAGAAACAACAGCAGGGGAAACTGCAGAGCCATTGCGGAGCCGGAGCAGCGCCCTGGAGCTTCCAAACCAGCATTGCGGAATCTGCTCTGGAAACTTTGACAAACTCTGCTGGGACTGGGATTGCTGAAGTTGCCCGCTAGCTGCTGCTGCCCAGGGGGAGATGTCAGGGTGAGACTCTCTACCCCGCTGCAAGAATGGGGCGCTTCCTTCGCCGGATCTCCCTGGTCCTCCTCTGCCAATCCATGGTGCTGGGGATCTGCCGAGGGATCGGCTCGATCGACCACGAGAGGGGCAGAGAGGCCAAGTGCGAACCGATCGAGATCCCCATGTGCCTGGGGATCGGCTACAACATGACCCGAATGCCCAACTACATGGGGCACCAGAACCAACGGGAGGCTGCCATCAAACTGCATGAGTTTGCCCCGCTGGTGGAATACGGCTGTCACATCCACCTCCGCCTCTTCCTCTGCTCCCTCTATGCCCCCATGTGCACTGACCAAGTGTCCACCTCCATCCCAGCCTGCAGACCCATGTGTGAACAAGCCCGCCAGCGCTGTGCCCCCATCATGGCACAGTTCAACTTCGGCTGGCCTGAGTCTCTGGACTGCAGCAAACTGCCCACCAGGAATGACCCCAACGCCCTGTGCATGGAAGCCCCTGAGAATGCAACTGGCGAGCCGCAGAGAGGACAGGGCATGCTGCCCGTAGCACCCAGAGCCAGGCTGCCCGGGGCAGCTGATGGCAGGAACCCAGGGCCGCTTGGCTCCTGTGCCAACCCTGACAAGTTCCAGTATGTGGAGAAGAGCCTGAGCTGTGCCCCCAAGTGCTCCCCAGGGGTGGATGTCTACTGGTCCAAGGGGGACAAAGACTTTGCCTTCATCTGGATGGCCGTGTGGTCCACGCTCTGCTTTGTCTCCACTGCCTTCACTGTGCTAACCTTCCTGCTGGATCCTCACCGTTTCCAGTACCCAGAGAGACCCATCATCTTCCTGTCCATGTGTTACAATGTCTACTCGGTGGCCTTCATCATTCGCTCAGTAGCTGGGGCTGAAAACATTGCCTGTGACCGGGAAAATGGAGAGTTATATGTCATCCAGGAAGGCTTGGAGAGTACGGGCTGCACCATCGTCTTCCTCATCCTCTACTATTTTGGCATGGCCAGCTCCCTGTGGTGGGTCATCCTGACCTTAACCTGGTTCTTGGCCGCAGGCAAGAAGTGGGGCCACGAGGCCATTGAAGCCCACAGCAGCTATTTCCACATGGCTGCCTGGGGGGTTCCAGCCATGAAGACCATCATCATCCTGACTATGAGGAAGGTAGCAGGTGATGAGTTGACCGGGCTATGTTATGTGGGCAGCATGGACGTGAATGCTCTGACTGGCTTTGTGCTTATTCCTCTGTCCTGTTATTTGGTGATAGGGACCTCCTTCATCCTGACCGGCTTTGTGGCTCTGTTTCACATCCGCAGGATCATGAAGACTGGGGGCACCAACACGGAGAAGTTGGAGAAGCTGATGGTGAAGATCGGGGTCTTCTCCATCCTTTACACCGTCCCGGCCACTTGTGTCATTGTCTGCTATTTCTACGAAAGGTTGAACATGGATTATTGGAAAGTGCTGGCCTCTGAGCTGCCTTGCCTTGCCTATCCAGGGAGAAGGATTCTGGACTGCACTTTGGACACCTCAGTGCCAACTGTGGCTGTCTTCATGCTAAAGATCTTCATGTCCTTGGTGGTGGGGATCACCAGTGGGATATGGGTCTGGAGCTCCAAGACCCTTCAGACGTGGCAGAGTTTGTGCAGCAGAAAGCTATCGGTGAGGACTCGAGGGAAACCATGCACTGGGGTCAATTGCTCTGCCAGCCACTGCCACTACAAGGCACCTTCTGTTATGGTCCACATGAACAAAACAGACCCTTACCTGGACAATCCGACCCATGTGTAACTAAGACCAGGTAAAACAAAGGGGCAGCAGAACAGTCAAGCCAGTGTGTGCTCAGAACCCAGTACAAGGCTCAGGGACCAGCCCTTTGGCCACAAGATTTACTAGTTCAGATAGTCACATTACTGAAGTCTCTTAACCTATAGGATTGATTAGGAATTCCTGTAAAATCCACGTAAAGGTTTAAGATAATGCCCATCCTAAGACCTATTGTCATGTAGGTTACTGGGGGAGAGCAATCTTCCAGAGTGTGGATGATCTCTTTCTAACATCACTAAGACTGAGCCATACACCACTTAGATCAGAACGGCTGGAAGAGTTTTCATTCATTTTGAGCTGAAACTGGATTTTTTCCTCCCTCCCCCCCAAACGCCGAGTGCTTCTGAATGTCATCGTGCCAAGCCTGTAGAAGGGAAAATGTCATCAATCCCTCTTTGCAATCATGCAGCTTGGGACCGTCTCATTTTCAAAGCTTTATTGTCAAATTGCGGGGTGTACAGTATCAAAGCGTGTAATGAAAAATACTAAATATTGATAATGTTTTTAAAAGTTACTTTTTAATCTTAAATACATTTTTACAATAATTTCTCAGTCATTCCCAAAGATACTTTTTTTTTAAAAAATCCCTGGTGTTTTGCCACAAGAGTTTCTTTGATCAAACTGAAAGGTCCATACCGGGCAATTTAAGGCAACGAGGAGCAGCAGGTCCTGGGGTTAATTCTGTGCTGTCAGGCAATTGGGCAAGGGCACACAGTTGGCCTCAGCACCCCTGTAAGTGTGGACACAAGCCCTCGGTATTTTTCACTGCTATTCAGTTACTCTGGTAGAAGTGCAGCAGTTGTATAAGAGCAGATGTTGATGCCTCTCTTTTACTGTCAGCGGTGGGGAGAGGCGGGTGGATGAGGGTGAGTCGATCCTAAGGAACGGCCATTTGTCCAGTGGACTGGTAGGGGGCTCACTCAAGGCAGCAGTACCTGTGGAAACAGGCACCACGGGGTCAATTGGTTCCCTCTGGGGAGGAGGACAGTAAGTTAGCAAAACAAAATCCTCAACTCATTCGAGAACCGTATGATCTTTTTACTGAGGCTTATTTGGTTCTGCAGGCTACACTCACACCAATTTCAAATGTTTCTTTCCCTTACATTTAATACTTTCCATATAAACACTTCATTCTTCCAACAAAAACATTTCTAACTTGTAATTCGCATTTCAGCACAAAGGACTTTTTATTTCTCAGTTTCTGTCCCAGAATATTTCTTTTAGAAAAATATTTAACCCTATCAGGTGAAGAAAGTAAAACTAGTCTTAAAGTGTAGGGAAACAATACTGACACTAAGTATCCCATGAATAATCTTGGTCAATTAGTGATCTGTTAAAATGTCTCTGCTGAGTACAGATAATGCAGATTCTGGATTAGCACACAGTCCTGTAACTACTGAAGGTCCCTTATCTACTGATTCTTTTATTGAAGTCTTCTTATGTTTCTTTCCCAATAGCAATGTGGAAAAGTAAAATTGTACAATAGGTCACGGGGCAGGGATGTTTAGGCGGTGAGTAATAAAGGAAGATTTTTCTGTATTGTGTTATGCCTCGCACTGCCTTCACCAATTACCTCCACCTTTTGCCCTGATGTTCCCTCATTACAATTCATTGTCTCTGTTCTGAGCCACCCAGAATTGGGCATTGGGAGAGGTGAGAAGCTGCCCCAAGTTTGATTCCTTATCTAAATTCACTTAGCTGATCAAAAGGAAGAGTTATGAATTAGAGTCACTACAGCACACAATGCAGTCATTTGGCCCATCAGTTGCATACTGGCTCGCTATGAAGCAGCCCAGTCAGTCCCATTCCCCTTGACGTGTCCCCTCATTCCTGCACAATATATTTCCTTCATGTTCTCATCCATTTTCCTCTTGAAATCATGGATCATTTCTGCTTCCGCTTCCTCTTCAGCAGCGAGTTTCAGGTCACTGCCACTTGCTGTGTAAAATAGTCCTTCCTCACATTCCCCTCCACCAAACCCAAAATCTGTGTCCCCCTGGTCCTTATATCGTCAGTTCATGGGAACAGCATTTCTCAGTTGGTTTGAGGTTAGACAGGGTGAACCTCGCCAGCAACCAGCTTGGTATTCAGCCAGCCACACTGGAAAATATGGGTGAAGATGCCAACGGTTTCAGTGTCAGTGCCCTTCAGAGTCAAGTATCTTGCCATTCCTTGGAAAAGGATGACCAACCACCATGAGATCATACTTTAGCAGCATCAGGGAGATGGAGTGAAGAATCACAGAGAATTCACTCTAAAATCACAGATCCCAAAAATAATCAGAAACTCTCTTTATATGCTGCATTTCACCCTAAGTTCCAGTTTCGTCACATTTATCATTTTTCAAAAAGCATTCCCAGCCACTTCTGCCACCAAATCAACAGGTGTAGTTTCAGTTCCTGAGCATATTTGTCAGTTAAATTCTTGTCAGTAAAGGGTTATCATGAGGAGCCTCCTTTATGTTAGTGAGGGATGAATCATTGAGATGTTGTAACAGTTCATCTAAGTTACTGGACAACCATTTTTCAGCAGGATAATCATCAGGTACTGATGCCAGGAGAGCTTGTCACAGAGTGGATAAAACACTTCCCACACTAACCTGGGGGGGAGGGGGGAGAGTGGCCCCTCAGAACGGACAATGCCCTCTCCACAGTGGGGGTCATTACTTGGGAAATGGAGTGGTGGAATTATCAGCCTTAAATTATACCCCAACCCACCACAACCGCGCCCCCTCCCCCAAACTTTCCTATTGTGCAATATAATTCCTTTTGAAGGAAATGGGAGAGTGAGAGCTCCCATCCCTTTCTGCTATTCTATGTGTTGATGTCTCATTGCAACTTGTGATTTCTTTTACAGTTGTTAATCTGCATTGTATGCTACTTGTCAATTTTTCTGGTGGTGATTTTGAATTGACTGACCAGCTCTCCCTCCTGTCCCTGTGCTGAAGGGCAGCAAGGTGCACAGGCAAGCTGGAGGAGTGGGTGGGGGAGGGGGTTGTTGTCAGATTGTTTGACAGTGTCAATGCATCTTATCTTGGAGATCACACTGAGCCTCAGAGTGCTCTGCCGGTTCAAAACTTTCCCCGGTAAAGCTCCTTACAAGAGATTCAGAGGGTTGAGTATGGGACTCAGAGGGGAGGTTGACATCACTGATAGCTTCCACCATTGTTGATATTTTTCCTTGAATATCTAACTCCAAAAGCCACATGATGCAAGTCCCCATAGCACCAGATATGGTATCAAGTATAGCCCAAACCTATCCTTAGCATCAACGCACACCGAAGGTCTGAGGGTTTTCATTTCTGCCCCAGCCTGTTTGAAATCCCCCCATTCCCAATCTTTGATGGTGATGACCCTTTAATAACCCAATATGTCAACACTGCCCTTTGAAATAACCCATACTTTGTCACTGCTCACTTTAATTACCAAAATCAGCAGTTAAACTTTTCCCAAATCCTGTTGAGGGCCCTTCTCCTGTTTTGAAGAAATGACAAGTTTGATATCTGCACCAGAAATGATGGTGAATATATCAGATTACCAATTTACTGGGAAGTCTAGTCAGCACAGCAGATGCACCAACGCAGTGAAAGTTATAAAGAATAAGGGAACTAAAAGAGATTGGGAATCTGCGCTCTGGCTTTGGGAGTAAAATTTCATTATTGGTCATGTATTTACCAGCAATCTCTCTGTAGTGTGCGTGCATTGTACTTAACTCCTGTAACACTTTCCCAGTCACATCTTCCTCATCATACTTTGGTGATAGGATCCCAATTACAAAGCTGGAAATTCACTTGTATATGAAAGCTGGGGAAATGTTATACTGCTACACTATATTACAAAATGCAGTCATTTGCAATGTGCAGAGGGAGTTGTCCAGTAAAAGAAAACACCCTTCAATTAATAAAAAGCCTCAGGTTGTCCTAAAACATGTACAACCTATAATTGACCAGATAATAATGGAACGATTAGACCACTGCTTTAACAGGATGAGCTAGATTGCATCCAGTCCACCCTTGGCAGCAACAGAATCATGCCTTGTGCATTAACCAGTGTGAAATCCTGATGTGCCATGAGCAATGCCACAGGGGATTTGCTGTTCTTTTTGGAATGATCTTCCAAAGTGGTATTCCCAAATAAAGCACCCAGAGCTCAGAACATACAGGGCTATAATTAGCAATAGATTTATGCTTCTTCACATTTTCTCACTGAATATTGAATGAATTAATGAGTAGATCAGTATGTGCTGGGGCTATGGGGGGATTAGAACACTAAATTGCCCTCAGCACCCCATGGCTCAGGGGCAATAAATCAAACAGCATTTCCACTCCTGCTTGCTGACTGGAACTGGAAAGTGTGTGCATGCCTACATCTGGGAGAATAAATTGGGGCTCTGGGGTGATGCTCCCTTGGTTGAATAACCTCATGGCCCTTCATTGTTTAGACTCACACGTGAAGAGCAGTAATTTGAACAATGTACCAGAAAGGCAGCCAGTACCAGTGAGTCTGAACCCAAGGAGGACAGCACCTTCAGGAGAAAATGTCTTAAGAACATTGAATTCCACATTCTTTTAATATTCCTCTGCCAGATTGAAATCCTGGTGGAATTTTGTCAGTGACTGCCTCTCCCGGGTGAGGCTGGAGTGCGAGTTATGAGAAAGTCATGACAGTAGGTTGAGAATGAAGTTTACCGGCAACATTTAATTTTTAACATTGATTTGAGAGGTTGCCACTAACGTTCTCCCTCCATTCCAAAGTAGAGTGTTTATTATTCATTTTCAGCTGCTCAATCGCGAAAGGAAAGTTCTACACCAAGTACAATATTTTCACAGGGATTCTACCTTGAAGATGTTGCGTATAGCCAGACTCCATGTTAAGCTGATAATCTGGATACCTTAGGGAAACACATGACACTTTCAAACATTGAGTAGGAGGACGATTGTCTGAACGGTTTGTGTGTGTGGGATGTCTCAGTGTACTGCTTTGCGGGGCAGGTAATTGGAACCATATGATCCATGCTTTGCCAGGTGCCAAGTTTTAGACTGGCTGTCTTGGTATCATGCTTGTTTGTGGCGTCAGATCCCACTCCAGGACCTTAACACAATGCAGGCTAACACTGCAGTGCAGTATGTCGTTGGGGAGTGTTAAACCAACATATTGGGGTACAATGCTTGGAAAAATTGGCTCTCAGCTTGTTTCTTTTAAATAGCCATTTGTTGATCTCCACTTTTTAAACGACAAGAGTTATTAAACTGAATTCATGACCTTAGTCAACAGTGGGTCAAATATTGGAACTCAAACAATGTTCCTACCTCATTTTCTTGGATTTGTTCCTAACGAGCACTTCAGTCAAAACTTGATTAGGGAATTTGAGGTTATCTTAAAAAATGCCTAGTCGCCCCCTGCCACTGTCCGCTCCTTGTGTCCTGTTGCACTGCAATTGGGATCTTATCTAGTGTTCATCAGTACCCCCCAGCCCCACCTCCCCCTCAGAATCCACCCAGCCACCACCCCCGGCACTTAAGCAGCTTGAGTCTGATCATTCAGTGAAGACAAAGGGAAATTGGAAAGAAGTTGAAGTGATGGATGAGGGTGGATGTGGTTTGATGACAGTAGCTTTTGGGACAAGTGTGTCTTTTATTTCCATTTCCAGGATCTTTGTGTGTCTTAGCTGAACCCTGTGCAAAAGGCTGTACAATTAGTTTGTACAGTCTGTAGTTCACATTGTCTCCTCGATGATTGTAGATGTATTAATTTATGGTAAGACAAACAATAGAATATCGTTTTTGTATATGTTCATGATAGTTTAAATGCAAATATATATTTTTGGGTTTCTTTTTTATAAACTGTGTCCACTTTTATTTCTGCACCACACTTCCTGAGTGGCAGCTCTCAAACCAAATGGATTCACTTCAGCCCAGAGAAGATGCAAAAAAGGTGACACTGTGAATAAATATGTAGACAGGAAAATCCTGTCAGGATTTCAGGATCTGAAGATGTTCAGATCCTACTTAAAGAGCTTTCCCATTTTCACACTGAGAGATTTTTCTCTATATTAAAAACTAAAGATTGTTTAGCGAAATCCCCATTCACTGCAGCGGAAACAGAGAATCCTGGTCACGGGCAGGGTGGGAGAATCCTGGTCCCGGGCAGGGTGGGAGAATCCTGGCCGTGGGCAGGGTGGGAGAATCCTGGTCACGGGCAGGGTGGGAGAATCCTGGTCACGGGCAGGGTGGGAGAATCCTGGTCACGGGCAGGGTGGGAGAATCCTGGCTGTGAGCAGGGTGGGAGAATCCTGGTCACGGGCAGGGTGGGAGAATCCTGGTCACGGGCAGGGTGGGAGAATCCTGGTCGTGGGCAGGATGGGAGAATCCTGGTCGTGGGCAGGGTGGGAGAATCCTGGTCGCGGGCAGGGTGGGAGAATCCTGGCCGTGGGCAGGGTGGGAGAATCCTGGTCGCGGGCAGGGTGGGAGAATCCTGGTCGTGGGCAGGGTGGGAGAATCCTGGTCGTGGGCAGGGTGGGAGAATCCTGGTCACGGGCAGGGTGGGAGAATCCTGGTCGCGGGCAGGGTGGGAGAATCCTGGCCACGGGCAGGGTGGGAGAATCCTGGTCACGGGCAGGGTGGGAGAATCCTGGTCGTGGGCAGGATGGGTGAATCCTGGCCATGGGCAGGGTGGGAGAATCCTGGTCACGGGCAGGGTGGGAGAATCCTGGCCACAGGCAGGGAGGGAGAATCCTGGTCGCGGGCAGGATGGGTGAAACCTGGTCGCGGGCAGGGTGGGAGAATCCTGGTCGTGGGCAGGGTGGGAGAATCCTGGTCGTGGGCAGGGTGGGAGAATCCTGGTCACGGGCAGGGTGGGAGAATCCTGGTCGCGGGCAGGGTGGGAGAATCCTGGTCGTGGGCAGGGTGGGAGAATCCTGGTCGCGGGCAGGGTGGGAGAATCCTGGTCGTGGGCAGGGTGGGAGAATCCTGGTCACGGGCAGGGTGGGAGAATCCTGGTCGTGGGCAGGGTGGGAGAATCCTGGTCACGGGCAGGGTGGGAGAATCCTGGTCGCGGGCAGGGTGGGAGAATCCTGGTCGTGGGCAGGGTGGGAGAATCCTGGTCGTGAGCAGGGTGGGAGAATCCTGGTCGCGGGCAGGGTGGGAGAATCCTGGTCGCGGGCAGGGTGGGAGAATCCTGGTCGCGGGCAGGGTGGGAGAATCCTGGCCGGAGGCAGGGTGGGAGAATCCTGGCTGTGGACAGGGTGGGAGAATCCTGGTCGTGGGCGGGGTGGGAGAATCCTGGCTGTAGGCAGGGTGGGAGAATCCTGGTCGTGGGCAGGGGGGGAGAATCCTGACCATGGGCAGGGTGGGAGAATCCTGGTCGCGGGCAGGGTGGGTGAATCCTGGTCACGGGCAGGGTGGGAGAATCCTGGCCGTGGGCAGGGTGGGAGAATCCTGGTCGTGGGCAGGGTGGGAGAATCCTGGTCGTGGGCAGGGTGGGAGAATCCTGGTCGTGGGCAGGGTGGGAGAATCCTGGTCACGGGCAGGGTGGGAGAATCCTGGCCGTGGGCAGGGTGGGAGAATCCTGGCCGTGGGCAGGGTGGGAGAATCCTGGTCACGGGCAGGGTGGGAGAATCCTGGTCGTGGGCAGGGTGGGAGAATCCTGGTCACGGGCAGGGTGGGAGAATCCTGGCCGTGGGCAGGGTGGGAGAATCCTGGCCGCGGGCAGGGTGGGAGAATCCTGGTCGCGGGCAGGGTGGGAGAATCCTGGTCACGGGCAGGGTGGGAGAATCCTGGCCACGGGCAGGGTGGGAGAATCCTGTTCGCGGGCAGGGTGGGAGAATCCTGGTCACGGGCAGGGTGGGAGAATCCTGGTCGCGGGCAGGGTGGGAGAATCCTGGGCACGGGCGAGGTGGGAGAATCCTGACCATGGATGGGGTGGGAGAATCCAGACCATGGATGGGGTGGGAGAATCCTGGTCGCGTGCGAGGTGGAGGCTCCCAGCCTGTGTATGAATTTGGTGCTCATTCTGACAAAAGGGTTCGAGAATAAAGTATTTCACACTTTGGTAATCAAGCAGTGTCCAGATGAGGTCCAGCACAGAATTAGATCCAGAGTGAAGCTCCTTGTACCTCAGCTTCAATATCCAATGCCAATCTGACATCCCTGTACCAGCCTCCCAGTGCCCTTGCTTGGGAAATTGCTGTTTTAGTGCAATTAGTTCAAACTAGGGGCAGTTTTGTGTTGGGTCACAAGGCCAATGGGCTGTTGGGTGGGAGTGAGGTATTGATTGGTGGCCTACGGTGTTCCTCCAGAATATGGTGGTTTCAGAAGAAGTATTTCTCCCATTTCCACATCAAACTTTCAAATAAAGCCACCTTCTCAGCCACATCCACCCGATTATAACCTGATTTCTGTGACAATCATGCCTTGTCCTCCTGAGTGAGGGAAACCAAAATAGTGCAAGGACCTTTATTAGCAAAGGGATCATCGTTTGTTTAAGGCAACCGCCCTGGATGCCTGAACGATGACCAAGCTGCTGATGGGTCAGAAATCCTTCAGGCATTCTGGTGGGGCAGGACACTGATCCTGAAAATTGACTCCTGTTGTGTCTGTTTCCTGCCCAATCGGATCAGAAGGATGATCGGGCACTATGGAAAAGTTGTCAGAAACATGAGGGTGGTAATTTAGCGTACCAGCAAAGTGAAAGCAGGGTGGGAGCTTTGGAAGAGGAGGGCACAGCTACTAGATTCCAGAATTTCAGAAGGTGGGTTCAGAATGCAGGAACAGGAGACGATGAGAGAAGTTTCTATCACTCAGCAAGTTGAGGCTGGATAGAGCAGAGGGAGAAGGTCAGGACTTGAGGCTGGAATATATCTCTGGAAAAGATTAGCCAAAGTAGGATTGGACAAGTATGGGCTGAACAAATACTGAAGTTCATTTGGAAAACCAAGCACCAGTCATTTTCAAAATGTCACAGCCTTACTAGTTAGAAGAGGATTGCAGTCCATGGCATTCCAGTCTTGTACTTCCAGGAGGCCAGTCACACTCACAGGGAATATTAATCAGAGAAAAGGTTACCTCCGATTTTGTGCTGGGGTATACTCAATTAATACCAACTACAATGTCTGCCGAGACAGTAAATAACACCATTTAACTGTGAGCAGTATCATACTGATCACCTCTAACCTGACATCCACATGCACACTTTCAGATCATCAGACATCCATCTAAATGGATTCAGCATCAATGTGCAAGTACAACCATCCAACCACAATGGGTGCTTCCCCACCCATGTAACCGCCCCCTCCCCCCATCCACTGACCAGCGCTCCTCTAACCTACCTCTCCAAAGTCACTTCACACCATCTGCCTCCCCCCCACCAAGGTTGCTTCCCTACCCACCCCAACCCCAGTGCATCCCCTCCCTCCCCGCCCCACGTGAGGGCATTTGCCCTCCCACCTGCATGCCCATCCCTCCCCAGGTCGCTTCCCCTTCTTCCCACCCTACAAAGGCCGCTCCTCCTCCTGCCCTGTGACTATAGTCTATCTCATTCTGCCACCTTCACCCTTGCCTATGACTTTCAATACTGACTCATCGCCTGCCTCGGACTCAGCATGGTCCTGATCTCCAGCAGCCCCCCCAGACTGCCAACTCCCTGGGTACTTACAGCCTCTGCCAGCTTCTTGGGTGCCTTGCCCTTCCTAATGTGTACTACCATCTGAGAACCGACAAACTAATGTCCACCAGCTTGCTCAGATCTGCATTGATACCTGTTAGCGGGACAGGGTTCTGTGTAGATGGCTCTGTCTGTGTCTCTTCCTCAGGTGTGAAGGGAGGGTCCTGGCAGTCTCCTGGCAGCTCTGTAGGATGGCACATCTGAGGGAGGAAGACAATGAGTGGCATGTTCCAGTCGTGCTTGCCCCGAGATCAAACATTCCTGGCTGGGTCAGCAATCCTTTAAATGTCCCATCAAAGTTGTCCTTCCCATCCCTGACAATTCCTGCAGTTGGCAGGTTGGGAAGATAACCCCAATATGTCAGTAATGGGCGGCACGGTAGCACAGTGGTTAGCACTGCTGCTTCACAGCTCCAGGGTCCTGGGTTCGATTCCCGGCTCGGGTCACTGCCTGTGTGGAGTTTGCACATTCTCCTCGTGTCTGCGTGGGTTTTCTCCGGGTGCTCCGGTTTCCTCCCACAGTCCAAAGATGTGCGGGTTAGGTTCATTGGCTATGCTAAAAAATTGCCCCTTAGTATCCTGGGATGTGTAGGTTAGAGGGATTAGCAGGCAAAATGTGTAGGGATATGGGGATAGGGTCTGGGTGGGATTGTGTTCGGTGCAGACTCGATGGGCCGAAGGGCCTGTTTCTGCACTGTAGGGTTCTATCTATGTAATACCAATCATCACATTATCAACGACATGGAGCATCATAGTTGGGGGATCACTGGGGACTCTTGTTTAAAGCTTCTCATTTGAGATGAGACAATCCCACACTGTTTTCACTCTCCATCAGTCTTGTATCTGTCCATGAACTCTAATCTTCCTCCAAGGCAGCTACCTCTCCACAACCTGAGGACCTTTGCTCCACACCCACACTCTAACTCAAGGGCATCGATCTCAAATTTGCCAGTTGGCCAGCTCAACCCGGTTTGTGTGTGTTCCACAACAAAATGCCTTCTCTTCTGAATGGACATCCTCCCACTCCCTACCTGCATCACCATACCAGCCTGGCACTCCCCAGCTCCAGTACCTCCACACCCTCTTCTACCCTAGTGCTCAGGTCAAGGAGACTGTCAGATCTGCTCACCTCACCTACAGCAGATCTCCCAGCCTTGGCTGGCACAGGTATGTGTAACTTTTATAACTCTGAATCTTACAGCTCTGAGTGCCACAAAGGAAGTGCCACCTTGCCAACTCAGTACTCCCAGCCTTTAGCAAAGAAGATCATTGAACCCTAGCAGCACTGTGTCCAGGTGTGACACCCCCTCTGACCAGATCTTCTTTATTTGGCTTCCTCTTACCATCCTGCAGCATGAGGGCTGGCACGCACCACCTCTGCTAGAGTGTGCTGACACTTGTTCGAAAGGCAGGGGGCAGAGTGCCCACCAACATTGTCTTCCTGCCTGGCGTAACACAACGGGTACCGCGGCCATAACTGCTGTCAAATTTTTACAATCTCTTCTGGACAGCTCCCTGATGTTTCTCGGCAACTCCTGGCTGCCTTCAGGAAGATACCTCTGTTGCATTGAACACCCTTCCCCCACCCCCAGCAGGTCCCAGTGATTACCATTCCCCTCCATCTGCCAGCAGGGCAGTGCCAATGTCCAGTCGCATTTCACACGGCCTGACCCATGTGAAATCACACTTGGGATTCAATCCCAGCCCGAAGCAGAAATCACAACTGCCTCTGACACCCCCCCCCCCTCCATTGTACACGCAAGGTGTACACAACATTCACACCCAAGAGATCACGTAGTCATTGGGGCAATTCTGCCAAAAAAACATTCAAAGTGCCAAACTCATGTAAAAACTGGAGGAAATCCCACTGTCTTATTCAGACATTTTCAGAATGAATCTCCCACACTCTGAGCATTGCAGAGTGCACTAACATAAATCACACTGAACATCAGTGGATGGGGCCTATTCCCACAAGGGAAGCCAGCAGCATTGCACTGAGTGCACCATTGCGCATGTGTAGATCTATCAACACTGAGATTGGCACATGCACTGTAGCCGTATTGCCAGCCTCCTGATCGCTGGCCAGCTCCTTGACCCCACATCACTAGCTGTGTGATCCCCACAATGCCCCGATTGCTGGCCACATCGTGCAACCCCCCCCCCCCCCCCCGACCTGCAGTCCTGACCTTCCTCCACACCCCCACTACAGTCTCGGTCACACCACCCCTCTTGGCAGTCCTGATCTCCCGATCCACCTCTCCACACCCCTGTGGCTAAGCCCTGATCACTGGACTCCCTCTTTATGTCATTATCCCTCGTGCTGAGAGGCAGCAGGACCCTCCACCCCACCCCCACCCACCACCCCCAACAGTAGACCTGCCCCTATAGGCCCCACCCATTTGCATTACCAGAAGCCCAGTAGGCAGTGCCAAAGTACTCCTTGGGCATTGGCACTTTGCTCCTTGCGCAGTGCCAGAGGACCAGGCTGGCACTGCTCAGCTGGCAGTACCCAGGGAGCACATCCCTGCACTATCCCCAATCTCCTGGGGGGGACCTCCGTCCCCCTTTCACTCCAGTGGAGTCAGGCCCCCCCAGTTCCCCGCTAGTGGGGAGCTGTTGTAAACCTTGCCGGAGTGAACCACTCCTGCTGGGGGGGGGAGAGGCTAGGGGGCCTGGAGACTTCAGTCCTGGGCCCACGAATGAAATGTAAATGATAATTTGCATAATTTATTCAGCTCCGCACCAATTTCTGGCACAGAGCTGATGGCACTGGGAGACTCACAGATGCCAGGGCACCCAGGGGCAAACCCACTAAACTGCCTCCGTTTAAGTCTCCTGGCTGGGAGAATTACTGCATAAACCACACTCTCCCCCCCCCACCCCACCCCCCATATAGATTTTTGTTAAATAACAATGTCAAACAATTTAAAGTTTATTTATTAATGTTGCAAGTAGGCTTACTGCAATGAAGTTACTGTGACAATCCCCTAGTCACCACATTCTGTCTGGGTACACAGAGGGAAATTTAGTATGGCCAATGCACCTAATCAGCACGTCTTTTGGACTATTGAAAGAAACTGGAGTGTCTGGAAGAGACCCACGCAGACACAGGGGAGAACATGCAGACTCCACACAGACAGTAACCCGAGGCCAGAATTGAATCTGGGTCCCTGGCACTGCGAGGCAGCAGTGCTTACCACTGTGCCACCATGCCACCAATATAGGGAAATTTGGAATATGAGATGCAGCCATTAATTAAATGAATGGTAGAGCATGAGCAAGGTGGCTGAATGGCCTCATCTTTAATATTACTGTGTGATAACACAATATGGCAAGACGTGAGTCAATCAGCTACCAGCAAAGCTTCAGGTCTGTGTGAGCAAAGCTGCAGCACAGGATCTGTTGAGCTTTCACTAAAACTCCCCCATAAACAGCAGTACTTGAGTGAGGTACTGGAGGGCTGTCGATACTCATAGAACCATCTCCCAGAAAGAATTGCCTCTTTAAGGGGAACAGGAGGAAGGGGACAATGGAGAAAACTAAGAAGCTGATAACCAGAGAACAGAAATTACAGGGACTAAACCTTTGTCACTGATGTTATGTTGCTAACATTTGGACTGGCAAAGTTAAAAAGGAAACTATCATGAAGACTTTGATTAAAAAGATTAATGTCGTTCTGTTTTATTTCCTCTTTTTTCTCCAGCAAGCTCATTATTATCTGGCTGCCTGCAGGCATTATCCTTCAGGTTTTTGATGTGCAAATGCAGGCACTGAAGTAGCTTCAATCGAGTACTGAGAGTTGACAGGCTAAAACCGGGGCTGTTTCCCAACAAAACCCGTTCCTTTTCTCTGCCTCTCACTCTGATGTCTCTCTCTGTCTCTCTCTGATGCTTAGGTTGGGAATTAGATTTGTATGCACTAATGGTGATAACATCATTTTAAAATAGCCTAAAGAGGCAATGATTGTGGCATGAAAGGAGTCTTTATGAGAATTGTATCATTCAGTGTAAAATGACCGGAATTTTCATTTAATTTAGTGCTAATGTTTTCAATCTGCACACCTAAATACCCACATCTACACCAGCCAACTCTCCATCTCCACACCTCTGGTCTGTACATTGAAATACAAACATCTGCCATGTTCACACCTTTCATAAGCAAATCTTCAAAAGCAAATGTTTGCTCCACGTAACTAAATGTTCACATCTTCAAAAGCAAACGTCATCAATCTGCAAATCTTTAATATTCACACTTTCAGGGCAGAAGTTACGTCATCCAATGAAGGGGCGATCCAGATGAAGCTGTATTTTATTCAAGAAAGAATTTACCTTTGCCTTCCTGACCCCTAACCCTAACCCTTTGCCCGGGTCAGGAAAAGCTTGGTGCAAACTCCACGTGTGTCTCTTCTGAGGTTGGGGATTCCATTGTGAGGACTACACATTCCCTTCTGGACACAATTTTTGTGTGATGTTGTGGGTTTGGAAGTCTGAACAAATGCCCCTCCCTGAAGGGTTCATGACCACCAAGTGTAAAATGTTTTGAAATCTTCAAATGTCACTATTCAATGTTGTACAGTAATATAGATGTGTTTTTAATGCAGTGATTCATCATAAGGATCTGTCCTGCAAAAGTAAGTTGACCTTTGACCACCATTGTGCAAGTGTTATCATGAATTACAGTATCTTTCTATTGAAGCAAATGCCGTTAATGCATAACAAAAGTCTTGTCACCCTCTGCCATCATATACACATAGAAACAAGGAAGAGTAGGCCATTGGGTCTTTCGAGCCTGCTCCTCCATTCAATATGATCATAGCTGATCCTGTATCTCAATGCCATATTCCCGCTTTCTCCCCTCCTGCTTGACACCTTTAGAGTCTAGGAATAAAACTGCTTACTTCTTAAATTCATTCAGTGACTTGGCTTCCACAGCGCATTGTGGTAGAGAATTCCATAGTTTGGTACTGTGATATAAATCAATTGACGGCTCTCTCTTAAAAAAAAACCCTTCTTCAGAAAGTAAACAAAACTTTTGCACCTACATCGCTCCTTTAATTTACAGGGACTTTGCTTTAAAATGGAAACAAGCTACCAGTCTGTTCTGTCAATTTCAGGCAATGTAGCTGGAAGCTTTTTATGACAGCTGTGGCCAAAATGAATGTTTGGCTGGGCTTCAAACTCTATCAGTGGCATTAGCTTAGCAAGTGATCTATCAATCCAAGAATTATCAAAACATTTAAGAAGCTGTAATGAGAGAGAATGCCTTTGATTTAGTTTCTTGTTTGCTTACAGACTGAGAGACATCTGAAAGATTACACATTTTGTCCTGGAATTTTTTTTTTCTTCCAGTATTAATGAGAGTATTTCAACTAATATTTTATCAGACTACTAGAGGTTCCATTTTTTCCCCAGTATTTAGTATAATTCCCATTGCTATTGCATAGTTCTTGAGGTGTGTAGATAATGGTACTGGGTGAGTGGCTGTGGAGGTTACATGTTGGAAGGCATGGGAATGACTTGGAGATGAATTGGAACAAGGAAACTTAACTGAAATTGGTGGATCTTTAATCCGGGATTCTTTAAGAAGCATATATTCGATATGTACATCTTTAGCGTACATATCTTCAGTAAGGACATTTTTTCATATGCACATTTTCAATGGCAATCTTTGATATTTGAGTGATGTTCTTTGTTTGCAGTAAAAGGAATAATGGAAGGAAAATATCAGAGTTCCAAGTTTGGCATTATAGTTCACTACAAAAGGTAAATGGCAATCCAATATGATATACCATTACATCAAGCTGACACATTTCCTTCTGACAATGTTTCTCTTTCTCTTCCTCAATCCCAATGGGATAGCTTAACAAAAACAGGTGCTGTTGTCTGCAAAACAACCTTATAAAATGATCGGAGGACTGTCATTGACAATGGACCCGATCAAAATGTGCTTATTAAAGATGAGTATTGAAGATGTGCCTGTTGAAAGCCTACATATTGCAGATGATGTATTAAAAATTTTAGGATTAAAGTGTGAAATTAACCAACAAAGGCGCAATAACAAAACTGAAACCAAAGGATCGCTAACCAGTTCATCCTGAAGATGATCAAATGAGTACTATGCTCTCTCATCTGATGGGATTATTTAATTGCCAGTGTCAACACCAACATTGTACCTGGACAGTTCCCTTGCAATGTACTTCCGTGTAATGCTGATTGATTAGGCTATCAACATTCCAGTTCACAACAAAAAAGGATTTGTTCTTTTCAGTTTTGATTTGCTCCCTACTGTGGAGGTCCTTTTGGATGTGGTTACCCAGCCTGGCTGGCTGAATTGAACTTTAAAGCACCATTTCTAGAACCCCATCCCCAGTCTAGGCTGAACAGCAGGATCCAAAACTGAGTCACTTCATTGCTTTCAGGTTGTCTGTAATTCCCAGCACAAAATGGCCAGTTGTTCATGTTTCAATGTCATTGTTGAGTGTTGGTGATGTTTTACTAATACCATGCTTACTCCCCTTGCTGAACCAGTCAATCCAACTCTTCAGCAGCTTCATTAACTGACTCCTCAGAAAAAGACAGTAGAGACTTTGGCCAGAACTCTCCAGTCCTGCCGACAGCACACGCCCTGCTTCCGGGTGTCCCGCTGGCATGAGGTAACATCAATGGGAATTCCTATTGACAATGGCAGGACCAAGGAATTCCGCCACTAGCGAACAACACACCAACTCCCAGGAAACACAAGGCTGTGAGACCGGAGAATCTCACCCTTCATCTGGATCGGCTGTGGAGTCAAAGAGGGTTATGAGACTTAGGACCTCATCTTCCAATGGCTAATATCTTTCTGCAGTGGCCTTCTCCCAACAACTGTCAGGAAAAAGCCAACCAAGGTCTAGAAGTTCCTTAACCATCAATGGTTATCGTCCTTTTCGGTGCCTTTCACTTCCTCACTTTCTGCAATATCCGCTGGGGTCCAGTGCATGGCATTTCTACAATAAAACAAAACTTCCTGTGTAATGAGTGAACTTCATGTATTCCCTGTTGAATGGAAGTCTATTTGTCCTCCAATCAACTTTGGAAATTCTTGCTTTGGTATGACTCTGCTATCCTGAACTGACACCTCATCCAACATCTGTATCAGACCAAGTCTTAAACTTGCTAACCTTGCTGAGCTGAGAAATTGGTTGATTCTGTCAAATATAG
This sequence comes from Prionace glauca, assembly GCA_037974335.1. NCBI lineage: Eukaryota > Metazoa > Chordata > Chondrichthyes > Carcharhiniformes > Carcharhinidae > Prionace > Prionace glauca. The sequence goes on along the minus strand of CM075742.1, from coordinate 37,421,959 downwards.
AAACTTTCATTACTTTCTTCTTCTTCATGCCCAAGGGTTGTGGTGAGCTGACCTTTCACTCTGGCATCTGTGCTTCAAGTCACATGGTTGGATTTGGACCTCCCGTAAACCAATTCTGAGGCCAGCCTAATCTATCCAATCAGACAGAGAGGCCCACTCCAGTATCCATTCTGTATCCTTGGACTTTCAACTTTACAGACCAGAACTGTTTATCAGCTTCTTTGATTTTTTCAGAGAAGCGTCGAATCCCTATGGTGCAGAAGGTGCCATTTGGCCCATCGAGTCTGCACCGACTCTCAGACAGAGTATCCCACCCAGGCCCTCTCCCCACCCTATCCACGCAACCCCATACATTTCCCATGGCTTAACCTACTCATCTTGGAACACGAAGGGGCAATTTAGCATGGTGGGTCCACCTAATCTAATCTTTGGACTGTGAGAGGAAACTAGAGTACCCAGAGGAAACCCACACAGACAGAGAGAGAATGTGCAAACTCCACACAGACAGTGACCCAAGGCCAGAATTGAATCCAGGTCACCGGCGCTGTGAAGCAGCAGTGCTAACCACTGTGCCTCCGTGCCATTGTGTATCGCCTATTTCAAACTGGCTGGGAACATGTTCTACCTTTCTGCCCTTTTAATGCTGCTTTTTTTATTTACAAAATTATTTAATATGACCAGTCCTGCCACACAGAAAGCATTCAGCTCCCCCTGCTGGACAGTCTTCCTAGCACTGTTGTCTGTGGTTGCTGCATCCAGATGGAAGAGTTCTCCCCGCTGCCTTGATGGTTTTGGCAGTCTTTTTTCATGGGCTTTTCAATGGACAGGGCTCCCTACCTTGAGCCTATGCATTGGACTGACCCCTCCCAAACCTCAGCATCTCAACTCAGCCTATCTGTTCAGCCTTCTCTAGAGTCAGATCTTAAAATCATAGACTCCCTACAGTGCAGAAAGAGGCCATTCAGCCCAATGAGCCTGCACCAACACAATCTCACCCAGGCTCTAGCCCTGTAACCCCACGTATTTACCCTACTAATTCACATGACACTAAAGAGCAATTTATCATGGCCAGTTAAACTAACCTGCACTTCATTGGACTGTGGGAGGAGACTGGAGCACCCAGAGGAAACCCACGCAGACAGGGGGAGAGCGTGAAAACTCCACACAGTCCATAAAGTTGGAATTGAACCCGGGTCCCTGGCTCTGTGAGGCTGCAGTGCTAACCGTTGTGCCACCATGCCACCCATGCCGTATACTCTTTTGATTGTTACAAGTAGGACAGTGCTTCATCAATGATGACAACAATATAATCTCTAATCAATTTATGTTGCAAAATTCCATAACTGCAGCTATTTGCTCACCAATATAGATCATTAATGAAGGGATGGATGGACTTCCTTGGCATTTGGTTCTCAGATTGGAATTCACTCTGTCTATTACCAAATTCTTCCTGGGGCTGAAGGTTTAATCAACACCCCCATAAACCTCAGCATATGATGCAAAAGTTTTCTCAATGCCTTGCCACTTCAGGACATTGTTAGCTATAGCTTCCATTGTATATAAAGATTTATAGGCCTGTTCCTGTGGTTGCTTTGTAACATCAAGGTCACTCAGCACCATCAATGTGTTGGAAAGTTTATGGGAGGGATGGTGGTTGCTCAGTGGCTAGCAACATTGTGCCTCACAGTGTTATTTTTCAGGCCTGATCTTCACTTACATGACACTGATCTGTGGCGGTAGCTGTCTGGGCAAGGCTTCCACGCTGCCACCATGTTGTAATGTCTTTGCCGAGCATTCATGATGCTTTGCTGATTCCATACTTTTGAGTCCTGCTGGATCTTAATGAGGCTTCACTTCCCCATGAAAGACTTGAGATAATCAGTTTGGTTTAAATATGAACAATTAAAGAACTACTTGCAAAGACATCGAAGGATAGAATCCCTACAGTGCAGAAGGAGGCCATTCAGTCCATCAAGTCTGTGCCAATTCTCAGAAAGAGCATCTTATCCAGGCCCACCCTCAACCTTTATTTTAGTTATCTCATGCAGTTTTCATGGCTAATCCACCTAACATCAAGGAAAGTGTATGGTATTCAGGACAAAGGTTGTTCAAAGTCTAGCTTGGAGCCTTTTGGTGATCTGACTGCTGATCACAAGTTTATCTCGTTAATATCTTCATAGTCTCAATAACATATCCATTAACCTATTACTCTACAGTTCATATTGCCTCAGTGCAGGTTTATGACTGAAGACTCCTAGAAATGACTTGAGCCTGCCCTTGTCAACACGGGAGAATCAGACAAAAAGACAAGAAGAAATACAAAAAGAAATATGAAGCTGAGAACTGTTATATTTTGTGCTGGGCTCAAGTGGGTAATATTGCCACCTGCTCAGAAAACCAGGTGTAACGGCTCAGGAAGCATTGGCTGAAGAGGAATATTGGTTATTATAGAATGCAAAATAAAACCGTGTGCACACATTAATCACCGTCTACGACTACAGTTCAGCAGGCCCAGTTCTGGATCTGTCTTATAAAAGGCTCAGGGAATGATTTCCAGCTGGGCAGACCACTGCCTGTTACCAGGGGAACTCATACTCAACAAGATCCACAGGGAGATCAATCAATGATTCACCATGGACCTCGTGGGCATTAGAATCCAATCATCGAATCCCTACAGGAGGCCACTTGGCCCATCGAGTCTGCACTGACCACAATCCACCCAGACCCTATCCCCCTAACCCCATGTATTTACACTGCTAGTCCCCCTGACATTATGGGGCAATTTAACATGGCCAATCCATCTAACCCGCACTTCTTTGCACGGTGGAAGGAAACCGGAGCCCCTGGAGGAAATCCACTCAAACACAAGGAGAATGTCCCAACTCCACGCAGGCAGTGAACAGAGGCCTGCATTGAACCTGGGTCACTGGTGCTGTAAGGCAGCAGTGCTAACCACTGTGCCACCACTAAAGATGGGGACTAAATAAGGCACCCTGTCAATAACCACTTATCTGGCTTCTGCTAGTAGAGTAGGGTCAAATTTGTCTCAAATACCAATCCTGGATCAGGGCTTTAATATAGTCTATGATCTGAACTGTGCCAATCGAGCAGACAGCCCTATATGTGTGTTGCCAGCACACACAGGCATCCAGCAGGAAGTGGAACAAATGGTTACTGCCATCTTACTCAAGATGGAGAGCTGGTCTCCAAGAGCTGCAGCCAGATCTGAGGGCTGGCAGCTCAGCGGCACCACTGGGAGTAGTGGCCAGGTGAGGGTCTTGCAACTTATACAGAAGGTAAACCAAATAATATCTTTTAAAAATTCCAGGACAGGGCACTGGATGTGGAAACCTCTCTGGGGAAATGAATGTCCCGTCAGGCTGTGGGAATTGCCCTCCCTGCCAGCGACCACCTTTCTCCATCCTTGTTTTACAAATGCTTAGAACATCCCTGGGATAGGCAGCCTTCCGATTCCTGTCCTGCTGTCGGTAAAATTCCCCCATGGTGAAAAGTGGTCAGGGGGCCAATTTGACACAACTCCCTGCGATTTTACCGTACCTCCCACTTGGGGGTTGGTAGAAAACTGCCCGAGAACTACACATACCCTGCCAATTCCTAGCATATCTCCTGCTCTGGTAATATACACAGGGTTGTTGTGAATGGTGTTGGTCATAGCTAAGGATGAGGTTAAAAAGGACCTGTAAGTCTCAGCATGACAAACATAGCTTTAAATTGAGGGGTGATAATTATAGGACGGATGTCAGAACATAGAACATAGAACATTACAGCACAGAACAGGCCCTTCGGCCCACGATGTTGCGCCGACCAGTTACAAAACAATGACCCACTAGCCTAAACCAATCCCTTTTTGTCCATAAACCTATCTACAGATCTCTTAAACGCCCCCAAACTAGGAGCATTTACAACAGCAGCTGGCAGGGCATTCCAGTCCCTCACCACCCTCTGGGTAAAGAACCTACCCCTGACATCAGTCCTATAACTACCCCACCTTAATTTAAAGTCGTGCCCCCTCGTGCTAGCTTTCTCCATCCTAGGAAAAAGGCTATCATTATCTACCCTGTCTAAACCTCTAATCATCTTATATTTTTCAATAAGGTCCCCTCTTAGCCGCCTTCTTTCCAGCGAAAACAACCCCAAATCTCTCAGTCTCTCCTCATAGGATCTCCCCTCCATACCAGGCAACATCCTGGTAAACCTCTTCTGCACCCTCTCCAAAGCCTCTACATCCTTCCTGTAATGTGGGGACCAGAACTGCACACAAAACTCCAAGTGCGGCCGCACCAGAGTTGTGTACAGTTGCATCATGATACTGCGACTCCTAAATTCAATCCCCCTACCAATAAACGCCAAGACACCATATGCCTTCTTAACAACCTTATCTACTTGATTCCCAACTTTCAGGGATCTATGTACACATACACCTTGATCCCTCTGCTCCTCCACACCATTCAAAGTCCTCCCGTTAGCCCTATACTCAACACATCTGTTATTCCTACCGAAATGAATTACCTCACACTTCTCCACATTAAACTCCATCCGCCACCTCGCAGCCCAGCTCTGCAACCTTTCTAAGTCACCCTGCAAACTATGACACCCTTCCTCACAATCTACCACACCTCCGACTTTGGTGTCATCAGCAAACTTACTAATCCACCCAACTATACCCTCATCCAGATCATTAATAAAAATTACAAACAGCAGTGGTCCCAAAACAGATCCCTGAGGCACACCACTCGTAACCGAACTCCATGACGAATATTTACCATCAACCACCACCCTCTGTCTCCTATCTGCTAGCCAATTCCTGATCCAATTACCTTGATCATCCCCAATCCCATACATCTGCATTTTCTGCAGAAGCCTACCATGGTGAACCTTATCAAACGCCTTGCTAAAATCCATATACACCACATCAACTGCCTTACCCCTATCCACCTCTTTGGTCACTTTCTCAAAGAACTCGATAAGGTTAGTAAGGCACGACCTACCCGCTACAAAACCATGCTGACTGTCTCTAATCAATTCATTACTCTCCAAATAACTATAAATCCTGTCTCTAATAAGATTCAATAAGATTCTAATAAGATTCAAGATTCAGCTCCTTCAGGAAAAGAATGGAAAATCGAGGGGTGGGGAGGGGGGGGGCTGAAAAATTAAAACAGGCGACGGGCAAACTGCATCCAATCGATGGAGACAAACCATTGATCTATAGTCTGCAGTCGATGATGTAATGTCAATCCTTTAGCCGTGCTGTGGGCTTGTCACAGGCTGCTAGTTCTCCATTACCCTGTATTTAACAACCTTGAAGTCTGTGCAGAGGTAGGTTCTTTACTCAGAGGGTAGTGAGGGTGTGGAATGCCCTGCCTGCAGCAGGGACTCGCCAACTTTAAGGGCGTTCAAATGGTCAGTGGATAGGCATATGGATAACATTGGAATAGTTTAGGTTAGAGGATCATTAGATTGGTTCCACTGGTCAGCGTAACATCGAGGGCCGAAGGGCCTGTACTGCGCTGTAATGTTCTACGTTCTATGTTCTAAACCAATGTATAGCAGTGATTAATAAAGCCAATAAATTGTGGAACCTTACAGTCCGGACTGTGGAGTATGAGACAAAGGAAGTCGTGATCAAACTGTCCCTAGTCACTCACTCGGCCAGCACTGGGTCCAATTCTGGACAATGAGTTTCAACTGCTGGTGGCTTTGGCCAGAGGAGGCACAAGGCCACACATCTGCTTTCAATGCTGCGGGTTATATGAGCTTAAATGTTTCTGTCTGGGCCAGCTCAGGCTGAGAACTTTTACAGATAGTGAAGGGTTTGGGAAAGGTGAATAATGGAAAACTGAATTTGTAATTCAGATGTGTCAAAGTCAGAAGTCAGGGTTTCCTCCTCACAGAAAATGATCAACACTTGGAACAAACTCACAGGTGAAGTAATGGAGGGAACAATCCTCTCAATGGGTGCCAGAATGGTGACACTTTCTGAATGAAGGAATTAAGTTAAGGGTAATGGTCTTCCTCACCTCTAAAGATCTTTTAACTCTGTGATAAATACAGCAGGGCCTTCTGTCCTGTCCTTATTATCAGCATTGTATATGTCAGTGTGAATACCTTTATATTGTTGTCATCAATATGAGTGGGCAATCAGATCATGCCGAATATCTCAACTGGCAGGTGTTCTGCCCTATTTAGAAATTATCTCAAGGGGCACTACCCAGTTTGTGCTGAATTAGTAGTTTTGCCCCAAGATTTGGTGGAGATTTTAACTCAGTGCTTTGGGCCAGTGAGGGGGCAAGTGTTAGTCTGGCTTCCATTATTGACTGCTGTCCAGTGACCTCTGCTGAAAATTGTGCTAGTGAATATACGCGTGAGAGCAGGTCTGTACTTAGCTGCAGTGCCTACTCCGAGAGAGCAGTTCTGCCAATGTTCATTCTCCACTTTCCCACTGAAAGAACAACAACTCGGGTGAGGTACCAAAGGGTGAGCAGTGCTTCAAGATTCAGCTCCTTCAGGAAAAGAATGGAAAGTCGAGGGGTGGGGAGGGGGGGGGGGGGGCTGAAAAATTAAAACAGGCGACGGGCAAACTGCATCCAATCGATGGAGACAAACCATTGATCTATAGTCTGCAGTCGATGATGTAATGTCAATCCTTTAGCCGTGCTGTGGGCTTGTCACAGGCTGCTAGTTCTCCATTACCCTGTATTTAACAACCTTGAAGTCTGTGCAGTCAATGCTTTTGTACAAACACAATGAACTATTACAAGGTTGAAGAGTTGCCAATGCTCTGAAAACACTGTTCTGCTCCAGTCAATTCCACATAAGCATGGTTCATATCTGACTGACACAGGATTTTGACTCAAACAAAGAATTCCATGGCATACCCACTTCTCCCACGCTTTGAGTCAATGCTGTATTTTTCCATGAGAAAGGCAAAATATGGGAAAGATCATATTGCCTCTGGTTGTCTTGATGATTAACCTGAGTAATTAAATCACTTAAGAAGCAAGGAAAGATTGTTCAGGATATTCAAGCAACTCTGGCGTACAAAGGCGTGTTTCACAAAAAAATAAAGATTTACAAACTAGATGGTAAATACAAATAGTAACACATCTATGTTTATGGTACTAAATGTGTATGTCAATCAATTTATATTCTTGAAATATTAATTTAGTTAATAATAAATCTCAAAAGAAAGCATTGAAATGGATGGGGCCAGTAAAACTTGTCCAAATTGGCCTTGTATATCTTTAAATGGAACTCCAGTATTATTGGATGTGTTCTTTGCACTTCCTATGGACTTTTACTGGGAATTGAACATTTTCAACTATTTGTTCTTTCATGGAAACATTGAAAATAGGAGCCACAGTAGGCCACTCAGCCCTTTGAGTCTGCTCCCCCATTCATTATGATCATTGCTGATCATCTAACTCAATGCCCAGTTCCTGCCTTCCACCCATATCCTTTGATCCCCTTCACCCCAAGAGCTATAGAATCATAGAACCATGCAGTGAAGATGAGGCCCTTCAGCCCACTGAGTTTGCACTGACACATTAGAAACAGCTGAACTCCCACCTAATCCAACACTTGGCCCATTGCCCTGAATGTTATGATGTGCCGAGTGCTCATCCAGGTACCTTTTAAAGAATGTAAGGCAACCCGCCTCTACCAGCTTCCTAGGCAGCACAATCCAGACTGTCACCATCCTTTGGGTAAAAAAGGTTTTTTCTCACATCCCCTTAAACCTCCTGCCCCACACCTTGAGCTTATGTCCCCTTGCAACTGACCCTTAAACTATGGGGAGCAGCTGTCCTTATCCACTCTGTCCATGTCTCTCATAATCTTCAACACCTCGATCAGGTCACCCTTCAGTCTTCTATGCTCCAATGAAAACAACCCAAACTCACGCAATCTCTCTTCATAACTTAAATTTTACATCTTAGGCAGCATCCTGGTGAGTCTCCTCTGCACCTCCATCAGTGCAACAACATCCTTCCTATAATGTGGTGACCAGAACTTCACACAGTATTCCAGCAGTGGCCTCACCAAAGTTCTGTACAACACCGACATGACTTTCCTACTTTTGTAATCTATGTATTGACTGATAATGGCGAGTGTCCAATATGATATTTTTTCACCACCTTACTAACATGCCTTTCCGCCTTCAGAGATCTGAACACGCCAATGTCCCTTTGTTCCACAGAATTTCCTACTGTCTTACCATTCATTGAGTATTTCTTGTCAAATTACTCCTTCCATAGTGGGTCACCTCACACTTTCCAGGATTAAATTCCATCTGCCACATATTTGTCCATTTGACCATTCTGAATACGTTGTCTTGAATTACTGCAGTCCATATACTGGGGAATTATGCACAATACTCTGAGAGAGGGAATCCAGGATTTTGACCCAGCAACTGCGACGGAACGATGATATTTTCCAAGTCAGGATGGTGAGTGGCTTGGAGGGGAACTTGCAGGCGGATGACTGCCTTTACATCCAAGGAAAATATCACCTGGAATTCTCCAGTCTCACACACCCTGCTGCCATTGCCAGTGAAAAAAGAGACTTTGGCGCTCAGACTAATCTCCATTCATAGCAGCGGGACTGGAGAATCCCAGTCGCGGGCAAGTTTGGAGAATTTCAGCCCTCATCTCTCTAATCCTGTGCTCATTTTCTGTCAAAGCAACTAGACCTCTTGTTTTTGTTTGCGTTTTAATTTGTGTTGAACTTTGAAACAGTTATTTTTAAATTAAATATTTTATACCGTCATTTAATTTATTGATCTATGCTTTTTAATGTCTTCATTAAAGGTTGTACTATAAGGCCCCACCTTCCCCAAAGCCAACAGGCAGCTTAATTAATATTGTGCAATATCAATGAGTGATATCTAATTTCCCAAAGCTGAGTTAAGACTATTCACTCAGTTCTTCTCAATAGTTGTTCTTCCTGAAAACCAAGAGGAAACATATGAAAATGTTTGTTCAGATAAAATTTATGTGGACCATTTTTTAAGAGCAATGTAAGTGGGAGAGAAATGACACCAATACGAGAAAATGTGTACTTTTTGTTATAACAGCTTTAGGAAGGGGCTGCGCGATGGCACGAAGGGGTGGGGAGCGGCACAGTGGCACAGGGGATGGAACAATGGTTAGCATTGCTGCCACGTAGCCCCAGGAACCTCGGTTTGATTCCCAGCTTGGGTGACTGTCTGTGTGGAGTTTGCACATTCTCCCTATGTTTACATGGGTTTCCTCCGCGTGCTCTGGGTTTCCTCCCAGTCCAAAAATGTACAGGTTAGGTTGATTGGCCATGCTAAATTGTCCCTTAGTGTCAGGGGTCAGCAGAGTAAATAAGTAGGATCATGAAGACAGGGCCTGGGTAGGATTGTGGGTGATGCAGACATGATGGGCCGAATGGCCTCATTCTCCACTGCAGGGATTCTATGATTCTATGATTAAACTGAAAGTGTGAGCCTAGTACAGAGAGGTTCGTTCAGGGAAGGAGAGAGTATGAAAAAGAGGAAGATCAAAAGGCAGAAGCAATGGCAGATCGATGTCCCAGTTATAAAGCCAGCTCCCCAGTTAATGGGTCTTCCTACCAGCCTATTCCAGACAACTCAGTTCCAGAGCACCAACCCATTTGAGAATCTCCAATGAAAGGGATCTTGGTAGTACTCAGTGTGTATTCAATCCAAAGAGACAGGCAAAAAAGAGCAGTAAAATGGATGGAAGGTGTGGATAGGCTGCCCCAGTTCATCCTTGTCCAGCTTATTTTGTATAGTTCCATATAAGCCTCAGCATTGCTGTCTTCAGACAGATATCTCCATCCTTTATCCTCCATACTCCATGTGAACAGGCATTATATACAATTAAACTTAATGATACATGAAATTAGGATCCCATTGGACCTCCTATCCCTGTTATTCCTTCTCAGGGCTATAGTAGCATCCTCTGTCATGGGGATAGAAACATAGAAAATAAGAGCTGAAATTTGGCCCATTGAGCCTGCACCAACAATAATACTGCCCAGGGCCTATCCCTTCAACCTCACCTATTTATCCTGCTAATCCCCCTCACACTAATGGGCAATTTAGCATGGACAATCCATCTAAACTGAACATCTTTGGACTGTGGGAGAAGATCAGGACATCCGGAGGAAACCCTCCCAAGCATGTGGAGAATGTGTAAATTCCAGACAAACACTTACCCAAGGCTGGAATTGAACCCAAGTCCCTGGCGTTGAGAGACGGCAGTGCTAACCACTGCGGGTAAAACTAGGGAGAATAGGGTGAAGAAACTTATCAGCCATGTTTGAATGGCAGAACAGATTTGATGGAACGAATAGCATCATTCTGCTTTTATATCTTACGGTCTCATGTGCCACCATGCAGCCCAGAAATATAGATCCTCAATCTCTTACACGATTCGATGTCATACTTTGTTTTACAATGCTCCTGTGAAATGGGATGTTTTATTGCATGAACATTGCTGTATAAGTATAAGGTATTGTTAACGGAATGGTGGGGGGGAGGGGCGGGATTAGAGAGGACTAGGGCGTGTCCTCCAGAATTTGGAGCCGAGGGCAAGGCCAACAATAGTGGGACAATCAAAATTGAGAATAAAGCAGAAAATGCTGGAAAGATTCAGCAGGTCTGGCAGCATCTGTGGAGAGAGAAGCATTTTTATCACTCTTTACATTGAAAATTTGGAATACACAAGAGCCAAAAGTTGGATTTAGCAGGATTCTTGGAAGGTTTTAGCGCTGAAGGAGATTAGAGAACAGTTTCATAATAGGCTCCCGAGAGAGAGAGAGAAAGAGAAAGCTGAAATGAAAGGGGAGCCATAGAATCTACAATGCAGAAGGAGGCCATTTGGCCCATCGAGCCTGCACCAACAACAATCCCACTCATATCCCAATATCACAGTCCCACATATTTACCCTCCTAATCCCCCTGACACTAGGGGCAATTTATCAAGGCCAATTAACTTAACTTGCACATCGTTGGAGCAGTAATGAATTCCCACAAGGCTTGCCTTCCAATTTCTAGACTAAAGAAAAAGGCTAACACATAAGTGGCTATGATCGTCCCGTTAATATATATCAGCCTTACAGTCAGTCTATCAAGATATTCGGTCATAATCCTATCCAAAGCAGTTTTGAGTGAAATTATCCGGAACTCCTGTCTCCCATCAAAGTTCTGAGGTTTTGCAAGTTCATTCTTTTATGAAACAGGAGTCTCGCCTCACACACACCCACATTTCAAAGTGAGATTTATGAATGGAGACAGGCTGTGACACCAGCTTTACCTGCTCCCATTCACATCCTGTCCATGAAAGTACAGCAAAGCCGTCTGTGGTGAGCTCCCAAACCAGATGAATGGGATTCTTGTCAACATATTAATTAGGAAATGGTTTGTGGTGTTCATTATTGCTTTGAAGTCAGAAAAGGCACTTCCAACAGGTATATAAATACCTGGCAGCTCACTGAGGCATGAGGGAGGATGGAGAGTGTGGCACACTTAGGGGATTTCTCCTGCTTTGAACAATACGTTACCATGCTTCCCATTGTAAAGAAACTTCAGGAAGTGAATTTGTTATTCCTCTAAAAGCTAAAACATCTTGCAGAAAAAGCAGAAACATCTTGCTGGGTGCAGTGATCCACATTCACCCCTCCCCCTGCTGGGACATCCTGCTGGGTGCAATGATCCCATTTTCCCCTCCCCACTCCCCTGCTGGGACTCTCCTGCTGGAAGTAATGATCTCTATTCCTCCACCAGCACCCCAACCCGCCCACTTGCTTGCTGAGTCATCCTGCTGGGTGCAGTACTGTTTCCCCCCACCCCTCCCCCGGAGCATCCAGAGGGAACCCCCGCACAGACACGGGAAGAATGCACAAATTCCCACCTGAGGTCTGAATTGAACCCGGGCAGGGTGAGGCAGCAGTGCTAATCACTATGCCACCATACTGCTCCTAGCTCTCCAGCTATCTCTTTATCTTTACCTTTTCTAAGTGTCTATTCTTCCTGTGTGAGCCTCGGTAGCGAACGTTGGCAGCTAACTGACACATCATCCCCCATCCTCCTGACCTCACAACAGCTACTTTCTCCAGCAGAGTCCAATAGAGAGGAGTCTGTGTGCTGTCTCTATCTCCCTGTCCCCTCAATGTGTCTGTGCAATTCTGGTGACAACAGGGACAGCTGTCAGTGCACTGCCCCAGTTCTTGTGGGGAGAAGCTTAGGAATGAGTGTAATGTGTGCAGATCCTCTCGCTCTCGTTTGGTTTCCAAAGATTAAGTACCGCATAACTTGTGATTTATTTTTTACAGTGCAGTTAAATTTTAATAATATCCAGCTACAAAGCCAAGAAATGTTTCTTTGATCAAGATTGTTAAGAACAGGCAATCAAAAAGCTTCTGTATATTATCACCAGCAGCTAATCAGTTAGGATCTGTGTCACTACACAGCAAGTGCTGGACAGGTACTAACTCTATCCAAAGCGGTCAGAGCCCTGTTCTCCTCACGGCATGATGTGGTGTTGTCAGACTTTTTACTCCTCACGGCAGCCCGAGAAGAGATTGTGTCTGACGCATCACCAACGAGATTGGTGGGTAAACCGCCTATAATTTGCAAAGGACATTCAAAGGGGGAGTACTGAAGGTAACAGCTGAGGGTTTCTTGTGATTCTTATTCAGTCTGTTAGGAGAACTTGTCTTGCTTTTGTTTGGACTAAAGAAGCTACCTTATTATGTACAGTTCCACAGCCCCCCAACCTCAAGCACGTGGCCATTCTGCGTGGATTCCTATGCACCTCAATCTCAATTTTAAAAATCTTGTCCAGAGGTTCAAATACTCCCATGACCTCGCCACTCCCTATCTCTGCAACAAACTTTACATTTTTCGAACGCGGCCTCTCATACATTCCACAGTTCCTTCCTTTATTGTACTTTCAGTTATTTGGGAGATAGAATCATAGAATCCCTACAGTGCAGAAGGATGCCATTTAGCCCATCAAGCCTGCACCAACCGCAGTCCTGTCCCCATAACCCCACATATTTACCCAGGTCCTATCCTTGTAAACCTACATATTTACCCTCCTAATCCACCTGACACGAAGGGGCAATTTATCATGGCCAATCAACCTAACCTGCACATCTTTGGAGTGTGAGAGGAAATTGGAGCACCCAGAGGAAACCCACACAGACACAGGGAGAACATGCAAATTCTGCACAAACAGTGACCCAAGGCCTGAATTGAACCTGGGTCCCTGTGAGGCAGCAGTGCTAACCACTGTGTCACTGTGCCAGTTCTGAATTCTACCCAAATTTTATTTCTATTACTCATTCATGAGAGATGGGTGTCACTAACCGGCCAGCATTTATTGCCCATCCCTAGTTGTCCTTGGAGGGCAATTGAGAGTCAACCATATTGCTGTGGCTCTGGAGTTACATATGGGCAAGACCAGATAAGAATGGCAGATTTCCTTTCCTAAAGGGCATTGTCGAACCAGATGGGTTTTTACAATAATCGACGATAGTTTCAAGATCATCAGTAGATTCTTAATTCCAGATATTTTTTATTGAATTCAAATTCCACCATCTGCTTTGGTGGGATTCAAACCCGGGTCCCCAGAATATTAGCTGAGTTTCTGGATTAATAGTCTAGTGATAATGCCACTAAACCATTGCCTCCCCAAATCCCTCTGCCTCTCCAAGGCACTATACAAATGCAGCTTGTTGTTTTTGCCTGACTGTGCATGATTTTTCAGTTTGATCCTGTCCCTTCACACACAAGATCTTTCAGTCAGCGATCATCAGGAATTGAGTTAAATTTTTTTTCAGGGTGCATGAGGATTGAGGAGAATTCAAGCTCCCCAGATGCCATCAGGCTGAGTTTAGTTAATTTAGCCCATCTGGGAATCAAATCTGGGACTTTAACCGAGTGAAGCTCGCTCCTGAGGGAAGTACGCACCATGTTATCCATTGACACAATCAGAAGTAGTTTAAGAATGTCTGTAATGAACTTTTTTTAGAGTAAGAGTCTCCTCTTTTCTCTTTGACCGACAGGCAAAGTGGAACCATACTGTGTCTGATTGGATTCTAGCCCTGGGTGTTGAATTTGTGAAGAGATCAAATCGAATGCACATACCTAAATAATAAAAATCTGCCCAAGGACATCAGTCAGTCTGCATCCATTGAGAGGATAATTGCTACCTTCCCCAGGACTCATCTCACACACACACACACACACATACACACTATAGACAAATCAGGTCTAGGCACACAAGACATTGATAGCTTGCATCAAAAAGGCATTCTTTGTCTTTGAAGGCAGTGTAACATTTCATTCATATAGATTGCCTCCAGTTCCACAAGGAAAATTGGTGCATTTAGAAGAACAAAAAGACCAGGAGATGGTGTCTGTGCTTTAAAAGGGCGACTGACGGCCTCAGTTGAGAAAGTGCATAAGAAGCTGAGCCAGAGAGGCCATGAGTCGCTGAGTCAGAGAGGCAACCCAGCACCTCTCCTGAACTAAAAGGCCCTCCATAGCGATTCATATTCTGACTCAGTGATGCTCTGCCAAAGAGAAGACACAGTAAGTAGTCTCACAACACCAGGTTAAAGTCCAACAGATTTATTTGGTAGCAAAAGCCACAAGTTCGACTCACCTGACAAAGGAGCAGTGCTCTGAAAGCTAGTGGCTTTTGCTACCAAATAAATCTTGAACTTTAACCTGGTGTTGTGAGATTTTTTACTGTATTTACCACAGTCCAATGCCGGCATCTCCACATAAAGAGAAGACAAACGTTGGAAGGTAGGTCTGCTGAGGAGCAGTGGAGGATTTTTAAGGAGATCTTTCTTGGTGCTCAGCAGAAATTTATTCCGATGGTCAAAAAGGACTGTAGGAGGAGAGGTAATAAGCCGTGGATAACGAAGGAGGTGAAGGAAAGTGTTAAATTAACAGCGGAGGCGTTTAGAGTAGCTAAGAGTAGTGGGCGAGAAGAGGATTGGGAGAGGTTTAAATGTCAACAAAGATTGACAAAGAAATTGATAAAGAAGGGTAGGAGAAACTATGAAGCTGGACTAGCGCTTAATATAAAAAAGGATAGCAAGAGTTTTTATAAATATATAAAAAGGAAGAGGCTGGCTAGAGTGAACATTGGACCCTTAGAGGATGAGAAGGGGGACTTAGTGGTAGGGGATGGGGAAATGGCTAAGGTCTTGAATAACTTTTTTGTTTCTGTCTTCACGGAGGAGGACGTGAATAATTTGTCGGGTGTTAGCGATGGAAAGGTGGTAGGACTGGAGGGTCACAATGACATTACTGTTACTAGAGAGGCGGTGCTCAACAGACTGGAGGGATTGATTGTGGACAAGTCCCCAGGACCGGATGGAATGCATCCGAGGGTCCTGAAAGAAATGGCGGAGGTGATAGTGGATGCCTTGGTGGTTATTTTCCAGACATCGCTGGATTCCGGGGAAGTGCCAGAAGATTGGAAAACGGCTAATGTTACGCCATTGTTTAAGAAGGGTGCCAGGCAAAAGGCGGGGAATTATAGGCCGGTTAGTTTAACGTCTGTGGTAGGTAAAATGTTAGAATCCGTCATCAAGGAGGAAATAGTGAGGCACCTTCAGGGGAATTGCTTGATAGAGCAGACGCAGCACTGTTTCATTAAAGGGAAGTCGTGTCTGACAAATTTACTGGAGTTCTATGAGGATGTGTCTAGGGCGGTGGATAGAGGAGAGCCGGTGGATGTGGTCTTTCTGGATTTTCAGAAGGCGTTTGACAAGGTACCTCACAAGAGGTTATTGCAGAATGTCAGGGGACATGGAGTTGGGGGTAGGGTGTTAGCGTGGATAGAGGATTGGTTGTCAAATAGGAGGCAGAGAGTGGGGGTCAATGGGTGCTATTCGGATTGGCGGATGGTGACTAGTGGAGTGCCCCAGGGGTCGGTGCTGGGGCCTCAGCTATTTACCATTTATGTAGATGATCTGGAGGAGGGAACCGAGTGTATGGTGTCGAAATTTGCTGATGACACCAAGATTGGTGGAACGGCAAATTGTGCGGAGGGTGTGGAGAGTCTACAGAAGGATCTAGATAGGGTGAGCGAATGGGCCAGGAACTGGCAAATGGAATTTAATGTTGGCAAGTGCGAGGTGGTCCACTTTGGTAGGAATAATGGTAGGAAGGATTATTACTTACGTGGCGA
This sequence comes from Prionace glauca, assembly GCA_037974335.1. NCBI lineage: Eukaryota > Metazoa > Chordata > Chondrichthyes > Carcharhiniformes > Carcharhinidae > Prionace > Prionace glauca. The sequence goes on along the minus strand of CM075742.1, from coordinate 37,405,736 downwards.
AAAACTGCAGCAGGCGACGGTGCAGAGGGACCTCGGGGTCCTTGTGCATGAGTCGCAAAAACCCAGCTTGCAGGTGCAGCAGGTGGTCAGGAAGGCGAATGGGATGCTGGCCTTCATAGCGAGGGGGATTGAATATAAAAGTAGGGAGGTCTTCATGCGGCTGTATAGGGCATTGGTGAGGCCGCAGCTGGAGTACTGTGTGCAGTTTTGGGCGCCGCACTTACGCAAGGATATTTTGGCCTTGGAGGGAGTGCAGAGGAGGTTTACTAGGCTGATGCCTGAGTTGAGGGGGTTGAGCTATGAGGAGAGGCTGAATAAACTAGGCTTGTACTCGTTAGAGTTTAGAAGAATGAGGGGAGATCTCATTGAGATGTATAAGATGATGAATGGGATGGATAGGATAGAGGTGGAGAGACTCTTCCCGCTCAGAAAGGACAGTAGGACTAGGGGGCACAGCCTCAAGATAAAGGGGGGATTGTTTAGAATGGAGTTGAGGAAGAACTTCTTCACTCAAAGGGTGGTGAATCTCTGGAATTCTCTGCCCGTTGAAGTGGTGGAGGCTGCCTCGCTCAATATTTTTAAGAAGCGGGTTGATGGGTTTTTGATAAGAGAAGGGATTAAGGGTTATGGGGAGAGGGCGGGAAGGTGGAGCTGAGTCACGACAGATCAGCCATGATCTTATTGAATGGCGGGGCAGGCTCGAGGGGCTAGATGGCCTACTCCTGCTCCTATTTCATATGTTCTTATGTTCTTTGCATATGTGAGCTGCAGCAGTTCAAGAAGGCAGCTCCCCATCACTTTCTCAAGGAAATTAAGCATAAACAACAAATGCTGGTTTAGTTCAAGATACTCATGTTCCATGGAAGAATTTTTTAAAAAACTAAAAAAAAATACTGTAGGTGCTGGAAATCTGAGACAAAAGCAGAAAATGCTGGACAAACTCAGCGGGTCTGGAGAGAATGGAGTTAATTTTTCAAGTCCATATGACTCTTCTGAACTGAAGAGAGGTAGAAATCTAAGGAGAGGCAAGTGGAACAAAATAGGTCGGGGATAGGTTAGAACATAAGAACATAAGAAATAGGAGCAGGAGTAGGCCATCTAGCCCTTCGAGCCTGCCCCGCCATTCAATAAGATCAAGGCTGATCTGTCGTGGCTCAGTTCCACCTTCCCGCCCTCTCCCCATAACCCTTAATCCCTTCTCTTATCAAAAACCTATCAACCCGCTTCTTAAAAATATTTAGCGAAGCAGCCTCCACCACTTCAACGGGCAGAGAATTCCAGAGATTCACCACCCTTTGAGCGAAGAAGTTCCTCCTCAACTCCGTTCTAAACCGCCCCCCCTTTATCTTGAGGCTGTGCCCCCTAGTCCTACTGTCTTTTTTGAGCGGGAAGAGTCTCTCCACCTCTATCCTATCCATCCCATTCATCATCTTATACATCTCAATGAGATCTCCCCTCATTCTTCTAAACTCTAACGAGTACAAGCCTAGTTTATTCAGCCTCTCCTCACAGCTCAACCCCCTCAACTCCGGTATCAGCCGAGTAAACCTCCTGTGCACTCCCTCCAGGGCCAAAATATCCTTGCGCAGATGCGGCGCCCAAAACTGCACACAGTACTCCAGCTGCGGCCTCACCAATGCCCTATACAGCTGCAGCAAGACCTCCCTACTTTTATATTCAATCCCCCTCGCTATGAAGGCCAGCATCCCATTCGCCTTCCTGACCACCTGCTGCACCTGCAAGCTGGGTTTAGAGGGCAGGATCTCTCTCAGGAGCGAGCTTCATTCAATTAAAGTCCCAGCTTTAATTCCCAGATTGGTTAAATTAACTAAACTCAGCCTGATGGCATCTGGGGAGCTCGAATTCTCCTCAATCCTCATGCAGCCTAGAATCATAGAATCCTGCAGTGCAAAAGGAGGCCATTCTGCCCATCAAGTCTGCACTGACCACAATCCCACCCAGGCCCCATCCCCATAACTCCATGGATTTACCCAAGGTAGCCCCACCCCCCGACACTAAGGGGCAATTTAGTGTGGCTAATCCACCTAACCTGCACATCTTTGGACTATGGGAGGAAACTGGAACACACGGAGGAAACCCACGCAGACACAGGGAAAAAGTGCAAATTCCACACAGATAGTGACCAAGTCGGGAATCGAGCCCTGGTCCCTGGTGCTGTGAAGCAGCAGTGCTAATCACTGTGCCACCATGCTGCCCTGTAAAAAAATCAACCAAATTCTTGGTGACCGCTGACTGAAAGATCTCATGTGTGAGGGGACAGGATAGGATCAAGCTGAGAAGTTATGCACCACACAGTCAGGCAAAAACAACAAACTGCATTTGTATAGTGCCTTGGAGAGGCAAAGGGATTTGGGTAGAATTCAGAATGTGGATTCCATAGGGCATAAGACAAAGGGATGGGTAATGATGGTGTTGAAAATTAAAGCTTTGGTGGACAGTAGGTGTCAACAGCAGACTAAATGTCAGGGCTTTCTGAAAACAAAATAACAGGATGTGTTAATAACAGAAAAAGGGGCCAATGCTGTGTGAAAGCAAAAACTGGTACCTGCGGGGTGACAGATTCAGAATGGAGCACTGAGTTCATGTTCTGCCATTGTTGAACTCAGTGTTGAATAGCAAAGTGCCTAATCGAAAAGTAAGGTGCTGTTTCTCCAGTTGCACCGGGTTTCAAGCAAGCTGAGGACAGAAATGTGAGTGTTTGAGCAAGATAGTGAATTCAGATAGCAAGCAAGCAGAAGGCTGGGGTTGTGCTTGAAGACTGAGTGAAGTTGTTCCACAAAACAGTCACCCAGCCTACATTTAGTCTCTTCGATGTAGAGGAGACCACACTGTGAACAGTGAATGCAGTCGACCAAATTGAAGGAGGTCACAATTTAATTTTCCTGTCCTCTAACCTAACCCTAACCTTCCCTTTACTTCCATCTCACCATTTTCTCAACAGCCTGAAAACCTTATCACATTTCTAGCTCACATCAGTTCTGATGAAGAATCATAGACTTGAAACTTTAATTCTGTTTTTCTCTCTACAGATGCTGCCAGACCTGCTGAGTTCTTCCAGCATTTTCTGTTTTTTATTTTTAAAAATCTAAGATTTCACTTCTAATTGCCACCCAGTAACAGCCTCAATTGGAACATGTCTGTGTATTCTCAGATACAAACAGGAGCAGATCCTGCTGCAGTGCCCTTGTGGTTCCAAGGCCAGCAGTGACCCAGTTAGTGGCACTCTTGTCTTTGAGTCAGGCTGTGGGTTGAAGTTCCACTTCAGGACTTGAGTACAAAGGTTGTCACTCCAGTACAGCACTGAGGGAGGGCTGTGCTCCTGGAGGAGCCACCTTCTGCATGAGCAACTAAAGCAAAGGCCTGTCTGCCCCTCAGATGGCATTAAATGAACTGGCAAAACAAGGAGAGAAAACAGGTCTCGATTATACACAGAAAGACTTCCCACTGCTGCAGGAAGCAATCAGCAGAACACATACGGCCTTGAAATTTCCATCCGCAAGGTTCCCAATTGTTCCCAATTATAGGGAAAGCTTCAGTCCATTAAAGTACAGTTGGCAAACAATGTTAGTCACTTTATCCTGAGCTTTAACATCTACTACTTCTATCATAGAATCCCTACTGTGAAGAAGGAGGCCATTCTGTCCATCAAGCCTGCACTGACAGCAATCCCACTCAGGCCCCATTCCCTGTAACTCCATATGTTTACCCTGCTAATCCCCTTGACGCTAAGGGCAACTTAGCGTGGCCAATCAACCTAACCCACACATCTTTGGACTGTGGGAGGAAACCGGAGCACCCGGAGGAAACCCACACAGACATGGGGAGAAAGTGCAGAGTCATCCAAAGCTGGAGTTGAACCCAGGTATCTGGTGCTGTGAAGCAGCAATATGCAGGGTAAATATGCGGGGTTATGGGATTTGGGCTGTGTAGGATTGTGGTCGGTGCAGATTTGATAGGCCAAATTGCTTCCTTCTGTACTGTAGGGATCCTATGATTATATGAAATGAGATTATAAAAGCAAAAACAGAGAATGCTGGAATAACTCAACAGGTCTGGCAGCATCTGAGGGGAGACAATGTCGAGAGAACGTTTCAAGTCTGCACAGCTCTTCAGAGAAAAGCAATCTTGTTTTAGAGGTCCTCTAAGCAGCTCTACAGTACAATTTAATGGCATGTACTTTCTGAATTGAATTTGAAGCTGAAGAAGATAAGGGTGGGTGTTCATACTTCAAGAGGCTAGCTCATGAGGAAGAGGAGGTGGATCAGCGTGGGATTTCTCAGTTTCCATACGTAAGCAGCTCACTCTGCCTCTTTCATTCCCAGCTCTTGATAGCCACTAGTTCCAAGTTTGCTTCAGTTAAACAGCTCATCTCTCACTCTTGATTACCCCCCTGGGTTGCAACAAGTTACCAAGACCTGTGCCGCCCACAGTGCCTGGGTGCTCCTCTGACAACTTGTCCTGTTCCACACCGAGGGTAGGCAACACACAACAGCTTCATAAGCTTTGTAAAGAGTTATGGGGAGCAATCTTTACCTTCGGCATTTGCACAGTAATCTGGCTGAAAGGATTACCCTCCATTCATCTCAAGCTGCTAAAAGATCAGCCAACAATGGAAATGACCTTCCCGAGTCTCATTGAGAAACAGTAGCTGTGTCAATCCCTACCGAAACCCTTCGACATTGCACACACAGTTGTGACATTGTTCTCTCTTGCCTTCCCTGTAACAGTCTATTTTGGACACTTTATCAGCCACTTGGCCACTTTCTTCCCACAGCCTCACTTGTTTGACCTCCAATCAGCTGAAAGCCTCCTCCTGAAGGATGCTTAGGTGGTGAAATTTCCAATGGGGTCTCCAGCTCCTCACCTGCAGCCTTTCCATGAAAGGAGCTTACTCCTTTTAATTGGGACTCCTCCCGCTCTCTACCCGAGTCAAGGGAGAGGAATCCAGTGGCAATTCCTTGTTCATCTGAGTACAATACATTCCTTTGAAAGAGGAGGGCAGAGTAATAGTGGAATCGAACCAACATTGACCCTTTTCTTTATCCAGATGGCTCCTTCATTGCAAAACTTACCTTCAAATCAGCATAACCTCCTCAAGGTGTGGAATGGAATTCTGGCCAATGACTTTACTCTTTACTGATTTATTATTAGTGGCTATCTTTTATTCATGGCCCTGAGTAATGTTCTCTCTGCCAGCATCTTCTCTATGTTATCCAATCCAACCTCCTCATGGTCCTAAATAACTCTATCAGGTCAACACTCAACTTTCTCATTTCTAAAGAAGTAAGTCCCAGTTTGTTCAATCTTCCATGGAATTTACATCCTCTCAGTTCTAGCCCCATCTTTACAGACTTTCCGCCGTATCTTTTTTCTAATGAGCAGAATTGTGCACTGTCGATGCTGCTTCTTTAACTGGCTGTAGATTTGTACAGGCATCACTGGAAAGGGGGCAAAGCATCAGAACCCAATGATGCCAGCAATGCAGTGTACACCTCACTATAAATACCCTATCCATTACTGCAGCACGTCCCTCTGTATCTCCACACACCACATTAACCTCTGTTACATACAACTTCTGTAATTTATAATTTATTTCAATCCATTCTGTCACACTCCTCCCTGAAATGCACTTCTCACTAAAACACACAGCCCTATAACGCTCCTCACTGTTACACCCATCCCCCAACACACTTCTCCCCCTAACACACCCCTCCCCCTAAAACACTCACCCCTCCCCCTAGAATGCACACCTTATTATAACACACCCCTCCCCCAACACACCCCTCCATCTATAACACACATTCCCAATATGCATCCCTTACTATAACACACCCCTCCCCATGACACACAAACCTCCCTATAATGCACACACCTCTTTCTATAAAACACATCCCTCCCCCTATAACACACCCCTCCCTATAATGCATCCTTACTATAACACACCCCTCCACTATAATGCAGAACCCTCCCTATACCACAATCCTTACTATAATACATCTCTCTCTATAACACACCCCTCCGTATAACACACCCTTCCTCCTATAATGCACATGCCTCCCTATAACGCACACCCTTCCCTATAACCCACAACCCTCCCTATAATGCAGCTCTACCTATAACACACCCCTCCCTATAATGCACCCTTACTATAACACACCCCTCCACTATAATGCACAACCCTCCCTATACCACAATCCTTACTATAACACATCTCTCCCTATAACACACCCCTCCGTATAACACACCCTTCCTCCTATAATGCACATGCCTCCCTATAACGCACACCCTTCCCTATAACCCACAACCCTCCCTATAACGCAGCTCTAACTATAACACACCCCTCACTATAAAACAATTCTCCTATAATTTTCATCATATTTTGTGGCACCCTGCCCTTCGATTTATTTGGGGAATTGCATTCTGACAATCTAGTCACTTTCCCAGCTCCTCCTCAAATGTCATCCCCAGCTGCTGCTTATTGTTTTGCACTTTGCCCTTCTTTCTGTCATGCTACCCTGAACTTGATTCTTGTGGAATGATGTTAGTAGAGGTGAGAATGAGCAATACTACGTGTTGTTAAGTGGCTGCATGAACTGGGCTTTATTCTATTCAGGTTCACTGAGAGGAGGGCGAGAGGTTTGAAAATGTTTTTGAGCAGATGAGTTCTACGGTCACCCTGAGTGAATGTGTTCCTGATGCCCTCTTGTTTAGCAAGTAATGTGCACTATATCAATGAGAAGGAAGAGGAGAATTTCATGAAAAAGTCCCAAGATGACAATCTGCCCTCCTACATCTCAATTTTCAGCAAGGTTTCCTTTTTTTGGAGCACCTTCCTCTAATGGTCTTGAAGGCCTGGGTTTAGTGGCCACAGCCTGTCGCAGTTCCTACATCGCAAAAAGAATCCTTCACAAAAAGGAAGTAAGAACTCAGAATTTTGTTTCATTTCCATGACTTGGAATGAAATGGAACTGTCACTGTTCATACATTAATGGTGACAGATATTTGCATCAGATTGCCCAGTTCAAAGGTTATTAACCCTTTCCTGTCAGCAAGTGGTCAAGCATGGCATGTGAGTGTTGGTAGCCCCCAAGATAATTTACTTGCTGCCACCATGTGTGTACTAGGCCTTAGGCCTCCCACTTGATTTTGTGGCCTGCCCAGGATTGTACCAGCCTTTCTGTAACACTGTTTGATGCATTGTAACATGACCTTGCTGCTAAAGGCAGTTCTGTTGGACCCATCGAGCTCCGATGCTTTATAATCTTATTGCAGCCCCAGAGATAAAGTTCTGTGTGTTTATATGTTGAAGACTAAAAGATGGAATCTGATGTGTAATTTGAGTAATAGAATGGTACAACAGGACATGTTTCCACTTGCAATGAGTGCTCACAGTGAATAAAATAAAAAAATGTCAGTCATGCTTTCATTTATTTTATTTTTTTGCTGAGGTGCTATTGAACGCATCTGAGAGGAATCAAATTCTTCAAATGATGCTTTCTGCGACGGCAAAAATCTCCATGAAAATAAGCAGAATGCAGGCAGCAGCCTGGGAATATTTCCAGTTAGGGTACAGGCTGTAATTTCACAAATAGCCAACAAACAATCTCTTCCAACTTTCAGTCAGTGTGTTTTATTGAGAAGAACGTGTCTCCAAAATAGTGCATCACACCACAAAGACCTGTATATCTATCACCAACACACAACTACCATGCACATACCCATCACCACCGTAACACATATACCCATCACCAACACAAATATATTCATCTCCACCAGGCATATCTTCATCACCACTGTAACACATATATCCACCTCCACCACACATATATCCACCTCCACCACACATATACCCATCACCACCACCACACATATACCCATCACCACCACACATATACCCATCACCAGCACACATATACCCATCACCACCACCACATATATCCATCACCACCACCACACATATACCCATCTCCACCACACATATACCCATCACCAGCACACATATACCCATCACCACCACCACATATATCCATCACCACCACCACACATATACCCATCTCCACCACACATATACCCATCACCAGCACACATATACCCATCACCACCACCACACATATACCCATCTCCACCACACATATACCCATCACCACCACCACACATATACCCATCTCCACCACACATATATCCATCACCACCACCACACATATACCCATCTCCACCACACATATATCCATCACCATTACCACACATATACCCATCTCCACCACACATATACCCATCACCAACACAAATATATTCATCTCCACTAGGCATATTTTCATCACCACTGTAACACATATATCCACCTCCACCACACATATACCCATCACCACCACACATATACCCATCACCAGCACACATATACCCATCACCACCACCACACATATACCCATCTCCACCACACATATATCCATCACCACCACCACACATATACCCATCTCCACCACACATATACCCATCACCAACACACATATGTCCGTCACCACCGACACCTATTGTGACGTTAGTGTCCTTCTAAAAGATTTTTTAAAAGTCATGATCTCTGCAGTTCTCACGGTCAGTGTCTCAGCTCACAGCCTTAGCTGATGTCTTTATTGAGAGGGAAAATAAAAGTGTGTGCAGCTCAGGTGACAGGGTTAATTTTTAGTTTCATTTTGACTGCAGTGTTAGAAGCATAGCTGAAAAAAGTCTCTTTCTCAGTTTTTATTGTGAAAGTTTTATTATTTAGCTGAAAGCACATCTAGTTTACCATCCTGCAGTAAAAAGTCCATGTTTTGGTGTTTTGGGGAGCTAAAGACCACAAGCTTCTCTGAGGTTTCAAGATCAATTGAAATTAGCATTCAATCCAGGGAACTGAATTCTGGGATTATGTGAGCTTTAGCCTGTGCAGTAATAAATCTGTTTAAAGGGTTTTGTTTATTGGAATTTGGTTTTAATTGGAACACATTAGAGATATTTATTAAGAGTTATATATTGTAGATTGTTTTATTTCTTGTTTGTAATTGATAAATGTTGTTGCTAATTTTCTTACTATACATGTTAACTATATTCTTAAATAAACTTTGTTTGATAATAGCTCCCTAGTGGCTCACTTGAATTATACCTGAAGTGAAACATCTCATCCTTATCCTAGCCAAATTCAAGGTGCAAAACTTGTGGTTCATGCATTCATAAAACATTTTGTAGTTTCTGATCTGAACATCACACCCATATACCTATCACAACCACTACACATATATTCATCATCATCACCCATATACCTTCACCACCAAGATACTTCAAGCTGATACCACCACACCACATTGAAATAAATCATTCTTTGGTTCTGGGTGCCACTGCAAATTCAGATGTTTATTCCCCATTACTAAACAACTTTCAGTTGGTACTGTTCCCATGCTTTCACTGTTCTTATTCTCCTAGGTGGTATAGATCACAGGTTTGGGATGTGTTGTTGAAGGAGCTTTGTTGATTTGCCTTAGTGGATAGTACACACTGCAGTCATGATGCCCAAGATGGAGGGAGTGAATGTTTAAGATATTGAATGGGATGCCACTCAAGCAGGCTGCTTTGTCCTGGATGTTGTTGAGCTCTTTGAGTGATTTTGGAGCTGCACCCATCCTGGCAAATGGAGAGTATTCCATCACACTCCTGACTTGTGCCTTGTAGATGGTGGACAGGCTTTGGGGAGTCAGAAAGTGAGTAACTCACTGCAGAATTCCCAGCCTCTAACCCACTCATGTAGACACTGGGTGGGATTTTCCAGCCACATTCGCCCCTAGACCAGAAAATCCTGCCTGAGATCAATGGACATTTGCGTGATCCATGCCTCGCCCACTGCATTCCCATGGCATGCTGTAGTTAGTTAGTCCAGTTAAGTATGTAGTAAATGGTGAAGCCCAAAGATATTGATGGTGAGTGAATCAACAATGGTGATGCCCTTGCACATTGTGGTTAGGTGGTTCAACTCTTTTGTTGGAGAGGGTCACCACGTAAAAATTGTCACAAGCATTGCTTGCCAATTACCAGTCCAGGCTACAATGTTGTACAGATATGCTGCATGTGAGCATGGACAACCTTCTGCAAGTAAAGCTACAACATTGCTTAACCATCAGTGAACACTCCCATTTCTGAGCCTATGCTGGAAAGAAGATGAAACAGCTGAAGATGGTTGAAGTAAGGACACTGCTCTGAGGAACTCCTGCAGTGATATCCTGGTCTTTGTGTTAGGCATGACCCCAGCCAGCGGAAGATTTTCCTTATTAATTTCAATTTGATTATGGCTCCCTGATGTCATACTCAAGCAAATGCTTCCTTGATGTCAAGGGCTGTCACTCTCACCTCATCTCATGAATTCAGCTCATTTGTCTATGTATGGACTAAGGCTGTAATGAGCTCAGGAACTGAATGGCCCTGGCAGAAGTTAAGCTGAGCATCCCTGAGCAGGTTATTCTGTTGATGACCACTTCCATCACTTTATTGATGGTCGAGAGTAGAGCAATGGTGTGGTAATTGGCTGAGTTGGATTTGTTCTGCTTTTTATGGAGAGGACATTCATGGGCAGGTTTTATTTACATTGTTGAGTAGACTTCATTATTATAGTTGTACTGGAACAGCTTGGCTAAGAGTGCAACAAATCCTGGAGAACAAGTCTGAATATTGTCAGGGCCCATTTCCTTTGCAGTATTCAGTGCCTTCAGCCATTTCTTGGTCAATGTGGAGTGAATTGAATTGGCTGAAGACTGACATCTGTGACGCTGGACACCTCCAGAGGAGGCTGAGATGAATCATCCAATTGGTACTTCTGGCTGAAGATTGTAGCGAGTGTTTCAGCCTTCTCTGTTGCACTGATGTGCTGGGCTCCTCTATCATTGAGGGTGGAGATACTTGTGGAGCCTCCTTTTCCAGTGAAATTGTCCACCACTATTATAATAGAATGGAATAGAATACCTACAATACAGACAGAGGCCATTCAGCCCATCAAGTCAGTACTGACCACAATCCCACCCAGACCCTGTTCCCGTAACCCCATGTATTCACCCTGCTAATCCTCCTGACACTAGGGTCAGTTTAGCATGGCCAGTGACATTCATGACTGGATGTGACAGGACTGCAGAGCTTAGATCTGATCCATTGGCTGTGGGGTCGCTTAACTCAATCTGCCACATGCTGGTTATGCTATTTGGCATGTGTTGTAGCTTCAGCAGATTGACACCTCTTTTTAGGTGTGCCTGGTGTTGCTCCATGCATGCTGTCCTGCACTCTTCATTAAACCAGGGCTGATCCCCTGTCTTGGTGGTAATGGAGAGTGTGGACATCCAGGCCATGAGGTTGCAGGTTGTGGTCAATTGAGCTGCTGCTGATAGCCCACAGCACCTCATGGATGCCCAGTTTGATCTGTTCAAAGTCTATCCCATGGTGCCATACGATGGAGGGTATCCTCAATGTGAACACAGGACTTTGTCTCCACAAGTTCTGTGCAGTGGTCACTCCTACCGATACTGTCATGGACATGTTGGTGAGGATGAGGTCAAGTATGTTTTACCTTTGCTGATTCTCCGACCACTTGCCAGAGTCTCAGCCTAACAGTCCTTTAGGACCTAATCTATGCTGGTGCTACCAAGTCATTCTTGGTGATGGACTCTGCAGTTCCTCATGCAGGGTACATTCTGCAACCCAGTAACCTTTGGTGCTTTCTCCAAATAGTGTTCAATAAGGATAAGTAGCATTCCTTGCCTACGTTTGACCTGATGGAGTCCAGAGTCAATATTGAGAACTCCCTCCCAACTATATACCACTGTGCCACCTCCTCTGTTTGGTCAGATCTATCGGTGAAAATGGTGCTGTCTGGGACATTGTCCGTGAGTGTAACTATATCAGACTGTCACATACTTAATCAGTGAGGCAGCTCTCCCAATTTTGGCACAAGCCCCCAGTTGTTTGTATGGAGGACATTGCAGGGTCGACAGGGCTGTGTTTGCCATTGTCATTTCCAGTGCCAAGACTGATGCCAGGTGATCTGTCCAGTTTTATTCAAATCACTGTGAAGTCGGGCATGTGGGACTCTAGAGAGAGTCCTGTCCATGCAATTTCACGTTCTCCCCTCGGTCTCAGAACCCACGAGGGGAAGTGGGGTGGCGTTTAACATGCTGACCTAGATTTATTAGCTGAATTGAAACTTCACCAGCTGCCGTGATGGGATATGAACCCATCTGCCTCAGAGAATTAGCCCATATCTCTAGTCCAATGACAACATTGTCTCCCTCTGATATAGAGAATGGAATCCTGCGCTGTACATTCTCCTTTAAACAAGACTTGGCACAGTCCATGAGACATGCTACAGACTGGAACACCACAATATTGAAGCAAAGAAGGCTGGATTCTTTATATTGAGAGTAGATGAGGAGTGAGCTGTACTCTCTTTCATAAATACATTGCTGAACTCATAGGCTCAATTCTTTCTATTCATGATTCATCCTCCCCCTCCTGAAGGCACTGACACTTGGACTGCAGTTTCATTCTCCATGCTTGAACCCATGAGTAGTGATTGACTGTCTTATTGAGTTGTCATAACCACTAAGAGTACAAACCCTGATGGGTTATTCTCTTGGCTAGTCCAGGAGTCCCAAGCCAATCACAATCTACTCAACAATCTTCCACCTCTTTTTATTCATTCATGGGACATGGACGTCACTGGTTCATCAGCATTTATTGCCCAAACCTAGTTGCCCTTGGAGGGCAGTTGAGAGTTAACCACATTGCTGTGTCTCTGGAGTCACATGTAGTCCAGGCCAGGTAAGGACAGCAGATCTCCTTCCCTAAAGGACATTAGTGAACCAGATGGATTTTTCTGACAACCAGCAATGCTTTCATAGTCATCAGTAAACTTTTAATCCCAATTTAAATTTTACCATCTGCCGTGATAGGATTCAAACAGTTAGCTGACTTTCTGGATTGAGAGCTGAGAAGTGATGTGATTTGGGAGGTCTGTAGAAGGTAAATGGTAGAGCCCTTGGAAATATTAGCATACAGATGGATCTAAGCGAGCAGATCCACAGTTCACCAAATGTGGCAACTCAGGTGGACAATGTGGTGAAGAAGGTGTATGACATGCTGGCCTTCATTGGTCAGGGCTTCGAGTATAGGGATTGGAAAATCATGTTGCAGCTGTATAAAACTTTGGTTTGGCCACATTCGGAGTATTGTGTACAATTCTGATTGCTACATTTCCAGAAGGATATTGATGATTTGGAAAGAGTGCATAAGAGATTTACCAGGATGTTGCCTATTTTGGAGGATGTAAGCTGTGAAGAAAGGTTAAACAAACTTGAATTGTTTTCATTGCAGCATCAGAGGATGCGGGGAGACCTGATACAGGTTTATAAGATTATGACATGCTTGGATAGAGTGGATGGCCAGAGTCTTTTTCCCAGGGTCAAAGGTCAATTACTTAGGGGCCTAATTTAAAAATGAGAGAGGGAAAGCTAAGAAAAGATGTAAGGGGCATGTTTTTCATACCTCATAGGGTGGTGAATACTTGGAATGCGCTGCCGGAGGAGGTGGTGAAAGCAGATTCTATAAGAACATTCAAGAGGCACCTGGATGGATACATGAATAGGCAGAGAATAGAGGGATATGGACCACAAGGCAAGAAAATATTAGATTAGAAAAGCATCTGTGTCGGCACAGATTCGGTGGGCTGAAGGGCTTGTTCCTTTGCCGTACTGTTCTTTGTTAGGTCATCGCCACCCCTACCTGACACCAGCAAACCTACCACGGAATGAAAATCAAACCAAGCATCTTATCTTCTAGTCTGCAGCATTTAGTTGACACATTTGACCATAAAGCCATTGTCTATATGTACTGACAGAAACAACTCTGAATCTGTTCATAGAAATGGATGAAGGCACAAAAAGCAATGGGTAGAGGGAGCATAATCAGAAATAAATCCCTGCAGTTTTAACAGAGAATTGACAGAAGGCCGGAGACAGCTCCCTTCCCAACTGCATTGCCAAGGAATGAAAAGAGCACTGAATACCTATAGAGAAAAGGCAAATGTAAAAACATTGGCAGTTATTTAAGTCTGGGTAACTGACGCCACTCTGGTTAAATATATAAGTTGCTTCTCAATGCATGAACACTGTTGCAGTCTTCATGGGCTCAAGGGGGCTGAAGCAGTTTACAAAGGCACATTATAGAGCTGCAAGTGTAATGTGAGGATCAGTCAGCTGAACAAGTAAGGAGGGGAAATAAGGAAACTCCTGGATGTTTAACACACACTAACATACTGCTGGAAGTCTCAGCTCCTGCTATGTTTAACAGCATGGATCTGCAGTGTGTTATATTGATGCACTGTCTTTCACAAATTTCATCCAATTCTGCTCGGAAATTGTAGGCAGAATATCAGATGAGTGAGCTCAAATCTTCAAAAGTGACCTTTACACAACTGACTCCAGTAAGCGTCTCTCCTTCGAAGAGTTGACACTCATTGGTATATTGGCCGGAGCGCTAGTTGATTGTGGCTTTTGAATTACTTTGTAATTTTGATCTGTTTTCATCTCCAAGTTTCTCTCCTCCCAACCTGGAGGCATTGACTTCAGATAGGCTTTGAATCCACAGTAATGTGACACCTTGGACGGCCCAGTTCTTTCACCTCCAGCTTCTCAAACTCTGCGATCAATTAAAGCATTCAAAAGGGAAGGAGATGATTGTCTGAATCGGGAGAATGTGAACATTTAAAGGGAGATGGCAGAAGAATGGTGTTTTGGTGAGCTGGTACAGACATGATGGGCCAATTGGCCTCTTGCTGCTCTGGAACAATTCTGTGATTCTCTGTGTTAGCTTGTCTTGCTCTTATTTTAATCGGAGCTGATTTTTAATCTCGAAACCATGAGGTTTATCAGAAATACCACCAGATTCTTTCCAAATACCAGTGATATTATTTCAAATGCTGCCAAGACTTGGCTACAGTTGATACAACTTCAAAGAGATCATTGCCACAAGCAAGCTTGATGCTGACTTCAATCTTGCCCTCTCTTCTTAAAGACATTGGAATAAGTTTCATTTTCACTGCCAACACTAATGCTTTAGGCACAGGGAAAATCAGCTCATCCCCTGCCATGTTTCCCACCAATGGCAAAAGTTTAAAGTAACACCTTCAAAGTCTATTTATTAGTCACTAATAAGTTGGCTTACATTCACAAGGCATAGAATCACTATGAAAATCCCCTAGTCACTACACTCAGGCACCTACTCAAGTACACTGAGGGAGAATTTAGCATGGCCCATGCACCTAACCATCACATCTTTGGACAATGGGACAAAACCAGAGCACCCAGAAGAAACCCACACAGACATGGGGAGAATGTGCAAATTCCACACAGTGACGCAAGCCGAGAATTGAACCAGGTCCCCAGCACTGTGCTGCAGCAGTGCTAACCACTGTGTCACTGTGCCATTTATTTCTTATTGTGGCACAACCATCCTTTACAGTGATGGGGTTGAGGAGGTTCGAAGATGAGATATTTTTGAAACAAGTAATCACTACAGTTAATTAATGCTATTCATAATATATCTTAATGATTTAGATGAGGGAACTGTATCTATTACTCCAAATTCACAGATGCCGCAAAGTAGAGTAGGAGGGTGAGCTGTGAGGAGGATGCAGAGAAGCTTAAGTTAGATTTCGGCAGTTGGAGTATAATGTTAGCAAGTGTGAGGTTATCCACTTTGACAGAAATAATAGTAGGAGGGATTATTATTTAAAAGGCAAAAAACTGCAGCATGCTACAGTGCAGAGGGACCTGGGGGTCCTTGTGCATGAGTCGCAAAAACCCAGTCTGCAGGTGCAGCAGGTGATCAAGAAGGCGAATGGAATGCTGGCCTTTATAGCGAGGGGGATTGAATATAAAAGCAGGGAGGACTTGCTGCAACTGTACAGGGCACTGGTGAGGCTGCAGCTAGAGTACTGTGTGCAGTTTTGGTCGCCGCACTTGCAGAAGGATATATTGGCCTTGGACGGAGTGCAGAGGAGGTTCACTAGGCTGATACCGGAGATGAGGGGGCAAGCCTATGAAGAGAGACTGAATAGGCTGGGTCTGTACTTGTTGGAGTTTAGAAGGATGAGGGGGGGATCTTATAGAGTAGGGTTCCATTCATAGATATGCAGGGTAGAATAGGTGTAGGATGATGTGGCAGCGCGGGCTCGTTGGACCGAAGGGCCTGTTTCCCATGCTGGATTGTTCTTTGTTCTCTTTTTTTTTGTTCTTTGTATAAGATAATGAAGGGGATGGATAGGGTAGAGGTAGAGAGATTCTTCCCACTCAGTAAGGACAACAGGACTAGACGACACAGCCTCAAGATAATGGAGGGGGGCAGTTTAGATCAGAGTTGAGGAGGAACTTCTTCACTCAAAGGGTGGTGAATTTCTGGAATTCTCTGCCTGTTGAAGTGGTGGAGACTACCTCACTAAACATGTTTAAGTCACGGGTAGATAGGTTTTTGATAGACAAGGGAATTAAGGGTTATGGGGAGAAAGCGGGAAAGTGGAACTGATCTACTTCAGATCAGCCATGATCTTATTGAACGGCAGGGCAGGCTCAAAGAGCCAGATGGCCTACTCCTGCTCCTATTTCTTATGTTCTTATGTTCTGAGTGAATGGGCAAATGGATGGCAGATGCAGTTTAATGTGGATAAATGTGAGGTTATCCACTTTGGTAGCAATAACAGGAAGGCAGATTATTATCTGAATGGCTATGGATTGAGAGAGTAAAATGTACAATGAGACCTGGGTGTCCTCATACACCAGTCGCTGCAGATAAGCAGGTAGATGCAGCAAATGCTAAAGAAGGCAAATGGTATGTTGGCCTTCATAGCAAGAGGATTTGAGAGCTGGAGCAGGGATGTCTTGCTGCAATTATACAGATCCTTGGTGAGGCCACACCTTGAATATTGTGTGCAGTTTTGGTCTCGTTATCTGAGGAAGGATGATTTTTGTATAGAGGGAGTGTGCAGAAGATTTTCCAGACTGATTCTTGAGATGATGGAACTGATGTATGAGGTGAGATTGAGTTGGTTAGGATTATATTCATTGGAGTTGAGAAGAATGCCTTTATTTAGTCACAACAAGATTAATTTTAAAAGAATCTCTTCCCTTGCAGGTACCTTTTGCAGCTCAATACTTACGTTTTAAAAGGAACGAATTCATGCAGGCTTTCTTGAGTTAAAGAAAGTGTGATTTTCACTACGATTAGAAATGAATATTGAACCCTAAGGTAAGTAAAAAATATATACAGACCAGCTTTCGACTTGGCCATGAAGAGTTGATGATGGAACGTTGCACTGTTGCAATTCATGATTCCATCTGCACTGACTTTAACAGGTAAATAGTCGGTTTCAAGATTCCAGTATTCTGTGGTTTAGTTTAGAAGCTGCCCTGTTTGCTTTTCCATCTGGCTTTGTTGTCTTGGCTTGTTTCAGAGAGTGCTACCAGCTGGAGTTACCAGGGATCTGCTGCTGTCTTTCCTCCTGTTTTTCAGTTGGCTCTTATCTAGCCTTTGTATTTTCTTGGAAAGTAAAAATCCACGAACTGGTCTGTGACATTGTTCACGGGATATCATTCGTGCTAAGATGATAATCAGCTTCCATTGTCTCCACAAGAGATGGCAATTTGTTTCTGGATGCTTGCGTGATTTTGATGTGTCCTATCTGGAGACAGAGTGGAATTCCATTGTCTATCTGCTGGTATCGCTCACCAGCAATTCAGCCACTGACTGAATTTACATCCTTGACCATCTGAGCTTCTATGTCCATTTTTGACACCACTACTCTTATTTAGAATTTCAATATGTCTGTATATCCTGACAATACGGATGTTACTTCTCCTGAGGCTCACGATAGAGATGATTTTCTTCATCATGGCATGGACTGCAATGGAACCCATAGCGTCCAACATTGCTAAGAACACTGAAGGTCACATCATGTTCCTGTCTTCTGTCTCATCTAAACTCCCAGCACAGCCTCATCCTGCTGGCTAAACTACTAATAACATGCTCATGTTCCTCTTGTTTCCCACACCATCCCATCTCCATTGTACCAACCTTCTGCTTTCGGACCCCCACGATCCACTGCTTGCCCAGCTACTGGAGCCGCTGGGCAGAGGGTGGGAGGGTGCGGTGCTGAAAAACAGAACGCTGATAAAGAGGCTCCATCTCCTGATCTGACACACACAGGCCTTAGCTCAGATGCTGGTACTGCACTTACCTTGGGAATTGGCACAGAGTTATGATCAGCACAAGGTAGCCACCAGCATGGCCGGGCTACCAATGCCAGGGTGAGAGGATGGCTTGCTTTCCAGTTGGCCCAAATCGGAGTTGCAGACAAGATTTGCTGGACATTCTCTCTTCCACCACTACCATCGGGAAAAAGATACAAAAGTCTGAGGACATGTACCAACCGACTCAAGAACAGCTTCTTCCCTGCTACCATCAGACATTTGAATGGACCTATCTTATAGTAAGTTGATCTTTTCCTACTCCCTAGCTATAACTGTAACATTACATTCTGTACCCGCTCCTTTCCTTCTCTATGAAAGGCATATCTTCGGGTGCAATCCTTTTCACTGGATACTAATACATGTGACAATAGTAAATCAGATCAAATCAAAAGACTCAGATGAGGACATTGCACATGGGGAGTGCTGAATCGGTATGTGCACCAAGATGTTGGATGCATTAACTGGTCTCATATCATTGTCATAATGCATTGCAGAGCCTAGCAGAGGGCACAAGGCGCAGCCTGTCCTCTCTGCAACCTCCATTCCTACTACCCTGCAAATGCAGAGGGGCCATGTTGCTGCCTTTCCATGCATAGCTTACCTATTGCTCTGTGATCCCTGTGCGACAATGCTGTCCGGCAAATGGTCCAAATTATCTCCAGAACACCACACAGTATTTTCACATACTTCCCAGGAGAAAACATTTCCAAAAATGGAGCTTACCTGCGATCAGGGTGCCTGGCTCTTTAAGGACATTACCAGACAGCCCAGATCTTGCTGCTTCATACTTCTCCCTGCAGGAATGGATAGCACAGACACTGTGATAGCCAAGTTCCGCACACATGAGGACGGTCTCAACAGGGATCTTGGGTTCATGTCGCACTATCTGTAACCCCCGTGACTTGCCTGCGTTTGCAAAACCTCACTTACTGTACTGTCTGGAGACAATACACATCTCTTTAAACTGTGATCAGTGCTCCTTCCACTCACATTATCAGCCACTTTAAGACTTGAACAGCAGGTTAGGTGTAAGGATTCGCATTCTAATCAGCAACTATCTGTGCGTAATATGCTCTGTCTGTCTGAGGTCAGAACTCTCCATTCACCTGACGAAGAGGCAGCCCCCTCGAAAGCTTGTGAGAATATTATCAAATAAATCGGTTGGACTAAAACCTGGTGTTGTCAGACTTTTTACTGTGTTTACGCCAGTCCAACGCCGGCATACCCACATCATAGCACAGACACTACCAGGACCAGTCTGATCTCAATTTAAAATCCTGGTGTCACACCAGTCAGTTGGGCTGTGGGCTGTCAGGAGTATACTAATTCAACGTGCTTAGTCTCCGCAGTGGTGAGTGCCTCCTGGGCTGCACACAGCACTGCCGAATCCACTAGAAATGGTGCCACGTGATTCAGTTACATGCCCAAAGGCTTTGCCTGGTCACTGCTTAGTCTCTGTCAGAGTCACTAAAACACAGCTCACCTGCTCTTTGTTGTTTATGGAGACTTACTGATTGCAAACTGCCTGCCAACACTACAATGGTAACCTCACTTCAAAAATACTTCCCCAGTTCTCCTCCCATGCCTAGTGGCCCACTACCTTTAGCCATTTTGATAACTAGTAATTTCCAGAACAAGTTGTTAGTCTGTTGCTAGGAGCTCATAGCTTGAGGGGCATCACTCCACATCAAATATGGCTGATCAGAGTCTCTCCCGTTCTTACCACCAGCTATTGACGTGTTTGGAAAGATTTGCAGGTTAATACTCAACCTGTTTGATCACGTTATGAATGCACCTTCCCTGGCCAGCAAGTCCTGGGGTGGGACTCAAACCTGAAGCTTCTGGCTCAGAGACAGAGACGCTACCCATTGCTGCACAAGATCTCCCCAGAAATCCTTCAGTGCCTAAAAGAGGTGTTGGGATATCCTGAGGGTGTGAAAGGTGCTAGGTAAATGAAGGCCCTTTCTCTTCCTTTTGAAGAATGCTAGGCTTCTTCCTATCAGACTCAAGGTGATCATTGCCCCGATGGGCAGAGTGTGTCAACTGGACAAGCAGTGAACAATTACCATGAACTGTATGAGTAATCTGTCCACTTTAAGGTTTAAGCTGCGGGAGTATCCTGTGTTTATTTGAACATCCTGTTGCCAACCTGCAGCTGAGCTCTCTGGACTGAGTGTAAGAAGGAGAACGGAGCCGGTGTATTAGTCAGACTGACGATCCACACCAGCTGAAAAGCTACATCAGCAGCCCCCAGAATACCCAGCCAAGTCAGCACACTTAGCAGGGAATGGTGGTGGGATATTCAACCATAGAAGGCATCATAAACTCAGCAAACACACACACATTTCCTTGAAGGGGCAGAGAGGGCCAAGAACTACCATCCACAGAGGACTTCTTCCCTCTAGCACAGGAACACTGAGCCAGGCCAAACAACCCAG
This sequence comes from Prionace glauca, assembly GCA_037974335.1. Lineage (NCBI taxonomy): Eukaryota > Metazoa > Chordata > Chondrichthyes > Carcharhiniformes > Carcharhinidae > Prionace > Prionace glauca. Next base: position 37,384,969 of record CM075742.1, on the reverse strand, counting down.
CTGTGATCATGGCACACAGCAGGGATCCGTCCTGGGAGCCTCCCAGCCCTGTGGCTCAGTATTTCCACCATATCAGGTGAGTGGAGCGCGTTGCTCAATCTCCTCGGCCTGTGATGTGGCTGACACGATTTCAAAGCCATCACTCCTGGAGGCACCCTTGGGTACATCACAGACCTTTCTCCGGAAGACTGACACAAGTGTCTGAAGGCCAAGTTTGAGCTCTGTGTTGCTGCAAGATCAAGAAGGCTGGGAAGAAGATGAAAGGTTTTAGCTAACCATGATAAGTGCTTTGTTTAATATTACCTGGGTGTCTTATAATGTGGGCAAGAATGCACAGCCCGTGTTATTAGAGAGTGTCCCTCAGGCACTGAAACAATGCCTTAAGTGTCTGTTGGTGCAGCATCAGAGAGGATCTAATACAGAGAATGAGCTGTCAATCCAGCAAACTGTAAGCAGTTTTAATAAGAAGCTGTTTTTACATGACAAGGGACTGGAGCCAGCTAGACAGGGTAAGACATGTTTGTCAAAGGGGGATGTTGGTCAGGTCAGGGGCTTTAAAACTCACTGGTGACTGACAGTCAGTTTTCACAGCCAAAGCCAAGAAATTTATTTGCTATTGCCAATTTTTCCTCAACATCTCTCTTTCCGAGGGTTGGAATTGGGATATATCTTTGTTATTTCACCCAAGAAAAGGATTTGTCAGTTGTGAATCGAGACTGTATCAGTTTGCTGATTGAGTGCTCAAGGTATTACAGCTGAGGCCAATCTCATCTTCGTCAAATATTGGCACAGTGGTTAGCACTGCTGCCTCACAGCGCCAGGGACCCAAGTTCAATTCCTGGCTTGGGTCACTGTTGGTGAGGAGTTTGCACATTCTCCCCGTGTCTGTGTGGATTCCCTCCCACAACCTGAAAGGTGTGCTGTTAGGTGTATTGGCCATGCTAAGTTCTCCCAATATATTATATGCTTTATTAACTGCTCTTTCCACCTGTCCTGCCACCTTCAATGATACATACACCTAAGTCCCTCTAGAACTTTAGAATTTTGCCCCTCGTCTTATTTTGTCTCTCCATGTTATTCCTACCAATATGCATTACCTTACACTTCTCTGCATTTAGCTTTTCTGCCCATTCCATCAACTTTTCAAAATCCTCCAACTAGCCTCCAAAACCCCTTGCCTCCCTTCCGAGGCTCCCTGAACCCTCCCAATCTGAAACTTTGGATTTCCACCTCTCCGCCTCTTCATCCTGGGAGCTGCTTGCAGTCCCGGCAGCAGCCACTACTAAATTGTGGCGCTGCTGGGATGGCTACAGTGGCTGGACAATCAGATTGGGCAGCAGCTCTGAAGGACAGCTCTTCATTTGATGGAGGGGTAGAAGTCCAGCCCTTAGCTTGTTAAGCCGCTGGCTGCATATTATCATTGTGGGCACGCTTTATTAAAGCGGTTGGTTTGGAATCGATTTTTCTTGTGGGGTGGGTATTGGGGGTGGAGTGATGTGAGTGGTGAGCCCTGTTTACCCACCACTCCCTTCCCCCTCCCACAGTCCCCCTCAATCCTCCCACAATAACCTGAAACGCGGCCCATTGCAGTTAGTGCTGAGATAGTGAGACAAAGGGCAGGATTTTCCCTGGGGGCATCAGGTCAAATGGAGGTCAGAGGTTCACGCTGTTGGGAAGGATGGCCATTTGGCAGGAAGTGTCCCTGGATTGGCTAATGAAGCACTGTGAGCAGGCTCTTGAAACTAGAGGGCCAATAGGAGGCTGTCTTTTCAGAGAGACATCCTCCCTCCAACTGTCGAAACATTAACATTAAAAATGCCCTTAGCAACAGGCCATCATTGGGGTGGGGATCTGCTCCACAGGGTAGTCCACCATGGCTACTAATTTCAAACAGGCGGTGAGAGCCTCAAAGCCTGCCTTTGTGGAGCACAGGCCTCCGCAGTGTGCTAGCCAACCTCCGACAGGGGGACTTAGTTGACGCCCCACCACTGGGTGATGATTAGCCTTTCTACTCCTCTCTCCATCTCCAGGAAAATGGTTCAAGGATGGGATGTTAGCAGCACACTGGCCCACACCAAAAAAAAACTCCTATCCAACCATCTCTGCACTACCCCTTCAGGGCCTAATAATTAAACCCAGTGTTTATGTTCAAGCACCGATCTTTGATGAAGTAGATTGAATTTCATAAAGGCAACAGTAATGATAGAGGATAGCACCAACAAAATTATATCCTATTCCTCAGGGGGAGTCAGTGGTGGAATGGAATTTTCAATCCAGAGACCCAGAATAATGCTTTGGGTATCTGGATTCGAATCCCGCAGCAGACGGTGAAATTTGAATTCAATAAAAAGCTGGAAATAAAAGTCTAATGATGACCATGAAACCATTGGCGATTGTTGGAAAAACCCATCTGATTCACTAATGCCCTTTAGGGAAGGAAATTCTCCCTGGAACGATGGAGGTTGAGGGGCGATCTGATAGATTAGAACGGCATGGACAGAATGGATAGCCAGATGCTCTTTCCTATGTTGCCAGTACAAGGGGATATAGGTTTAAGGTGCATGGGGAAAGCTGTAGAGGAGATGTGCGAGGCAAGTTTTTTTCATAGAAGGTAGTGAATGCCTGGACCATGCTGCCTGGGAAGGTAATGGAAGCAGGTACGATAGCAGCATTTAAGGGGCATCTAGACAAATACAGGAATAAGGTAGAAAATGATGGATACAAACTCCGTAAGTGCATGCAGTTTTAGTTTAGGCCACCATCATGATCGGCATAGGCTTAGAGGGCTGAAGGGCCTGTTCCAAAGGGTGCTGTTCTTTGTTGTTTAAAATCTGCTGCCTTTACCTGGTCTGGCCTATGAGGTTGACTCTTAAATTCCTCTAAAATGGCCTAGCAAGCCATTCGGTTCAATTAGGGATAGGTAATAAATGCAGTCCAGCCAATGACACCCACATCTCATGAATGAATAAAAAAAGGACAAGGTTAGGAGGAGAGCTAGGAGGAATCTATAGGATATTGGGGAAAGGTGGGATCAGGCTATTGAGTTGGATGATCAGCCATAAGGAATGGTGGAGCAAACTCAAAGGGCTGAATGGCCTATGCCTGCTCCTATTTTCTATGTTTTTAGGAGTTGTTACCATATCACTGAATCAGATTAACTGGTTATTTTCTCACTGTAATTTGTGAGACTTTTCTGTGTACAAATGAACTGATTCCTTACACACCAGCAGTGACTAGTACCTCTGGCTGAAAGGTGCTTTGGGAGATCCTGTGGTACTGACAGACACTCTAAATGCATATTCTTTATTTCATTGCTAAACACTCCTTATCCTGCTGATTAAACAGAGATTCTGTACAGTTACACAGTGACCAACTCTCAGACTGTGTTACCGGCAGATTGGAAAATAAACTTTCCGACAGATTTTCCGTCTGTTTATTTTGGAAAAGTTCAAATTTTCGGCACAATAAAAATAAAGCTGTTAAATAATAATAAGCACTGTGAAAACTGCAGCCTTTGCTGCACAAATCCCAGGCAGAGTATGGAAAGAATGTGTGAAAATATAAGCAAAGACTCTGTTTTTGTCTGTAATATACATAAATACATAAAATTAAGTTATCAATGCTGCCAATGTGTTGAGCCAGCTCATAAATAGTGTCTTATCATTAGCATTCAGGGCAGCAATAACAAAGGATTTATTTAAATGAAATTTAATATCCAAAAGTTAGACTTCTAACAATGAGGTCAAATGTTTTCCTGCTGTCTACACGAGGTTATCAAACTCTTGTATTCTCCCAACAAGGGAGATTCATAATGTGCATGGCTATTAGCTGCTGTGCGCTCAAACCTGCTAATTGTCTGCCCTCACTATTCCCTCACCCTCAGAATCCTTGTTCCACTCCTGGAAAACTATCCTGAGGTCAACCAAGGGTACCCTCACCCCATTCAGCCATTCCTCATGTATCAGAGGAGATAATCAAATTCGGCAGGCTATAGACTTCTGCAATGAAAATACAGGGGTGGCACTGCTGCCTCACAGCGCCCAGGATCCGGGTTCAATTCCAGCCTCGGAACATTGTCTGTGCGGAGTCTGCATGTTCTCCCTTGTGTCTGCAGTTTTCCTTCGGGTGCTCCTGTTTCCTCTCAAAGTCCAAAGATGTGCAGGTTAGGGCACTAAATTGGCCATGCTAAATTGACCCATGTTGGGGTACTAGTAGGGTAAATAGTGGGGTTACAGCCTGGGTGGGATTTCTGTTGGTGCAGGCTCAATGGGCCAAATGGCTTTCCTCTGCACTATAGTGATTCTATAAATTGTATGCAATCCCTAGAATTGTTGAAGTTGAAATTTGCACAAAGAGTCACCAGTTATAATAATATTTTCAATGAAATACGTAGAATAAAATTGTCGTGTCAGTTTTCCGCATTGAAAAGTAAGGTGCAAGGTTGAGTTTAAGACTTGTCAACCAAAGTGTTCCAGAGTTTCTCAAATTGGCTCCACGTTCTTTCGATCTCAGAGGTGGCAGCATTAACATCACTCTGTGTAATGTTGAAATGGAAAGGCACCAGAATTCACTGCCCACTTGCAGTATAGCCTGGTGAAGCGTGCGGAAAACAGAATGACCTACTTGGATTAAGTTCAGTGCCTGGACTGCCAATTCCTGGAATAGTGGGTGGGTAGACAGTGCGTCAGAATTTTCATGGCACAATAATGGTCTGAGTAGCATAACAGGCAGACAAGGGGAGCACTGGAATAAGCAGGGCTGAGCTGACAGATACAGCAATGACTGGCAGCTTTCTCACTGACTCATGTGTCACTGAGCCCTCTGCATCCAATTCTCCCAGGTCAGCTTCATCACATCATTTTCCAGGTGGATGTGGACTGATCCAAACGAAGGCTCACAAAGGGTGGTGATGAGGTAAATTTAAAGGAATGGGGGTCATTAAAGCGGCAGCACAACAGGGAGACTGAAATCCAGAGCAGGTCAAAAGGCATCTCAATCTATTTTCAGCCATTTCCACGGCTGAAGGAATGGTGGGTTTGAACGGTCGGGCAGATTGAGGGGAAGAGAAATGTCACATCTCTGCAGCTGAGTGAAGCCGCAGGCTCGTAGGCAATCCCTTGGTGGTTGTAATGCTATGGATTTGACAAGATGGCTGCCTATAGGGAGTTGCAGACAAGCTTTAGCTGGCTAGTAACCACAGCGATTATGTTTACCATCCCAGTGTTGCATGACTTCTACAGGATTTCTCACAGGAAGAAATACAACACAGAGGCTGCTTTCCTCCTGGCTCATATCCTGAGACAGCAGCTCTGCACAACTATGGCTGGAAAAGGGATAATGTGGAGATGCCGGCATTGGACTGGGGTAAACACAGTAAGAAGTCTCACAACACCAGGTTAAAGTCCAACAGGTTTATTTGATAGTAAACCCACAAGCTTTCAGAAATGGTGTTCCTCCGTCAGGTGTGTGGAAGGTTGACGAAGGAACACCGTTTCTGAAAGCTTGTGGGATTATTATCAAATAAAGTGGTTGGACTCTAACCTGGTGTTGTGACACTTCTTACTGGAAAAGGGATCCCAGGACATGAAGAATAACTGATGACATCTTTGGATGGGAGCTAATTAGATACCACCGGCGCTTGAAAGAAAACTGCTGCATTTATCTGACACATTTCAACATCTTATAACATCCCAAAGCCCAGGAAGGGCAGTCCCTGCTGTAATATTGGAAACACAGTAAAAAGTCTGACAACACCAGGTTTTAGTCCAACCGATTTATTTGATAATATTCTCACAAGCTTTCGAGGTTACCCTCTTTGTCAAGTGAATGGAGAGTTCTGGAAACATATTGGAAACATAGCAGGCAATATCCACAAACAGCAATGTGAAATGGTCAGATAAACTGCTTTTGTGATGTTGGATGAGTGCTACATTGCATACTGCCCTTCTTCAAAATACTAAAATACATTCTTTTACATCCACCTGAGAGACAGACAGCATCTTAGCTTTACCATCTTTTCCAGAAGCTAATACCTCCAATATTGCAGCCCTCCCTCTGTATTACACATGAGCCTCTGCCCAGATTATGTACACTTTGCTGGACTTGATTCCACAACATTTTGACTCAGAGGAAAGACTGCTATTCCTGATACACAACCTAATCACTAGGACATGGTGTATTTTTGGGAGTAAGGGTATATTTATGGGGGACAAAATTAGATAGATCCCAATGTGGATTAACCAACCCCTATTCTGTCACAAACATTGTTTTGCCTGAAAAAAGTGGACAGAGGGATAATACAGTACAGAGGGATAATACAGTACAGAGGGGTAATACAGTACAGAGGGATAATACAGTACAGAGGGGTAATACAGTACAGAGGGATAATACAGTATAGAGGGATGGTACAGTACAGAGGGGTAATACAGTACAGAGGAATAGTACAGTACAGAGGGATGGTACAGTACAGAGGGGTAATACAGTACAGAGGGGTAATACAGTACAGAGGGGTAATACAGTACAGAGGAATAGTACAGTACAGAGGGATGGTACAGTACAGAGGGGTAATACAGTACAGAGAGATGGTACAGTACAGAGGGATAGTACAGGAAAGAGGGATAATACAGTACAGAGAGATGATACAGTACAGAGGGGTAATACAGTACAGAGGGGTAATACAGTACAGAGGGATAATACACTATAGAGGGATGGTACAGTACAGAGGGGTAATACAGTACAGAGGGATAATACAGTATAGAGGGATGGTACAGTACAGAGGGGTAATACAGTACAGAGGGATGGTACAGTACAGAGGGATAGTACAGGAGAGAGGGATAATACAGTACAGAGAGATGATACAGTGCAGGGGATAGTACAGTACAGAGGGATGGCACAGTACAGAGGGATAATACAGTACAGAGGAATGGTACAGTACAGGGATACATAAGAACATAAGAAATAGGAGCAGGAGTAGGCCATCTGGCCCTTCGAGCCTGCCCCGCCATTCAATAAGATCATGGCTGATCTGTCGTGACTCAGCTCCACCTTCCCGCCCTCTCCCCATAACCCTTAATCCCTTCTCTTATCAAAAACCCATCAACCCGTTTCTTAAAAATATTTAGCGAGGCAGCCTCCACCACTTCAACGGGCAGAGAATTCCAGAGATTCACCACCCTTTGAGTGAAGAAGTTCCTCCTCAACTCTGTTCTAAACCGCCCCCCCCTTTATCTTGAGGCTGTGCCCCCTAGTCCTACTGTCTTTTTTGAGCGGGAACAGTCTCTCCACCTCTATCCTATCCTGTATGATGATACAGTACAGCACAGAGGAATAGTACGGTACAGAGGGATAGTACAGGAGAGAGGGATAATACAGTACGGAGGGATTGTACAGTACAGAGGGATGGTACAGTACAGAGGGATAGTACAGTACAGAGGGATAGTACAGTACAGAGGGATAGTACAGGAGAGAGGGATAATACAGTACAGAGGGATGGTACAATACAGAGGGATGGTACAGTACAGAGGGATAGTACAGTACAGAGGGATGGTACAGTATAGAGGGATGGTACAGTATAGAGGGATAGTACAGTACAGAGGGATAGTACAGTACAGAGGGATGGTACAGTATAGAGGGATGGTACAGTATAGAGGGATAGTACAGTACAGAGGGATAGTACAGCATAGAGGGATAGTACAGTACAGAGGGATGGTACAGTATAGAGGGATGGTACAGTACAGAGGGATGGTACAGTACAGAGGGATGGTACAGTACAGAGTGATGATACAGTACAGAGGGATGGTACAGTGTAGAGGGATGGTACAGTACAGAGGGATGGTACAGTACAGAGGGATGGTACAGCACAGAGGGATGGTACAGTATAGAGAGATGGTACAGTACAGAGGGATGGTACAGTACAGAGGGATGGTACAGTACAGAGGGATGGTACAGTACAGAGGGATGGTACAGCACAGAGGGATGGTACAGTATAGAGAGATGGTACAGTACAGAGGGATGGTACAGTACAGAGGGATGGTACAGTACAGAGGGATGGTACAGCACAGAGGGATGGTACAGTATAGAGAGATGGTACAGTACAGAGGGATAGCACAGTACAGAGAGATGATACAGTATAGAGGGATGGTACAGTACAGAGGGATAGTACAGGGCAGAGGGATAGCACAGTACAGAGAGATGATACAGTATAGAGGGATGGTACAGTACAGAGGGATAGTACAGTACAGAGGGATAGCACAGTACAGAGAGATGATACAGTACAGAGGGATGGTACAGTACAGAGGGATAGTACAGGGCAGAGGGGTTGTTGTAAAATGGTGTTTTTGGATTTCTGGTACCACAGTTGGATTAGTCAACCATGGGCATTCCAGAGGATTAGCTTCCAGCCTTCCTCCTTTTTCCTCTCTGCACACTCAATAACATGATAGTGAGGTGGAGCAGGATATAAAACATGATGATAAATTATGACATGCTCTTGAGACTTCTGAGACAGATCCAAAGATGTGCAGGTTGGGTGAACTGACCAGGCGAAATTGCCCCTTTATGTTCCAGGATGTGCAGATTGGGGGAATTAGTGGGATAAATATGTGGATAGAGCGGGGGTTGGGCTTCGATAAGATGCTCTGTCAGAGAGTCAGTGCAGATGGGCCAAATGGCCTTCATCTGCACTGTAGGGATTTTATGATTCTACGGTCCAGGAGCTGAATCATTGCTTAGTAGCCCCACTGATTTGATGAATGATATGCCATATGCCAGTTCGGCTTTTGTTATACATGTGCCACCTATGTGTGATTGAGCTATAGGTCAATCGTGAGCCCGGTGATCAATGGGAAACTCTTGTTGCCCAGTAACCACCCTCTGGTCACTCAATGTGCTCTAGTGTGCCAGGACCCAAGCATGGACAAGCACGATGTGCTGTGAATGGTTACACACTAGTCGGACATTGAGGGAGCAAAATCCTTTCTGGTTGCAATCCTTCTGTGGATTTACAATGTGTCCAGTCAGTGGTACCCGGCACCATGGGCTCACCAGCTATCCTGGTGGAGCCACATGCTGCCCCCAGTTGTTTCTCCCTGGTAAGCAAGAATGGAAGCTATTCCACTCTGTTTACATGCAAAGCATCAGTGACCTCGCTTGCACAACAGGGTACAGCAAACTGCCAGAGATTGCAATGTTGAAAGAGCCCAAAGTTCAGAAGTTCAAGGCCATGGTTACTTTCTTGGCACGAGCAATGCCATCCTCAACCATTCAGAGGCTGCAGCAACAGGCGACAGATTTCAATAAACACTTGCTTTATAAAATCGAAATGTTTTCACACTGCTCCTTGCAGAGCTTGAGATAGCAGAATTGCTTCCTGAAGACCCTGATGGATATAGTTTCTTGCCGAGAACAGTTCTTTATTCCTCCTCCCTCTTCCAGAAGCTTGCCCTCCTCCTTATCATCTCTGTTCCTTCTTGCTGTCATTCTGTACCCATAAACACATGGTGCCTGAGTAAAACCTTGAGTCAGAACCAATCATTGCCAGGAGACTTCCACAACTTTAACTAACATTTTAAACTATATTCTACTAATTCAGCAACCGATCTGAAATCAGTGATCGCTCGTTGAAATAGTGCTGCTGTAAGGTCTGTGATTTTGTTGAACTGTTCAGCTGAGCGAGGTTAAGAGAACGATTTCACTGGAGAATTCAGGTCGAAAATGGCATGAGATTGCAAGCTGATATCATGATCTGCCTACATCCACGCTAACAACATACCAACAACAACATTTGATACAACCAACATCAGAACTGTGCCTTGGACCCGCAATAACAGGTATGTTACTGAAAATACTAGACCACTAAATCTGGCAGCCATATTTCATGCTTATATTTATATTTTACAGACAAAGTGATCATGTATGTCCTTGCTATAGAGCGAGTGCAGCGAAGGCTGATTCCTGCAATGGCAGGTCTGTCATATGAGGACAGATTAAGTTGGTTAGTTTTATATTCACTGGTGTTTAGAAGAGTGAAAGAGGATCTCATAGAAAGTTATATAAATCTAACAGGGTTAGACAGGGTAGGTTCAGAAAGAATGTTCCCAGTGGTCGGGGGAGTCCAGAATTAGGGGTCATAGTTTGAGGATAAGGGGTAACCTTTTTAGAATTGAGGTGAGGAGGAATTTCTTCACCCAGTGGGTAGTGTATGTGTGGAATTCACTGAGGCCAAAGTGTTGTGTGATTTCATTATTAGATACAGCTCTTGGGGCTAAAGAGATCAAGGGATATGGGGGGAAGGAAAGATCAGGGTATTGAATTCAATGATCAGCCATGATCAAAACAAATGGTGGAGCAGGCTTGAAGGGCTGAATGGCCTATGCCTGCTACTAGTTTCTATATTTCTATGTTCTATGTATGGGTATTTTTACACATTCGATGAATATTTATATTGGGAGAGTATGTGGAAAATTAGAAAACAATGATGAAGTTGGAAAAGGCATCAGAAAATGAGGGAATGGGAGGAGCACACTGCTAAATTGATTCTTTCCCCAGTAAAAAGAAGGTTGAGAGTTATAGAGTTACAGGTTTTGAAGATTGATAGAGGCCATTGCAAATGTGAAGGGGATCGACAGAGTTGGCAAAGAAATATTCCCACTTGAGGAGCTGTTTAAACTAGAAGGGGCCGTAAATGTATGATGGTCATTAATAAATCCGTCAAGGAATTTAAAGAAACTTGTTTACTCAGAGCATGTGAGGATATGAAACTCAATATGACATTGTGCAGTTGTGTCGAATAGCACAGATACATTTAAGGGGAATGGGGTTAAGATTATGAGGATATAGTGATTTGGGTGAGATGAAGTAGCGATGGAGGAAGCTCATGTAGAACATTAACACCAGTATAGATCTTCTGGGCCGAATAGCCTCTTGCTGTGTCGTAAACTCTATGTAACATTGTACGTGATCCTTGAATTCACTGGAGACCTTTGTTTTCTGGGTGAGATTCTTTTTTAACAAGCTGTTTTCCACCACTTCAATAGGAATTAAACTTCAAAGGTCTTTCAATTCTATTAGCATGCTTTGTGCTGTCCTTTGATCTAACTTTTTTCCCCATTTGTTTTTTTTTTGTAAATCACATCCTGATAGCCAAGATGCAAAAACAAAGGAAAAAAGCAGGAAATCATTTGATCCTGTTTCAATCATTCCCTTCGCCACCGGCTGGATCACTTTGCAGCGTGGTACACAATCATTGATATTCTGTAAAAACTCTCTCACCACAGAGGCTGATGAAGCAACCCACATTTTAATGGAAGAAACCAGTGGAGTTGACAGGCCAGGCCAACGAAATGGGTGTCGTATCAGCCATTTCTAACCAGCTGACACACACTTACTTACAGGCCTTTTTTCCATTGCGCTCTCAGTGGCTTTAGACTCAAGAAGGATGGGAGGGGTGGCACATAAACAGCCGCTTCAACGTTCATGACCTCTGACCGACTGCACATGTCAAGTACCCACCCCACACTCCCGCCCTCCTGAGGCAGATACTTCTCCTGCCTGGAATACATCCTGAGGTACATTTTGGCCTTTGGTAAGACAGCCACTGCCATTTTAGATCCCTGGCCACAGTTAAATATGGAAGGCGAGGCGCCAGATAAACTTGCTGGTGCCGTTTGCCAGATTGAGGCCTCACGGTCAGGGTGGGGGCAGCCATCACCCAGGTAAGTTGTGGTGCGGGAGTGGGGGTGGTCAGAATCGTGGTGGCCCAGGGCTTGATGTTTCTGTGGGTCGAGGAAGCCCATTCCTCTTTCTATGGCCCCCCCAACACCCCCCCCGTCCCCCCAAAAAAATTCAACACTGGCTTTGGCAGGCCTTATAGCTTCGATCTCCCACTAGCACGGTGCAAGCTCCAATAATTCTGACCTAAAATGAAGTTCGGTATCCTGTTTACATCAAACAACCTTGGTTATCATATGGAAAAGGGGCCTATTACCTGAAAAAAATTACCAAGACTGCGGCTGTTACTGTCTCATTGACACCAGGTGAAAGAATTCAAGCCAATCCCTCTCATCGTAGCAGCTGCATCCTCACAATATCACATCCTCTGTGATTTCCCAACATATCTTCCTGGCTGGAAAAGCTCCACAACTAGGGACACACATCCTTAAATTTGCACCACTGTTTAAAAGGTTCCCAGACAGAAAACAGAAAATTGGAACAGTCCCACAGACTCCCAGTGGAACCTCAGGCAGCAGATTTCTTCTGGGAATGTCTGTACAATCGATACTGTTTGTATCTTTATTCTTGCGTTGACATGCAGGATAGCACTATCCGATGGGAACTTGTGTTTCCGTCAGTATAAAAGATTGGGTTTCCACTTTCCAAAGTGGTCTCCCCTCCAGGCCAAACAGAAGAACAGTCACAAATCAGCAAAGCTCTTTTCCATTTCAGAGAGAAATATTTCATTAAGAAATGGAGAAGTGGACCTAGTGACATAAGACACTAGCAGGCCAGGATTTCACCGCACCCCCCACCAGGGGAAGTGGAGTGGGTGAAGGGTGGAGCGTGGAAAGGTCGGTCGGCCTCGGATGGGATTTTCCGGTTTCGGGGAAAGTGTAGCTGTAAAATCCCACCCTGAGTGTGGCGACATCCTGGGGTCATTTAATATGAGTGCACCACTGGGGCTCAGTGTGTTTACCAAGGAGCATGGGAGGCAGTAACATTGGCAGGAAATCTCACTGCCGTTAGCTGTCCTCAGCTCCAGGGATGTGCATGGCGGAAGTCATAGGCACCACAATAATGCTGCAGAACCTTTTCAGTTAGGGCAGCTTACCCCATTATAAAGTTTTCATTGCCAGCCCCAGGCCCTGCTGCCTACTGAGGAAAGATCAAAGGGCAGAGTGACAGAATGTGTTAACACGAACACATTCCACTGCCCATGCTGTGCTTCTCTCCTTATCACCATCTGGTCTGCAGTTCGGGAACATCTGGTTACACTGATCACTTATCAAACTCAGGCAGAGAACTGAAGGCACTGGGGACAAGGGAGTGGGGGCAGGATGAGAACGAGAGGAGTCGGTGGGGAGCGATGGGGAAAGGAGAAGGAGGGAGAGGAGTCAGTGGGGAGAGGAGAGGGAGGGAGAGGAGTCAGTGGGGAGAGGAGAGGGAGGGAGAGGAGTCAGTGGGGAGAGGAGAGGGAGAGAGAGGAGTCAGTGGGAAGAGACAGAGAGAGGAGAGGGAGGGAGAGGAGTCAGTGGGGAGAGGAGAGGGAGGGAGAGGAGTCAGTGGGGAGAGATGGAGAGAGGGGAGGGAGGGAGAGGAGTCAGTGGGGTGAGGAGAGGGAGGGAGAGGAGTCAGTGGGGAGAGATGGAGAGAGGGGAGGGAGGGAGAGGAGTCAGTGGGGAGAGATGGAGAGAGGGGAGGGAGGGAGAGGAATCAGTGGGGTGAGGAGAGGGAGGGAGAGGAGTCAGTGGGGAGCGAAGGGGAAGGAGAGGGAGGGAGAGGAGTCAGTGGGAAGAGACGGAGAGAGGAGAGGGAGGGAGAGGAGTCAGTGGGGAGCGAAGGGGAAGGAGAGGGAGGGAGAGGAGTCAGTGGGAAGAGACGGAGAGAGGAGAGGGAGGGAGAGGAATCAGTGGGGAGCAATGGGGAAGGAGAGGGAGGGAGAGAAGTCAGTGGGAAGAGACGGAGAGATGAGAGGGAGGGAAAGGAGTCAGTGGGAAGAGACGGAGAGAGGGGAGGGACGGAGAGGAGTCAGTGGGAAGAGACGGAGAGAGGAGAGGGAGGGAGAGGAGTCAGTGGGGAGAGACGGAGAGAGGAGAGGGAGGGAGAGGAGTCAGTGGGGAGAGACAGAGAGAGGAGAGGGAGGGAGAGGAGTCAATGGGAAGAGACGGAGAGATGAGAGGGAGAGATGAGAGGGAGGGAGAGGAGTCAGTGGGAAGAGACGGAGAGAGGGGAGGGAGGGAGAGGAGTCAGTGGGGGGAGGAGAGGGAGGGAGAGGAGTCAGTGGGGAGAGGAGAGGGAGGGAGAGGAGTCAGTGGGAAGAGGAGAGGGAGGGAGAGGAGTCAGTGGGGGGAGACGGGGAGAGGAGAGGGAGGGAGAGGAGTCAGTGGGGAGAGGAGAGGGAGGGAGAGGAGTCAGTAGGGGGAGACGGGGAGAGGAAAGAAAGGGAGAGGAGTTGGTGCAGAGAGATAGGGAGGAAGAGGGAGAGAGAGAAGGAGAAAGTGGGACAGGGATGGGGGAAATGGGGAAAGGAAAGTCGGTGGTGGTGAGGAAAGGAGACAGAAGACAATGAGAGGATAAAGAGAGGGTTCATGTCTAATGTGGAAATTGTGCATGTCAACATTGAACGAATTGTAGCATAAGATAGCTCAGTGGTTGCAATATTGTGCGAGTAATCCTCAGAGTTTTGAGTTCAAATCCCACAACAGCTATGTAGGAAATTGGATTCAGTAAATCCGGTAATGAAATGGGCTATCCAAATAAAATTATCAGATCAGCTGCCTGATTGTTGTAAAAAGCCACCAGACTCATTAGGAACAAGAGTAAACAAATTAGCAACAAGAGCTGGTCTTGTTGACCAGTAAGGGGCATGCATGCAGCAGGTTGTGGTGGGCTGCTCTTGGATGTTGCTTCGGGAGTTGCCTACTGCTTCATGTCGTTGTACTTAAACTGGACCATCTCGAGGGCAACATGACAGCTCAGAGACTATCTCTGTTGCTGTGCGGACACATGGATTTGGGCCTGTGTCCGTGGGAGTTTGCGCGTTCTCCCCATGGTTGCGTGGGTTTCCTCCGGGTGCTCCGGTTTCCTCCCACATCCCAAAAATGTGCTTTTAGGCTGATTGATTGGGTAACAAATTGTCCCTATATTGGACCTCCCTGATCCTCGCACATTAGGCATAGACTAAAATCATGAATAGGTCACTGAGACAATGGGACGGCGGCGCGGGCTCGTTGGGCCGAAGGGCCTGTTTCCCGTGCTGTGTTGTTCTTTGTTCTTTGTTCTTTGTTCTTTGTTCTAAACCTTTCAATTCTAGAACCTATTCTGCTACCATTCAAGTAGATAATGACCAATCAGTATTTTAACTCCATCTACCTACCTTGGGGCTGTATCCCTCAATACCCTGCCTAACCTCATAAAAACTGAGCAATTTTCAGTTGATCTGATCAGAGTTCCACATTTCTACTATTTCTGACATCACTCTTGAATGACCTAATTCTAACTGTAAGAGATATTCCCCATTGTTCTGGATTCCTACACAAGAAGAAATTGTTTATCCTTATCAAATTGTCTTATCAAATTATCAAATAATATTTGGACCCCGCAATCTTTCCATTCATCCACAATTGCTAACTTTCTGCCATTACACTGATCTATTTGCCTGAAGTCCAATGTAGGTGACCTCATACCTCCCGCACTATCTGCCACAGTTTTGCCCACTCACTTCATCCATCAATGTCACTTTGTCTTTCTACCCCTGTTTGTAGAAGAAAGGAAGCCTACTGGCTCTGCTGGTTTGCCTTATACATGACTCAACATTCACACTACATGGCCATCTCAGTACCCTCAGCACAGGCAGAGCTGGGCAACATGAGTGCCTTGCCCATGACGTTTATATCACAAGAAGCCATTTTTAAAACCCTTAAAAGGAGCATTGGATGTCATTCAGAACAAAAGCCCACTATTCATAACCTTCCCATCTTGACATGATGGAAATAATCTGAGCATAATCCATTCTCCCTGGTCCCCCCAGGACCACTTCCCCACCTCCATAAAAACATAGAAACATGGAAAAAGGAACAGGAGTAAGCCATTCAGCCCTTTGACCCGCTCCACCATTCGACATCATCATGGTTGACACTCTATCTCAAAGCTATATATCTCCTCTCTCGATACCTCCAGACCTTTAGAGTCTGGGAGTCTATTTTCTTTGTAAATATATTCAGTGATTTTGCCTCAACAGCCTTCTGTGGTAGAGAATTCCGCAGCTTCAATAACCTCTGATTGAAGAAATTTCTCCTCATAGAGTCAAAGAGAATCGCACAGTGCAGAGAAGGCCCTTCAGCCCATTAAGGCTGCACCAACAATAACTACTGCTAAAGTTGCGCTAATCCCACTTTCCAGCACTTGTCTGATATCTTTAAATGTTACAATATTTCAAGTGCTCATCCAAATACTTTTTAAAGGTTGTAAGGTTTCCAGCTTCCACTACCTTCCCAGGCAGTGCATTCCAGATCCCTACCACCCTCGGAGTGAATTTCTTTTCTCAAATCCTCTCTGAATTTCCTGCCTCTCACCCTATAACTGTGACCCTCATAATTGACCCCTCCATCAAGGGGAATAACTGCTTCCTACTCACCCTGTCCAAACCCCACATTGTCTTGTTCACAAGTCCTTTTTCATGCCCCCTTTTTGTTCTTTTAATTGCTTCTTAAGTTCCCTCTTGTATTTCCTATATTCCTTTAGAGCTGCAGTTGAATTGTTCCCTTTGGACTTGCTCAAAGCCTTTCTCTTCTTCTTTATCCAGTCCTGATAAATTGAGGGTTCCCTGCACTTATTGCTCCTACATTTCCCCCTATAGGGGGCATGTTGGATCTGTATTCTCCCCAACATCCTTTTTGAAAGCCCCCTCACTGCTCCACTGTAGATTTTCCCACAAGGAGCTGCTCCCAGGCAGCTTTGGCCAGACTCTGCCTCATTTTAATAAAATCTGCCTTCCCCCAATCCAATGGCACCTATTGCAGGCCATATTTCTCCACACCTATAACAAACTTGAACTGTACCATGTTGTGATCACTATCATTACAATGCTCCCCCACTGCCACATTGAACACTTGTCCAGCTTCGCTCCACAAAACCAGATCCAGCACTGCCTCATCACTTGTTGACCTTCTATATATTGATACAAAAAACTCCCCAAATACGTTTCAGAAAATGCCCCCCTCTAAACCTTTGTACTATGACCATTTCTTATTTCAGTCCGAAATGGTCTACCTAGTATCTTGAGACTGTGACTCATTGTTCGACACTCCCCAGCCAGGTGAAACAACATTCCTGCATCAAGGCTGTCAAGGTCTGTCAGAATTATATACAGTTCAATGAGATCCTGTCTCATTCTTCTAAATAATAGTGAATACAGGCCCAATATCCATCATAAGGACATTCTGTCATCTAAGGAATCATTCTGGTGAAACTTTGCTACACTCCATCAATGGCAAGTATACCCCTTCTTAGAAGAATAAAACTGTACTGATACTTCAGGTTATCATAGAATCCCTACAGTGCAGAAGGAGGCCATTCAGTCCATTGGGCCTGCATTGAATCTCTAACAGAGCATCCCAGCCCACACTCTATCCCCACTAGTCCCCCTAACATACACATCTTGGGACAATAAGGGGTAATTTAGCATGACCAATCCACCTGACCTGCACATCATTGGACTCTGGGAAGAAACCGGGGGACCCAGAGGAAACCCATGCAGATACGGGAAGAACATGCAAACTCCAAACAGACAGTGACCCAAGACAGGAATTGAACCCAGATCACTGGCACTGTGAGGCAACGGTGCTAACCACTGGGCCACTAAGGTCCCATACAGCTGTAGTCAGACATGTTTAGCACTTACTCAAATCCTCTTGCAATGAAGGCTGACATCCCATTTGCCTTTCTAACTGCTGGCTGATCCCACATGCTTGCTTTCTAGCAAGTGACAAGTGAACAAAGACACCCAGATCTCTTTGTGTATCAACATTTCCCAATCTATCACCATTTAAATAAAACTCTGTCATTCTGTTTCTCTGTCCAAAGTGAATAATTTCACACTTATCCACATATTTATCTACTTCGCTCAACTTGTCTAAATCACCTTGAAGTCTCCTTACATCCTCCTCACCACCCACTTCCCTCACCACGCTTTGTGTTGTCATTAGCAAACTTGAAAATGATATTTTTGGTTCCCTCATCCAAATCATTGATGTAAGTTGTGAACAGCCCAGGTTTAAGCACTGCTCCCTGTGGGCTCCATTTGTCACTACCTGCCGCTTCGAAAATGACCCATTTATCTCTGTCTGCTAACCAATCCTCAATCCATGTCCAAATATTACCCCCAATCCTAAGTGCTTTCATTTTGCACACTGACTTCTTACGTGGGACTTTATCAAAAGCTTTCTGACTGTCAGCCAGCTCCATAGAGGACTAGCCAATCTCACACCCTCACTAACAGACAAACTCAATTTGGTGCAGGCAATTCATCAGATCCTATCAGACCCAGGTCTCAGAATGGCTTAATCCACATGGCCTAGTCTTTTTGCCAACCTCTTGTTTAGCACAAAACGTTAATATCAGTTTCTCTGTGTCAAAGTGCTTCCATTTGCCAGCACTGATGTAAGAATCGAAAATGGGAACCTGGCAGTTTCTTTATCCCTCACTATCCCTGGGACACTGAGCTTAAGTCACGTTCAAAATTCTTCTTGGATAGAGCAACTAACACACGCGGGGCAACAGGGCACGGCGAAAGCTAGGATTTAGCATTTCTATACAGCTTTCTAGGCTGTGCCTTTACCAGCCAGAACACACACACACACACAGACACACACAAGTATACACACACACATGCACGCGCACACACATACATGCACACAGACACACACAAGTACACACACACGTACACATATACCATGCACAAAAACACACACACGCACACAAATACACACACACAAACACAAATACACAAACACACACAATTATACACACTCACGCAAATACACACATACACACACACACATAACACACACACACATACATACAGGCACACAAATACACACACACAAACACAAATACACAAACGCACACAATTATACACACTCACGCAAATACACACATACACACACATAACACACACACACACAGGCACACAAATACACACACACAGACAAATACATACTCACACACAGACACATACATGTACACACACACGCACACACAGAAAGATGTTGGGGTTACAGTGAGCTGGATACGTCAGCTTCAGTGCTTGCGGCTCAGGTAGTTGATCGTGAGCTCACTGAATTCAG
Source organism: Prionace glauca (assembly GCA_037974335.1). Taxonomy (NCBI): domain Eukaryota; kingdom Metazoa; phylum Chordata; class Chondrichthyes; order Carcharhiniformes; family Carcharhinidae; genus Prionace; species Prionace glauca. The sequence continues at coordinate 37,365,911 of CM075742.1, read as the reverse complement.
CTTTCCTAAAAGAACTCCACAGAATGAACTGTGTCAGACACGGCTTTGGAGTATTTGATAATTAATGGAGCATAGCTGGCCAGATGTTCACAATAATGATTATAAATCATTTCCTAATCCCTGGGGTCAGCTGCAGACATTAATGCTCTGAGGAAGTCTCCTTCCCACAGTGTGATTATCTGTGTAAAGTTAAATACTTTTCACATTCAATGATCAGGCTTTTGTTCGGAGACTGTTGGATTTATAACTGTTTATCAGCTTCCCCCTGCTCACCCAATTTTCTCACTTCCTCTCCTAAACATGCTGCCATATGGTTTTATGGGTATCAATTGCCCCCTGGAGCATTGCCCCAAGTAACTTTTCTGTGTTTGTGTGATCTCCAGTATCTGACTGTAGCTGTTAGCACAGCAAAGACACATCTCGCCTATAGAGGGGGAAGAGATGGTCAGAACACTTGCCACTTTCCATTCACCTCTCACTTTTCCACAGCAGGAGTGTGTTTGGATAGAGCATTTCAAATCTTCTGAGTGGTATAATTTTCAGTAATAAACACAAAACAAGGCTTTTGGGTCAGCTTAAATCAGAGGGAAAGTTAAAGTTTATTTTTGCAACACCCCAAAATGTAAACGTAATGAAAACACTGATACACACACACACACACACACACACACACACACACACAAGTGCACACACACACACACACACACAAGTTTAGAACCACAGAATCCCTAGGAGTGCAAAAGGAGGCCATTCAACCCATTAAATCTCCTCTGACTCACTGAAAGAGCATCCCACACAGGGCCTCCCTTCCGCCCTATCCCCGAAACACATGCATTCATTTACCATGGCTAATCCACCTAGCCTGCATATCTTTGGATATTAAGGGGTAATTTAGCATGGCCAATCAACCTAACCTGCACATCTTTGAACAGTGGGATGAAATTGGAGCACCCGGAGGAAATCCATGCAGATATAGGGAGAATGTGCAAACTCCACACAGACAGTGACCCGAAGTCAGAATTGAACCCGGGTTCCTGGTGTTGTGAGGCAGCAGTGCTAACCACTGTGTCACTGTGCCAACCTCCAGTTCTATAAAGGTGAATCTTTGCAAGTGAAGACAAATCACCCACTTCCCCCCTTCCCCACACTTTTTCTCGCTATCTGGGTTGACTGGTCATTAATGCAAGATTTCACTCTTACTACAGGAAGGGTCCCTCTTGCCCTGTTGTTCTGCAGAATGACCCCATCCCTGGCTGTATCTTAGAATAAAAAGATTTGTTATTTGAAGGCAGTTTTGATCATGTGACCACATGGATTTGAAGTTAGAAGCCATATAAAAGTAGGGAGGTCTTGCTGCAACTGTACAGGATACTGGTGAGGCCGCAGCTGGAGTACTGTGTGCAGTTTTGGTCGCCGCACTTGCGGAAGGATATATTGGCCTTGGAGGGAGTGCAGAGAAGGTTCATAGGCTGATACCGGAGATGAGGGGGCTAGCCTATGAAGAGAGACTGAATAGACTGGGTCTGTACTCAATGGCGTTTAGAAGGATGAGGGGGGATCTTATAGAGACGTATAAGATAATGAACAGGATGGATAGGGTAGAGGTAGAGAGATTCTTCCCGCTTACAAAGGATAGCAGGACTAGAGGGCACAGCCTCAAGATAAGGGGGGGCAGTTTAGATCAGAGTTAAGGAGGAACTTCTTCACTCAAAGGGTGGTGAATCTCTGGAATTCTCTGCCCGTTGAAGTGGTGAAGGCTACCTCGCTGAATATATTTAAGTCACGGGTAGATAGGTTTCTGATAGGCAACGGAATTAAGGGTTATGCGGAGAGAGCGGGAAAGTGGAACTGATCCACTTCAGATCAGCCATGATCTTATTGAATGGCGGGGCAGGCTCGAAGGGCTAGATGGCCTACTCCTGCTCCTATTTCTTATGTTCTTATGTCCTTATAGCTTCAGATGGCTGTTTTCACCATTTATTTTCAACTGGTGTGCTGTGGCGTGAGAACTCTCCGAGAATTTGTCCTCATTGTGCCATCGCTCTTATCCAATCAACTTTCACATCGCACTTTCAAATTTAAAATGTACCAATGAGAAAAAGCCTTGGAAAAAGGATCCTTTCTGTGATTGGTCGGTTGAATGGAATGACAAGAATGAACTCAATGGTTACATATCTAGTCCCATGGGTCAAACACTGGGAGAACATTTCATTACACTGCCTTTAAGCCCCGTCTTCAAATGGAAAATCCGCCATAGATGAGGGATATCTCTTTCGGAATTTTCTCTACAAATTTAATCAAACCGCTCCAATTCCCAGACCAGCATGACACATTCCTACTCATTTAAAAAAGGTACATCACTGAGAAGCTGCTGGCTTCTCTGTCTGAGCAGGGGTTTAGGGAAAAGCCTATAGAGGGAGCGGATCGCCACCTGTATCAGGGCTACCTCTGGTATTCCTCAAGATTAGCTGCCAAGCTCATATCCCAGAATGCCAGAGGAAAGAGAAGATGAGGCTGGAAGATTACAAACCATATCCTGAAGATGGAATGTGATTTGGTGACTGTCCAAAACTACCAAACGTGTCGCAGCGAGAGAGATCCATGGTACATCTGGGATGTGCTTGACCTGAGGTGAAACTGGGGTGGACCCTTGCATTGGGATTTTGACATATTCATTAGGACTCATGTGGACATCTCTCTAAGTCTTGTAGACTGGAATAGAATGAACAAACCTTGGATGGCTTTGTAGGTTTGATGCTGTTCATATTCTACACTGGGGAGGTATTTCCATCATACCAGCCTGTGGCTCCTAAACAGTATCCCAACAATACTCTGTACCTGGAGAAGGAAGGGGCCCCTGATAAAGAACAACTGAAAGTTTACCATTATCTGATATGATCAGCTTTCCTTGTCTATTTGTACAATGCTGATCATTTTGGAAATAGTCTCTTATTCGGTAGAGTGAATAATTTTAAATGTCTGAATTACAAATAATGAATATTAATAAAAGAAAACTACATTTTTATTTTGAATAATCTGATTCTCAATCTTATCAGTAGGGTGTGGAAATATTCAGGCAAAGAAACAGAATCTATGCTTGAATCGAGAGCAACCCAGTGTTATCAAAGGTTAAGAAGATGGTGATAGTAACGTCTCAATTCTGCATTATGCTCTTCAGGAAATGAAGAATCAGGTCGGACATTTGAGCATCTCCCCCCATACCCCACCCCCAAACCCACCTAACCTTCACATCTTTGGACACAAAGAGGCAATTTAACATGGCTCCTGGGATTCCTCACATTCCCCCTCTGTTTCAACTTCAACCACCCAGGCTAGATTTCCTGCATTCTCACCCCAAAGCCTGTCTGGTTATGACTTTCTTAAACAATTTTCAAAAACTTCTCACATTTCTCTGACAAATGTTCAGACACCTCCCTGCAAGTCTCCCAGAAAAACCCCTGTGGGTGGCACAATGACTAGCACTTAACCCAGCCACCCGGATTCAATTCTCAGCTTGGCTCACTGTCTCTGCAGTCTGCATGCTCTCCCCATGTCTGCATGGATTTCCTCCAGGTGCTCCAGCTTCCTCCCATAGTCTGAAAGATGTGCTGGTTAGGTCATTGGCCATGCTAAATTCTCTCTCAATGTACCCAAACAGGCACCGGAGTCTGGTGACGAGGAGATTTTCACAGTAACTTAATTGCAGTGTTAATGTAAGCCTACTTGCGACACTAATGAAAAAACTTTACCCCTTTTCTCCCTTGTGAAGTACTTAGGGATGTTTCTATTGTTGTAAAAATGCGTATTGTTGTTGCTACTAGTTTATTCATGTGACTTTAACACACTGCTCACAGTCTTTGACATTGACTCTGACTGTAACTGGACAGTTCCACAAGTATCCCCGTGCAGACTCAATGAACTGTCTGGATCATGGCTTCTGAATGAGTATCTTCACAAACCTGTATTCACAGATTCTCCGACCTCACCCGCAGCTGGGATTCTCCAGTCCCGCTGCAGCGAACAGAGATTTGGCTGAGCACCAAAAATTCTCCATTCTCGCTGGCTGAGATGTCATGAACTGCTGAAGAATTCTGGCAAGAATGCTCATTCCATGGATAAGAAATAATGAAAGATTCATGTTTTCATATCGTTTTTGAATTTTCCCACAGATTTCTCTCCCAAAGCACTGACTCTTGATGAAGCTCAGGTTCTTTGGGTCCCAGCAGCCTTGCCTGAATGGCCATTTCTTATCTGTGAGCTGAAGCCAGTAAGTTGACAGGGCATCTAACCAGAGGAAGAATGGTAGCTAACATCGACTGCCTTCACCTGGTAATTGCAAACTGGCAGCATTTCGAGGAAAAATGGCAAACACTGTTGAGATTTCCCCTTGCTAGCTCATGGGGTATTATCAGTTGAAGGAACAATAGTCCAAGGCAGACAGCTAAAAATGCAAATCAGGGGCACATGCCTTTACGTGACAATAGCTGGTGCTTTCACCATTGGGTGGACAGGAAGCATCTTGCATATGTTGCTGCAGGAATCTGGGCTAATGGGCCTGTTTGAGGGCAGCCATATTCAGTCCCAGAAATCTCAGCCCAGGACTGTTCCATTATTGAGTCATTCCAACAAAGGCAAAGAGAGAGCCTGACCTTCTCTCCTTGTCACTGGGATTCACTCATTGGAATGGTGCCAGAATTCCACTCAGGATTACCACTTGGTGAATCCTTGTTTACAACGAGCTGAAATATTCTCAGCCTCAGGGCCTTTTGGCTAAGATCCGGCCCGAAATCAGGTGCCTGTTCTTGTCAGAACAAAGAACAAAGAACAACACAGCACGGGAAACAGGCCCTTCGGCCCAACGAGCCCGCGCCGCCGTCCCATGGTCAGTGACCTATTCATGATTTTAGTCTATGCCTAATGTATGAGGATCAGGGAGGTCCAATATTGGGACAATTTGTTACCTTGGATCTTTGGTAATTTGTCAGCTTGGATCTTGTGTGCCTCTCTGGTGGCAACC